>JAWMAG010000069.1:4694035-4901535 GCA_037013455.1 Ceratitis rosa | reverse complement strand
ATATACATATAGTTTCTTCTTGTGCATTTATTTACATGTATATATACAAATATATATTTTTTTTCATACCAGCACCAAGTAACCATCATTCTAATTCTCTTTAATTCCACATCAACTCAGCTCTCCAACAGCTGCTTGCCTCACTACTACGCTACTGAAAATTTAATTATTCCTTTATAAACGTAATTGTGGCAGAAAGCAGTAGGATAAGAAAAGAATTCAGATTGCTTTGCGTCCAAATCTTAAATGTGGTACTTAAAGTTAAATTTCCTCTACAATTCTCAGTATATTTCTCAGCATTTCTTCCCTCACTATTGCAATCAGCAATTGTTTCAGGAACGTCTGCCACTCGTTTTCGTCTTAGATTGCTAATGTCTCAAATTAAAATTGCGACAATTTTTAGTTTTATTACAATTTTAAGTGGCGCCTGGCAGCCAATTAAGTTGCCTCAACGCTTTAATCACTTCATTCCATCCTTTCCTACTACTTTTGTTTGCCCATTATTGCTGTTGTTGGTTGGAGATAATAAGAACCAGAATGACGTCGGATGTAGGTGGATATGTGCATACGAGTATATGTACAATATATACACATAAGCATACATATAATTCCATACCCGCATGTATTCATAAAGCGCAGCAGTGTTGGTAGCTTCACTTGCTATTGATGAGTAAATGACAGTTACTCCAGAGAAGTTGTGAAAGTTTTGCAATAATCTCTTCTGGTATTAAGCAAGTGTTGGTTAAAGGTCATGAAGTTGCTTTGAATGTAATTTAAAGTTTTATAAGAAATTTCGGTGTGTATAAAATTTTCAACGGCCGAAAAAGTTCCAAGTTCTTATTAAGCTTTCACAAGAAAGAAAGCCTTGCACCTTGTTCGGATAGTTGACCCTTATATCAGCGTTGGAAAATAGGGTTTATACCAGAATGTGTGAAGTCTTAGAGAGCCAATCTTAACTGCTATACCTATAAAGGGGAAACTTCTTCTGAAGGAGCACAAGTGGCAGTCATCTCATCACTTTCTTCTCCTAACGAAGTTGAAATACCTCTCGGTTTCTTGGCAGTAAGACTATTAATGAAATGTAAACGGCTTGATATATAGAAGTCTGACTTGCAACTTAAGTTTAGCTACTAAGCCCGGACACAACTTAATCCCTGACCCTTAAGACGATTTTTTAGATGACCTTTTCTAAATGAATGATTTTTTTACGTTTTTTTTGTCTTTATTGGCGTACATCTAGGGCACTGGAGATTTGTCCGCTGTCTATCACAACAAGTTGTTTTTGTAGCGGTTCACTTGCCTCGCTTATTAATCCAAGTCGCCGAGTTCATCTAATGGGAGGTCCAGGAAATATGCTGTTTTGACGGGATCGGACCACAGGGAGGGGGTGGTTGGATATGTCGGCTTAAGGGGGCATGTGAAGAGGTGGTTCGTGTCGTGCGGAGACTCTCCACATGCAGGGCATACGTTGGGTATGATGGGGTCGAGTCTGGATAGGTAGGAGATGCTTTACTGTGCAAGTGATGCTACGACGACATCAGGAAGTTTCCTGTCGCTGTCCTGAGGGCGTTGTTCCCTGAACGGGCACCTCTATTAACACTTTTTCAAGTCTCTTCAACTTTTTTTCCATACAAATTCACCTCAGATAAACGGGCACCTCTATTGGTCGGTCAAAAAATCTAGTCCCGTTGGTGCCCGCTTATGGGAAGTTTCACTGTACATTTCGAACTTGAGAGCCTGCCCGTACGTAACGCACACTCGGTTGTATATTTTGAAAATGCACCTACTCCTTAATCTCAGCCTTTAATAAACAATTTCCCGCAGGATATGTTGGGAATTACATGTAATCACGTAGATTTACACATTCATATGTACCTTATATGTAACATGTACACACATACCCATAAGCTCCGTCCAAATAGCTACATTTGTTGAAGTGTTTTCCTCAATAAGCTTCAAAAACTATATGGGAAAGTATACAAGATACAAATCCCAGTCACTTAACGTAAACCACCATTGCTTCTCAGCGGCAGCAACATCAGCCAGCTGAAGAGGAAGAGCAGCAGCTGACTAAAAGTGCAAAGCTGAATACGAGTACATGAAAACCAACTTCAGTCTAAATTCGTACTACAAGATTTTGTAGTTTTTAGTTTTTCTTTTTCTTTACCATTTCTTGTACTAACTGCAGTGGAGTGTATATTTTCCAAACGCCTAAAGGTATGCAAGCTTCATATAAATCGTTAGACAACTCTCTGTCTCTCTCTTGCTTCTGCTGTTGCTGCTACACTTCACTTTCTTATACCTTCACGAAAAGTTGTTTAGCAATTCTCACCTATTTAGTACATATATAAATATATTTATATATCTAGATGTAATCTCATATATGTATGTTATAGCACAAGTATTTAAGTTGCCAACTTATGCTGCTGTTGCACATTTCAAGTTTAGTATCTTTACGATTTATAGAATAACGCTGTTGTTTGTTTTTTTTTTGTGTTGATTTTTCAGCTGTTTGTTGTTGTTAGTGTTATTATGATTAGTATTGCTTGTTGCTGTAAGCAAAGTTTACTTCCTGTCAAGTGCTTCGTTATATTTGCTCTGCATTTCCAAGCTACAATTTTCAACAACGCTCACCTTCCCATCTCACTCTGCTCAGACGTTCGCCTCTTTCTTCTGCTCAGCCGTTTTCTTACTGATCATTCTTTTTCGTTTACGGCGTCTGCTCTGTCACATAACATATGCAACGGTTGCAAATTATTTACTACATTCGTTTCTTTTTGTTGTTTTTGTATTATTTCCTTCACATGCAATTTAAGTTATAACTCTGAGTGTTACTTTCTTAATAAGTTTATGTGTGTATGTGTGAGTTTATTTTGTGGCAAATTTCTTGTTTGCATCAACACGGAATTTCATAAGATAAACAAATATTTCTTCTTCTTCTACAACTACTATTACTTCTACTGCTTCTACATCATCTGCGGCTTACTTCATTCACAACTCTCTCGTTGGATGGCATACCCAATTTCGCGGCATCTGTCTGCTGATTATTTCTCATTTAACTCCTCAACTTTCATGCATAGAAATTTTGTGGGTTTTCGTCTTGCTACTCCTGATAGTTTTATGCACATTTTGTGACAAGAATTTAATAATTTTCTATACACACTTGTCTGTATCTCCGCAAAGTGTCAGCTCGTTTGAATATTTTTATGCAAATATTTGGAAATGTGTAATTAATTATAAATATCAAATATTTGGAAAATAAATGGAAATGAAATAATTCCCATCTACATAACAAAATGATGGAGGATAACCTTCTCTACTGCCACTTTCAACTGATTATAATACATATGATATTTAGCACGCAACTTACAAAAAAAAACACCAAGTTGGTTATCAAATATTAGGTCAAAAAGTTCGTTCGGTTTTTTTCTTTTTAATTTTTCAAAATATGATAACTTTGTGTACAATTGTCCCATTTAAGTCAAATATGCGCCGTTTTGTTCGTAAACTTAATTGCCAACGAGATGCCAACTTCATTATACCCCTCTCGTAGAAGGTTGCGTCCCTATTGGCAAAAAACTCGGAGAGCCAATTTTCACAGGCCTCTCTTGAGGCCAACTTCTCACCATTAAGCGCGTTCACCATGAACAGGAAAAGATGGTATTCACTTGGTGACAGGTCCGGACTATAAGGTGGATGCATTAGGACCTCCCATCCGAGCTCCTGGACCTTCTGGCGCATCACCAAAGACGTGTGTGGCCTGACGTTGTCCTGATGGAACACAATTCGGCCTCTGTTGATCATAGATGACCTCTTTTTGATGAGTGCTGTCTTCAAGCAGTAGAGGGCGGAATTGAGTGTTTGGCCGTAAGTGAGCAGCTCGTAGTAGATGATTCCTTGCCAATCCCACCAAACACACAGCAAAACCTTCCTGGCCATCAAACCTGGCTTGGCCACCGTTTTCGCCGGCTCACCGCGTTTCGACCACGACCGATTTCGCTTGACGTTGACGTAAGTGATCCACTTTTCATCGCCAGTCACCAAACGCTTTAGAAATGGGTCGAATTTGTTGCGATTCGAAAAACTGTCAAAGACAAACTTTTAGCGCGAATAAACACGTTTTCAGCGCCGTATAGTATGACATGATGCGACACGTAACATTAGTACTATGGACAATAACGCCATCTCTTAGATAAAAACCGAAATTTAATTGCTGAGGAACTAAAGATAAGCCAGAAAACCGTTTGGAACCATTTGCATAAAAAAACCGAACGAACTTTTTACTTTACCTAATAGCTAACAAGAAAATTCGTTAATTGAAGGTCAATATTATTGCCAGATATTGCCCAACTTTCGATCTTGAACAACACTTGAATAAATAAAAGAGAATTTATAGATTGAAAAATAATAATTATTAAAGTAACATACGTGTATTAACACTAATTATTAACTTCCTTAACAAATCGTTACATTTATAAAGTCTGCACATACGAATAATAAATAAACTTTTTCAACTAACGCACATACATATATAGTAAACTTTAATATTTAATTATAGAAACACAACTCTCGGGCAGCCTATGAGAATATGCAAAAAAACGAGATAGGAGTAGATCTATGACTTATTTCCTGGAATTTTTTTGGCACATATTGTGTGGTTGTGATTTCTCTCTCTGTCTCTATTTATTATCCCTCTCTCTTCATTTTTCCATCTCTCCCTAACTCTTTATTTTTTCTCTCTTTATTTCTCTCTCTCTCTCTCGCTCTCTCTCTCTTCATTTATTTCTCTCTCCCCCCCCTCTCTCTTTATTTCTTTCGATCTCTCTTTCTCTCTCTCTTTATTTTTTTTCTCTCTCTCTCCCTTTATTTCTCTCTCTCTCTCTCTCTCGCTTTATTTCTCTCTCTCTCCCTCCCTCTCTCGCTTTGTTTCTCTCTCTCTCCCTCTCTCTCTCTCTCTTATTTCTCTCTCTCTCTCTCTCTCTCTCTCTTTATTTCTCTCCCTCTCTATTTTCTTTCTAGTTTCGTATACTTGAACTTGACAATGAGCAGATCTTCATTTTATTTATTTTATCGTTTTTTTATTAATTTTTATTTTTTTATTGTATCAGTTGTAAAACCTCTTGTAATTGAACACAAAGTGATTAATAACAAATATTTATTTTACAAATAACACTATTTACAATAACATAGCAACATACAAATAAAAGTTCAAGAACTTACTATACTCGTAATATTCAAACCTCACAAACCTTCACATTTGAGAAAACAATAAAAGCAAATAAATAATGTTTGGTGAACCAAAGAAACTCAAACTACACTATACATTTATACTCTTATACACATATGTTTACATGTATGCATATTAAATAAATATGTAAAGCAAATTTACTTAGATCATTTGTATATATACATATATATATATAGTTCTAAATATGTATATCTGCGATTTACAATACAAGCCGCACAAAAGCAATTTGATAAATGAGTGAAATTTAAAGTGAAATACCAGTAACACCCAAGCAGACAAACAAAATGAAGTAATCAAGGTGCAGACGAGAAGAATCTGTTTGTAAGACTTCGCAAAGAAGCAAGCGAATAAGCTGTTTTGGTGCTCGCTGAGCAAATTGAAGTCATGAATTGTGGAGCCACAAAGCACAAAAGGGCATATACATACATATGTATAGTATGCATATAAATACGCATATGTATGTATGCATGTGTGAAATTATACATATATACATCCATATTTAAACTGCCAAGTTTATACAAAAATAAGTGGAGTTTGGCTCAAAATAAAAAATTAGAATGAGTTAATTCCGCAAATAAATTCCTTTGGTGCGGTGAGAAAGCAACAATTGTTTATTGTTTAAATATAAAAAAATGAATAAATTTAATTTGTAAAAGTAATTGAGTAATTTATATGAAAGAAATATTATTAAGATTGAGAAAATGTACAAGTATGCGCTTTTGGTGAGGTTAGGTTAAAGTGGTTGCTGCGCGTCAGCGTACTAAGGTCAGTAAGGCGAGTTAATTGAATTACCAGTGAGAATCGCTAGAGCCTCCTTTGGCTAGAGAGGTGAAAGTGATTTCCGTTGCGACCGAATGATACCATGAACAACCTTGACCTTCATTCGGCTTCTACTCCATCCACTTAGACTTCCTTAAGATGTTTTAGATTGCTTAGTTCAGTTTTTGCCACACGGCAAAAGCCCATATCCATGAAAACGGCTCCACTATTTCCGCTCAGAGCAGAGTAATCGCATAACAGTTGAAGAAACGTATCTTTCCCCTCGTCAATCCTGCAACTCTTGTATCAGCTACTGAAAGCGTATTTAGCCTTTCTGCCTGCCTTTCCATAAGGCAATGTGCTGTCGGAAACCCAACTGCCTTTGAAATGTCTATTTTCTTTTCCAGAGCATATAAGTTCTTTGACTTTCTCCGTTCGCATTTTAGTCAAGTCTTCCTTGACCAAAGATAGAAAGCCTTTTTTCGGACCTTACTTAGTGAGACTTTGCCTAACAAGTATATCTGCTGGGAAATTCTCTTCTATATCTCTCGTGACCAGGCATTCAAACGATAGTTTGCTATGTTTAGCTTTCGTGAGAAGAGATCTGCGACAGCTCAGCACAATTTTAAAGCTTCTGACGATCGATGCCAGAACTTTTATTGCTGCCTGATTATTATTTTTAGAGAATTCGTTTCCAAAGTGTTTTATAACCCCCAAAAAACTCAAAGGAAAGCCATCTCCTGAAGAGTTCTGCAATAGTTTATCACAATTTTAGAGCTTCAAGCGAGCTTTTACTCCTAACTGACTGTCACTTTCAAAGAACTCGTTCCTAAACTATTTAACAACCTCCAAGATGACCAGAAATCCAAACGATATATAGTCTCTGCTCTGTTTGGACTCCACTTGAAGGGATCTGCGATATTTCAGCAAAACTTAAAGCTTTTCGCAATCAAGCTTTGAGCTTTTATTGCTACCTGACTATCATTTCTAGAGAATTCGTTTCCAAAGTGTTATATAGCCTCCAAAAACTCAAAGAAGAGCCATCTTTTGGAGAGATCTGCAACAGTTTTGAGCTTTTATTGCTGCCTGCTGTAGAGCACTTGCTTCCAAAATTATTAGCAGCTACCAACATGAACAGGAACCTAAACGAGAGATAGTCTGCTTCCGCCAACGTTATTACTCCATTTTCTTTTTATCTTGGTTCACTTTGCGGAATTAGCCACTTCCAACTCATGTTCCTCAGATTAATTGTCTGACTCTCTTAAGAGGTCCACGGGGATCTGTAGAGCTTCTCAGCTGACATGCCTAAGTACCGAAGCCCCGTAAAATCATATGTATCACACTAAATTTAAAAGTCTGCTTTGAAATTTTTCATTATACCCAGAATGTCAGTCGCACAGCAAAACCGAAGCAATCAGAATTGGAATTATTGTTTTAAATGCATTTTCACTACAACAATTCCATCAACCAAGCATTGGCATTGTTTCAATGAGCGAGCAATGATAGCATGATGAACATGGCTGCCAAGAAATTACGCATAAATTACAAACCAAAATTGCCTTGAAGGCGAATAAAGACGCTCTGCGTACGCAATAATTCACGACTGCCTCAGAAGCAATGAGAAAATTTCTGCTTTTTATTTTTCATTTTTATTTTTATTTTTTTTTTTTTTTTTTGTGAATTACCAACTTATGGCAATGATGAAAGAAAGAAAGCGGCAAGTCAAGTTGAAAGGAAGCAGGAAATAATTTGCATTTCAAATTTGCCAATTTCCATATTTACACCAATTTCCTCTTTCACATTTCAATTTTCATCATCAACGACGATCAACGTCATTACAGTTAGTCAGTCTCGCTATGTGCGTAAGATTTCCAGACATTTTCGAAAATACATTTTTCTTTTTGCATAAACATTCATACATACATATGTATGTACACTGAATTGTGGCTTTCAATTACAAATCAATGAACGTGAAAAGTGATAGCGCGGCGGGAAGCGTCTTGCGTTTGTGACTGGAGCATATGTATGGCAGAGGAAAGTGGTATGAGGGTATGAGGAAAAAACTGGTATAATGTCGATAATGGCATGAGATTTCAAAGATATTATGGATTTAATTTCTTAAAATATTCAGAAAAAAACTTGCAATTTCTTGTCTGAAAGCGATGAAAAGCGATTGAAAGCAATGCCTTGTCTGAAGTGAAAAATCGCTCTGTCTTGCTCTTGCTCTCTCTCTCTCTCATACCCAGTCTATCTCTCTCTCTCTCATACACAGTGTATCTCTCTCTCTCTCTCTCATACACAGTTTATCTCTCTCTCTCTCATACTCGGTCTATCTCTCTCTCTCTCTCATACACAGTCTATCGCTCTCTCTCTCTCTCATACACAGTCTATCGCTCTCTCTCTCTCTGTCTCTCTCTCTCATACACAGTCTATCTCTCTCCCATACACAGACTCTCATATACAGTCTCTCTCTTTCTCTCATACACAGTCTCTCTCTCTCTCTCATGCACAGTCTCTCTCGCTCTCTCTCTCATGCACAGTCTCTCTCTCTCTCCTCTCTGCTTCTATGGGAATGAGTTTAAACGTGGGAAAAGCTACTTTTTTATATATTTTTGAATAATACATAGTTTCCGAATACAGAGAGAAGCCAGAATCTGTGCCAACTATGTAGGATAAGCCAGCTCAGGTTCAAAATCTGATATTTGGTGAGAAAAACTAAAACTTATAGACCGGATAATACAAAAAATGGTTCAACGGAGTCCAACCCTGCTGCGAGGCGTCCAGTTGAAATCGCCATTTCGACTATTTATGCAACATGTTGGCTCTGGGTCACATAGTGCTCCAGAAAGCGTAAATAAAATATTAATTAAAGGCGTTCCGCGGCAGCATGAATAAATTGCGCCAAAACAAAGATCTATAATCAAAACGCTGAAGACAAGTGCTGACACCTGGCGTTTTTATATGCAAGTATTCTACATCTTCAAAAAAAACTGAGATTGTCATACATATAATACATTGATTTGTATGTATATACGCGATTAAAGGTCTATCTGTTCCATTTATATACTAATAACAACAATATAATTTATTCACCTCCACCTCAATTTCACGCTTAGCGACAGCTCGTAGGTGGTTCTAAATTAGGCCAAAGTGTGAATTTATTCAAGTGGAAAACGAACGCCTAGTGGCACAGCAGGCACAGGAAAAGGTTAAAAGGAAGTTTCAAGTCAAGCACAGAAACAATTGTTTACACATACAAGGCGTTCTCGTGCACTGATTTACGCGCTGCTCAGCGAATTCTTAGTCAACTGATTAACATTTAGATGAGATGTCAAGCTGCCGATTTATATTAGCTGACAAGCAGTTGTTGTTGTTTTGTTAAAAGGTTTTAGTCAAATAAAAAGCATGAAGTTAACTTAATTCTACCAAACTGGCGTGACTAAATTGAAATGATTTATTTTTCTGTATTAAAGAGGGAGTAGAGAAGGTATAATAATATATAGTGGAGACAAGTTCCACCTATGATTTTGTTTAATTGTTTATTTTTCTACCTAGTAAAAGTAAATAAAATTATTTATTTATTTATTTATATATTTATATATTCACTTATTTATTTATTTGTTTATCTTACTTATTAGTAAAATTAATTTATACTTTTATTTATTTATTTATTCATTTATACTTTTTATTTGGCAATTTATTTAGTTGTTTATTTTACCCATTTTTCTGCATATTTTTATATATTTATTTATGAAATACCTAATCTATTTATTTATTTAGTATTTTTACTTGTTTATATAATTCTTATTTTTAATCTATTTGTACATTTGTTAGTTGTTTATTTTTCACCTATTTTATTTATTTATTTATTTAATTATTTATTTTTTAATTATTTATACTATATATTTAATTATTTATTTATTATGTAATGTTTATTTAACTAATTTATAATTTTTTATCTTAAAATTTTTTTATTTTTCATTTTGTTTATTCATTTATTTATTTATATATTTTTTATTTATTTAGTTTATTTACTTATTTAACTTATTAATTAACTAATTTATTTATTTTACGAATTAATTTGTTTATTTATTATAGTTTTTACTGATTCACTTAATTTTTTTATTTTACTTACCTCTAGGCAATGGTATACCATATTAAATTGAAATCTTTAAGCTTAAATTTACTTTTTATTAGATTTTACTGTGCTTGAGGTACAAAAAATAAATAGGCTAGAGAATTTGCTCCAAACAAAATGTCGCTCATACGCCCGGTAGTTTCGCAACTCCCTACAAAAACTCCATTTCATTGCTACACCATCAACAATTGGCACTTAATTAAGATGACAAACAGATAAGCGCTTATATTTTCATACAATGTATAGATATGTGCACATTGTTATCCAGTATAGGCTTTATTTAGGTATATCATGCTTAGTAGAAGTGTGGAGGCAGCTGGGTGGTTTGTTAAAATAATTGAAATGGTCAGTTAATACATATTGTATTATTGTTGTATTAAACGTGGCAGGTAATTATTGTTATCACAACCAGACAGTTAGGATATTAATACAATAACAACGATTTGCTATAGAAATTTATAACAGACTGTGAAGTGAGGCAACAAAAAAGCAGGTCATATAAAAGTAAAGAAAAAATAAAAAAATATTAAAGAGATTTCAACTCTCTGTTATTTAGTGCAATAGGTATTATTTTCAGCGTTGGTGAAATTTTCTTTCCATGCTTCTATAATTTTATTTATATTTTTTCATAAATATTTGCACTATTTATAGCATTTAAGGTACGTCCTGGTCAACCATAAATTTATTATTATTTTTTTTTGCTTTCAACTTTTATTTTGCAATAAAATAAACGCACACACAAAATTTATGTGATTGATTTGAGAAAACCAAAAGTGTAATTGACACTTTTGTGGCCTCAATAAATGTTGCCATGCCCACCTAAACTTGAAAGAAAAGTATTTCCCACACAGTCGATCAATGGCCTCTTTGGCTTTGAAAATATATAAATATACTGTTAACCCCTGCAGCGGTAATGTGAGTTTGCAATAACTTCAATTTAATAATGTACGTGTATTTTGCGCACAATTTCTTTCGATTTCTGCCTCGCGGTGGCAGGTTGGGTACTTGGAGGTGGGGCTGCGTTTCAAAATGAAGACAAATTGCGAACGATTAAGATGTTTATCCGGCTTCCAGGGGTGACTGCCAGTCAACGAGCAGCCATTGAATGGTTTGTATATGTGTGCTTGTAGGCGTTTGAACACAAATAAAAATAGTAAATTACAAATGTAGAAAGTAGAAAGTAGAAATTGAGAAAAGCTGAAAATCTAATAGCCAAAAGGTGGTCGGCAAACAAATAATAAAAAATGGAATTTCAATTATTATTTGCGGTCGCTATTGTGCGAAAGGTCGTTTAAAGTAACAAAGGAAACAAATTACTTCAGCATTTATTTTGGAGACATAATTTATGAAATATAAAAAAAAATCATTTAAAAGTTATTTTAAATTAATCTGTTTTCCTTTAAATTATTACATGAAGAGATTTGAGTTACAACTTATATTGTATATGAATTGCAGCAGAAGCTCAGTGGAGTCTGCAATAACGCATGAGAGATAAATTTAAGGTTAATTTTTTTCTCTCTGTTTTTCTTTTATTTAACCAGACTTCATATATGTATATGAGTTTTGCTTTAAGATTTTATAAAAAATTGTGTTTTGTCTCAGTAAATATATAGAAATAAACATGTGAGAACACCAAGACAAAAAGTCTAATGACGAAATATGTATATACCTAAATGACTGGGTATGCAATATTTCCTTCCACCATGCCATGTCATAATAATAAAAACGCACAAATGGCAATAAAATAGAATACCGTCATAATATCAACCCTCTCTACAAATGCGCCACACTATGCAAAACTATAAAGATAAAAATAAAAGTCAGCAAAAATATTATTAAAGACGAAGGGAAGACCGTCTTTGCACGCAATCAAGGTTTTCTTGTTTTATTATTTTTATTTGCTTGCTGCAATTGAGAATATACCCTTACTTTCTTTTTGTATTTCTTATTTTATTCTTTTTGCATTCCTATTTTATTTTCATTTCTATTGCCATCAATTGTCTTTATTTTTTATTTTTTTTTCATTATATTTATTTTATTTCTATTTGAAGTTCACATCTTTATTATATTTTTTTGTTTCAATTCATTTTTTGCTTTTAGTTTTTTTCGCTTTTTAACTTTATATAATTATATTATTAATTTTTTATCCTAATTTATTTTATTTTTATTTACTTTATCTACACGTATGTTATGTATACTTTTATTTTATTTTTATTTCTCTTATTTTCTCACCATTATTTTTAACATTTTTTATTTTATTTCTGTTTTTACATATTTTTTATATTTTTGCTTTTATTTAATTATTATTATTTTTTCCTGGCTTTTTTTACGGCTAAATATTTTTTTTGTTTGATAATTATTTTAGTTTTATTTAAATTTAATACTTTTATCTTATTTACTATTAGTCTTTATATTGAAGTTTTCTTAGTTTTTTATTCTTTTGTTTTGATTTTATTTTTATTTACTCTTTTTACTTATCCAAGTTTATTTTTTTATTTATTTTATTTTATTTTTATACTTTTGTTTCTTTACTTTCAATGCTTATTTAACTTTTATTAATTTTTTCATCTTAATATATTTTGCATGCCTTTTTTATTATTATATTTTAAATTTTTTTCATCTATATTTGTTATTTGTTTTATTTATGTTAATTTCTTTATCTTTATTTATATTCTTTCAAGGTTTTTTTTTTATTTTTTGATCAGCAATTATATTTTATAATTTGCTTTCATCCAAATTTATTTTATATTTATAGTTTTTATAATTATTATATTTTTATTATACTTTTAATTTTGTTAACTTTATTTTTTTATTTAATTTTTAATTATATTTTTTCAAATTTTTTTCTTTTTTGTCTTATTTGATTTTTTATTAATTCCTATGTCTTAATGTTGTTAATTTTAATATTTTGTTATTGACTATTATATTATTTTTATTTAAATTTTACTTTTTTATCTTGTCTTTTAATTTTATTTTTTATTTTTATAATATTATACTTTTTTTTTTTATTTTATTTTTACTTACTCATTTCATTTCTGTTTTACTTAATTTTTATTTTGACTTTTATTTTTAATTTTATTCTTTTAAATTTTTTATAATTTCTTTAACTTTTTAACTTATATTAATTTGTATTAATCTTTTTCATATAATATTTGTAATTATTATTATTTTTATTATTTATTTATTTATTTGTTTATATATTTTATTTCAATTCTATTTTTAATATTAATTTTTTTACCATTATTTTATTTATATATTATTTCTTTTTTTCCTATACTTTTATTTGTTTTATTTTATTTTTAATTTTTTTTTCATTTCTATTAATCTTTTTATCTAATTTTATTATTATTATTTTTGATCTATTTAAGTTTTTTTTTATTTTTGCCATCTATATTTGTTTATATATTTTATTTCAGTTCTATTTTTAATATTAATTTTTTTATTTTTATTTTTTTTATCATTATTTTATTTATATTTTACTTATTTTTTCTTATATTTTTATTTGCTTAATTTTTTTTTTAATTTCTGTTCTTAATTTTTACTTTTTTATATTATTTTTTTATTGTCTTTTTTTAATTTTTATTATTCTTTTTATATTTGTTTTCTACTTTTTTCGCGCTGGAAATTTCATTATTATTCTTTATATGCGCCTCGTTGTTCTTTCGCTTGATTGACTTAACTTTCAATCTTTTGTGCCAGCACTCAAGGATATATATTTCTTTTTGTAACTAAGACAATCTTTGCTTTCAATAGTCTTTTTTTCGGTAATTATTTTTGCTCATTTAAGTAGAAAAGCGGATAGATATTTATACAAAAAAAATTCTTTTGCTTCAAATGCAGCAAATTGCACAGCCATATGTGTAAACATATGTACATACTTGCACAAATTTATATATATATGTATACACTAATGTATTTCATATATATATTATATTTACAAATATAAATGTACTCAGGCAACTACTTGATTATTTGTCTGTAGAAAATTGCAGACATGCATTTGAACTATTTGCCAGTCATACAACAATAACTTTGGCGTCTAACAATATGCTTGAATAGAGTCGGTGCCAATGTGCCCAACCCTGCAGTTGTCATATAAACGATTTCCCCAGGGGATTTAACGAAAGAAAGCAAAAAAGGCAAAGTGAAAGAGTTTTATTGTTAGCCTTTTCTTAGCTAAAAACATATGTATGTATATGTATATATATATATATAGATATTTGTATATAGTATATATTTATCAGTTATTTAACTCTACCCACTTTATATTGTATCTAACCCGACAAAAGTAAAGCGTAAACTTGTACTTGCCATACAAAATTTTATTTGGTTACTCATACGCCGTGTTGTATTCCTCAAATATAATACTTGTACAATATTTATTTATTTATTTATGCAAGGTTGAGTGCTTATCAGTTTTGTCGCAATATTTTCAATACAATCTACAATCTGTCAATTGCATAAGGTAGACACAAAACAACAACAACACTACCAACAATGTGCATTTGAATTTTTTGTGTATTTCATTTGTATTTTATTTTATTTTTTTTTATTATTTTTTTTTTTTTTTTGCTTTTTCACTTGCCAATAACAGTAATAAATGCAAATACTATCGATAGTAGAGAAATACTCCCTCAGGTGTAGTTTTAAATGGCAAATCTCAGTCGGTAGCAGGAAGTATAGTTATAAATATATATGAAAATAAATAAATAAATATATATATATAAAAGTATACTTAGATATATGTAAGCATATATTTTGGTAAATAAATACACAAGAAATGCTCATATATAGAAATGAGCAAAAAAAAGGTGAAATAACGTATTTTTAATAAATATAAATGGCAAGCGGCCAAAATGCAGTATTGAGAGGAATACTTATGTATATATATACGAAGCATCTCATTATGCTGCATTACAAAATTCGGCAGTATGAAATTTTTGGGAAAAAATAATAAAAAAAAAAACAAGAACAAACCTGTCTTACATGTTCATATCAAATTTTGATTACGTACAAATAGACGGAGAGACGCTCAGGCGACCACGGCTAAATCAACCCAACTCTTCATTCTGACCTAATCGATATAAATTTTGATGAGCTTTGGATATCGAAAGATTCATCCCGCTCGGCGAACAGTCAATACATTGATCGCCGCCACTTCATTGCTTTTTCAAGCAGGAAATTGCTATTTGAGCCGCATCTTAGTTGGTCAATGAAACATCTAATCCATCGTCATTGATTGGGTAATCGGGTTCGTTATCTCCGGGTGTTACTTTTTAAATTTCATTCAGCAGACTGGACAAGTGCTCACTCCATAGATACAATCTGAGCATTAATCGCTGGATCATCTCTCTGGGTTCTATAAGAATTTGCTCCATCGCCTCACCTTTTTGTAGAATTTTCGAACTTTATCCCTGTCTCTTCATACTCACCCATTTTGGCCGCTTTCTTTTTTTGTCTACACACGCGTCTTGCGTTCCTCCTTAGCTCTGGGTATCTATACCACTCCGCCGGTGTAATGATCGATCGTTACATTGCGAGGTATTTTCTATCCTCTGCAAGAGCTTACGGCCGTCCCACTCATACTGAGTGCTGATGAGTGCTCTCAGAGAGCATGCGATATTTGCAAGTGTTTGAGGTTTTTCATAACAAAACTAAAAATTATTATTAGTAAATTGATAGCTACTCTTCGTTTGGTAATCATGCAGATTTTAAACTTTCTCTCTCTTCTTTAATTTCATCAATTAAGCTAAAGCAATTTTAATTTATTTCAAAGTCACTTAGCTCCTAAATAAATTGCTTATTATGATGTAACCAAATAAATTACAATTTTCAATACAAACAAAGAGACAACTGCGTATATAAAATAATAAATATTTACTTGTGTAAATTATATAAATTCCATGTCATTCATCATTTAATGTGAATTATTATAGATGAATATTTAATTATTTTAATACCCCTAAAAGCAAACAAGCAACCATGCCATATAATATATATATGTATTTTCTTATTATTTAATGGTATTTTAGCAAACCATAGCAGGTAATATTTAGCACCAATTTCGACTATTTATTGATACAGAAATTATATGCAAATAAAGCAGACACATTTAATATGTTTATTCATTTCAATGGCCGATCGTTACATTGCGAGGTAGGCAACCTATTTTCTATCCTCTGCAAGAGCTTACGGCCGTCCCACTCATACCGAGTGCAGATGAGTGCTCTCAGAGGATATGCGATATTTGCAAGTGTTTGAGGTTTTTCATAACAAAACTAAAAATTATTATTGGCAAATTGATAGCTACTCTTCGATTGGTAATCATGCAGATTTTAAACTTTCTCTCTCTTCTTTAATTTCATCAATTAATCTAAAGCAATTTAAATTTATTTCAAAATCACTTAGCTCCTAAATAAATTGCTTATTATGATGTAAACAAATAAATTACAATTTTCAATACAAACAAAGAAACAACTGCGTATATAAAATAATAATTATTTACTTGTGTAAATTATATAAATTCCATGTCATTCATCATTTAATTTGAATTATTATAGATGAATATTTAATTATTTGAATATCCCTAAAAGCAAACTAGCAACCATGCCATATACCATAATATATATGTATGTATTTTCTTATTATTTAGTGGGTTTTTAGCAAACCATAGGAGGGAATATTTAGCAACAATTTCGACCATTTATTGATACAGAAATTATATGCAAATAAGCAGACACATTTAATATGTTTATTCATTTCAATGGCCGATTAATATTGCTACACATTATTTAATAATTTTTTTTTTTGTGATAAATAAATTTAATATGCGCGCCCATAACATTTTTAACGAAATTAAATGCCTGCGACGTGCGCTGGCGAGTGAGCGACCACAGAAGGGATATTTATTTATGCAGTTTGAGGTTTTTTTTTTGCTGATATGGAATATTCAGTTAAAATACAGTACAATATATGTATGTACGCAAGCAAGTAAGAGTAGATATTTTCATGCATATTAAATACTAATAATTTTTTTTTTTTTCATTAATATATTTTATTAATATCGTTTAAATAAATTCAATTGACCACAAAGAGGCATGAGCTTAAGTTTTCAAAAATTATTTATTCATTGAAGGTCATAGTAAATAAAAATAAATATATGTATAAGTACAAAATCTGCATAATAGTGTAATATACTATATATAGTCGGTATGGCTTTATTTGCCATGCTTTTCTCATAGAAACCCTTGAGGGCAATGCTTCACCAGCCAAAAGAATTCGCCATATACAGGTATAAATGGTAATCACTAGGTACGAAACACGGACTATAAAATGGATGAACCTCCCAAACGAGTTCTCGGACCTTCTGACTATCTCACCAAACACACAACAAAAATCTCCTGGCCTCTTATTCTGGCTTGGAGACAATTTATGTCGGCTCATCGCTCTTCGGTCATGACCGTTTTCATTTGACTTTGTTG
This sequence comes from Ceratitis rosa, assembly GCA_037013455.1. Classification (NCBI taxonomy): domain Eukaryota; kingdom Metazoa; phylum Arthropoda; class Insecta; order Diptera; family Tephritidae; genus Ceratitis; species Ceratitis rosa. The sequence continues at coordinate 4,883,909 of JAWMAG010000069.1, read as the reverse complement.
TTGGTGATCCAATTATGTTCATCAGTCGCCATTCACTACAGGAATATGTCGATTTTGTTACGATTGTGCATCGATTCGAAGATGGAAATTCGGTCCATGAGGTTTTCTCTCGTTAGCTCATGTGACATCCATACATCGAGCTTCTTGATGTATCCAGCCTTTTTCAAGTGGTTCCAAACTGTTTATTGTATAATGTTCAGCTCCTGGGCAATCGAAATAGTACTCGGAAGACGGTCAGACTATACGTTTTTCATTATTTTATCGACATTTTCTACAATTGATCCTCCACACCGTAAAGCACGTCTCTTTTGTGCGGTAGCTCGTTTGTGTACGGGTTGTGTGGTCGTTGTATATCAGAACAATAACTTCCTGGGCTTCCGTATGTGCAGTCCGAGGATTATACTCAACTTCTGGTCTTGCGTCCTCGTTACACACCCAGGAAACGTGAAAAAGCCCAGTGAAAGATGTGGTAACCAACCCTTGGAGCCTTGGATCACTGCTAAAAGAGTGGAAGCTTTTGTGGAGGCACTTTGAAATTTTCGCCACGTAGAAACCAGCTCCAAAATAAAGGTTAACCGCGGCCGCGGGAGCCGAGTGGTTAGCATTGCGTACTGCCTACAAATCCTCTTGTCGTACTAACATCCAAAAAGTTATAGAAAAATAATTTAAATAAAAAATTAAGTTAAATTTTCTAATGCGGTCGTCCATCGGCAGGTAACGTCAACCCCTCCGAGTGTGTGGAGGCGGCTTAGTATAAACTGTATAACTTAGTATGAATTGTAGACGCAGAACCACAAATTAGAGGAAGAGCTCGACCGAAATTCAATTGATGTCCTCACGAAAATTAAAGCTGACATTACCACCGTCCAAAAAGTGCGATAGATGGGATAAAAACTGAGAAGAGTACCACCTTATGGCATACATATACTATAAAGATCATATAAAGAGCGTATATTTGATGTTGCATTTATGGTAGGAGAGAGATTCTACTATGGAATATAATCGTTCACCCTGGATAACGATCATCGAACGGCAACTCGGCTTGCGCTTCTGCTCTCTGAGAGCACTCATCAACAACTTGGTATAAGGCTGCTGATGGACAATATTTCCAAGTCCTTAAATATCGCCATCACCATTGGTTTTGGACAAGGTCTAAAGAAAAGGTTGGGCTGAGATGACTATGGAATAGAGTTTGCCTGAAGTACAACGAAATGGCGAATATTTGTATAATTAGCTTCAACAACCAAGTGGTTAGTTCAACTCTCTTTCTAAGCTGGGTAAGAATGCGTAGCAAATGAGTCAGGCAGTGAACAAAATATCTCCTATAATCAAATAAACCGTCACCGCTTTCCCTATATAATCTTGAACATTTTCGTCTATCCTTGTCAACCATGAAAAATAGCTTTCCGACAGGTGCCACTTTGGACTGAGTAGGTAATTGAAAGGCAAACCCGTCTCCTGACGAACCAAACCTATACCCAACAAGTCACTCATCTTGCCCGACCTGCTATATGGTGTTATGTCGGCGCTGGGAGTTTCGAGGAATGGGTTTTGAAAAATGTATATGAACCCTTGCGAAGAAGAAGAAGAAGAAGAAGAAGAAAAATTTTGAAATCTAGTAAGGAGTTGAGCTTATATTTAAAATTTGAGCCACATTTCAAGTCCATCTATAGTATTTAACTTATGTAAATAAATCAATTTCTCAATTAATTTTCTTCAGCTAAAAAGCAGGAAATTTCTAATAAATGTTAAATAAGAAAATTGCTAAAAATCGAGTTACACATAAATCCATTAAATGTCAACATAAATTGAATAAACTCTCTCAGCACCTACAAGCCAATATATAATATAATATGTACGTATGTATGTAAATAGTATTGAGTATATAGAATTGAGTGATGTGTCGATGTCGGCAGTGGGAAATCAAATTGAAAATTCGCAATGGCCAAATGAACGACAGGATAACTCCAATCTTACAAGTAAGTATATATATGTATGTACATATGTATATACTCACAAATCTAAGAGGAGACATTAGATTGCCTTCGTGTTGACGCAAAAATCGCACAAGTAGCTAAACGTGACTAGAATATGAAATAAACCCACATATTACCTATGATAAGCGCTTAGACACTTTTCTTCTTCTCTTTCTTCTCCTTCTCCTTCTTCTACTACCTATGCCCACGCATACTGTAAATGCAAGCAAAAACAAATTTTAAAGAAGAAGATGCGAAAAATTTACACATGTCCATTTGTGTGTGTGCGTGTGGAGTGAGTGAAAAGAGCAGTTGTAAGCGATTTACATGCATATAAATACATATATACTTATGTAGGTATGTATGCATGGGTATGCATGTGTACGCCTCTTTAAATAGGTGTATTCAAATTTACGTACTCAATGAAGCGTTAGCACAAAAATTCAATCATTTCTGTTGTTGCGCTTTGCTTTCGAAGAGGACATTGGTGGAACATATTTCATGCTTCTACTGCATTCTTTTCTCACTGTCATCAAGCAAGTTGCTCTCCTTTAAATCTTTGCAACTGCCAAAAGTGCATTTCATGCATCATTTGATGAAAGAAACTAAGCAGCCGGAGCAATGTTCTACTCTCACTACCTGCGTATGCATATCGTTGCATACATCAGGGCTGACGAGCCGTTGAAGCTGTATGCATGTAAGTGAGGATTTGCAGCTTAAGAACAACATGATTTGCTTACTTACCCGTGCAATGGCGTTCAGTTTTGGTGAGGTAGTAAAGAAGTGAAAAAAATTCTGCAACAATATTACCGTTATTTTCTTATGAAAATGTAATGTATAGATTTTTAAGTGGAAAAAAATTGGGTAAAAAATAATTGATATTAAAGGAAACGGTAAGAACTACTCCAGCTCCTAACCACAAGCTGACCCACTTAAGCCATGGACTAAGCTCTTTGCGGGGGAAAAGTTCTTGTGATGTGATGAGTTGTTGTGATGTGATAAGTTGTTGTGATGTGACATGTTCATGTGATGTGATGAGTTGTTGTGGTGTGATGAGTTGTTGTGATGTGACATGTTCATGTGATGTGATGAGTTGTTGTGATGTGATATGTTCATGTGATGTGATGAGTTGTTGAGATGTGATATGTTCATGTGATGTGATGAGTTGTTGTGATGTGATAAGTTGTTGTGATGTGATATGTTCATGTGATGTGATGAGTTGTTGAGATGTGATATGTTCATGTGATGTGATGAGTTGTTGTGATGTGATACGTTCTTGTGATGTGATGAGCTGTTGTTAATATTGTGCAAACTCTAAAGCTCATGGTTCCAGTTCGTAATGTGGCGTGAACACACTAACCGCCTCTAAACCACTGAATTGCAATACAACTCCACATCTAGCTGATAAGAAGTCTACTTTAGCCACACTAAGGTTCAAATTACAATAACCACTATACCAAACGAAGAGCCTTGCCTCGTGAACAAGCTCTGTGAGCAAGGGGCTCTGCTTTCAAGTGGTATCTTGTTCTACGGTTAAGCCTCGTAGTCGAAAGTACTACCAGCTGAGCTTCTACATAGCTTCGGTCTGTTTAACTGTAACTAGATACTTCTTACTGAAACACCACTTGCACTGTGAGTATCCCACCACATAGGAGACTTTCAAAATGTCTCTTAGATCACTCGACCATTGTGAGGTTGGTCACAACGATCTTCTTATTTAAGTGTCTTTTCACCATTCCAACTGTCCGTTAAGGAAGATATGATTGAATACAGTTCTCCAAAAGAAATGCGCGACCTCCTGCCGATAACGAGCCGCCTGTCGCTATATAAAGCAACTGTTGTTTTTTTTTTTCTTCCTTTCACCGATGTCTACCTTCCCGAACAGTTCCTTGTCGGGGATTGTTCCAAAGTATTTCTCTTTGTCGGACAAATGTAGACAAACTCGTGAAGACCTGTCCAGACCTATCCAGTTACATATATAGGTATATGCCACGTTAACCAGAAGATCACGAGTTCCCATCATGCGGTGTCTTCAACAGAAAGAAGAGACTTTGGAATATAATGGCTGAACCGCCCCACTTGGATTAATAACAACGTATTTTTTATGTTTGTTTATGTTCTACAAAAATATTTGTGCTAAATAAACAACAAAATAAACTACAAAACAAAAACGTATTTCTTTTCAAGTTCACATACAACACATACCATATATACAATAAGCGACTTTAACTGAGTACAAAAACAAACAAACGCCAACTATAAAAGATCTCGAAGCGCTTACCGAAAGCACAGTCGAGCTTTACCTTCTATTGGTAATTGAACGACGAAAGAACACAATGAAGCCTCTACGAGTACTCTTGCTGAGTATTTTGGTTGTGACGATCATAAGTAGATACACAACCTCAGCGCAAAATTCTACTAACTCTTCAGACACTACTACCACAACAACAACAGCTTCTACTACCACAACAACAGCAACAGGCTCAACAACAACAACCACAACAGCGTCATCATCATCGAGTAGTAGCGCTGCCGCCAGGAGAAGAAGACGCGCGGCTAGAAGAAGACGTTTGGCTAGAAGAAGACGTGCGGCGCGAAGAAGACGCCAACAAGCTAGAAGACGTGCACGCAGGAGACAACGTCGAGCCAATCGTAGAAGAAGAAGACAACGCAGGCGAAGAAACAACTCCGGTTAATTTCAAAAAAAAAAATTATGTTTTTTCTTCATTGGGTATCTAACGTAAATATTCGTAAGAACTCCTGTATACTTATATAATAATAAATGAATAAATAAAGCAGTTATTAATTTGCCAGCATAAAAAGCTTCTCCTCTAATTCATAATCTACTGTAGAGAAAGCAGTGCTCCATACTAATAAAGTAAGTCGTCTTTAGGGCCTCAACAGCCGGGGAGTCAACAGCTCGCGCTACATTGTGAAGTGTCGTGGGGTCGAATGCTAGCCTGATTAATATCTTAAATTAAAGAAAAGTGTCATAGCTACTGCAGCCAGATATTCTTTTATGATAAAACTTAAAGCTCCTCCTAAAAGCTCCACACAAAAGTCCATCACTTGTTCCAAGGTCAGTAAGAAAAGACTATAGATCTATTTATGGATAAACCTTCATGACAAACACCAGCAATGCGGGAGAGAGACTCGATAATCTCCGCGATTTCCGTTAATTTTTGCCTGGTCATCAAGTATGATTATGTGTTGTGGTGTTGTCATTATGAAACGGAACACTTTTTCTTTGGATACTCGACGCTTTTTTTGAAGCCTCTGTTGCAATCTGGTTAACTGTTGAGTACAGTAGAGCTCAGAAGTGATCATTTCGCCAGGTTGGAGTAGCTCATTATGGACAAACACCTTCCATAGGTATGTACTAAGCACTCAACATCACCTTGTTTGAAGTCGTTCTTGGTGGTTTCAGTAGCATTTTTCTGATGTTAACTCGGTCAATAAAATTTTTTGCATAAATTCAAGTGCCACTTTTGACCCCTTGGTTATTGCCGATTGAAGCCCCCGTAGCATTTCTACGCCAAATGAGCATAGCCTTTCTTTGCCAAATGGGGGACACTCACAGATTTCGTGCTCCATTGTCTCCACATATTCTATCCACCCCTGTATTGAAAACTAAAAAGCAACGCCAGTCAACAGTCTTACCAGCAGCCTGCCTCTGGTAAACAAACTAAGTTTTGCACATAGTTGTTGTGATTCTGCTGCCCTTAGCTTGAACCTAAAGTCCAATCGCCTTGCTTCACTTGCCTGAATGGAACTGATAGAATCATTATTCCTCGTCTTGTTCTAAAAGGGCACAAGCCTTAATCAGCTCGTCTATCTCATTGTCTTCAATGCACGCAATAAAATCACCTCTTAACATAGTACAACCACAGTCGGTTTCGTGCTGTGTGAAATGAAGACCGCCGGACAGTCCACATAAATGTGTATTCTCTTCCTTTGAAAACCTGTAGTCTGCAGTAGCCCTGCCATCTTTTTTATAGCAAACACTTCGGCTTGGAAGATTCTACATTAGCTTGGCAGCTTTCATGGCTTTCTTATCTCTATTTGAGTGCAGTAAATAATCGCAACAAATATCCAAAGAACGATAACGGGGGATCGAACCCAAGGGCGGCCAAACATCATTTTATATGGCCTTTTTTAGTCGCTCCTTTACATTAAGTCTCCACGACAACTTGCTATGCCACACAATATCCAAGTACTTGTTGCTAGGTTTCAGCTGTAATATGGACTTTCCCTGTTTTTATTTAATCCAAACTGGAATTTTGTATTACCTTGTGAACCAGATCTGTTCTATCAGTATTAACCTTAAGTACTGCTGAAATAGCCCAGTTGTTAATGATGCTAAGTGCATGACTCGCTACCTTAGGTTTGAGCAGGCACTTTGCGGCTTCCATGATTGCAAAAGAGTTGTGCTTGAAAGATACTGCAGTGGTGTGAAGAGCATCGGAGCATTGATTCCACAGCCGTCCTTTGCCTTCAATTATTGAGCTGTCTGTAAAGATGGCTATTGCTCTCTGAGGGAGATCGTTTTCATTTTCCCACCCCATTCTGTTTTGGAATCCTTGTGGAAAAGAGATCGACATAGCGCATACTGGAGTTGGTGTGCCTGCAAGGTTCAGTTGCTTTCAATCTGATTGTGTTACAACTCGCTTGTAATTTGGCGTACAGGTCCAGAAAAAGGAGGAGAGGTTGAGGGGAGTTAGCAGTGTTTTTGAGGGACTCCATGGTAGATCTCCAGTTATAAGGTTGGCCGCAAGCCATTGAACACTCTCTAGTTTGCTTATCAAAGTAATCTTTCCAAGTGCCGGCCACTATACGGCCGTAGAATAGAAACTGCTGACACGGTTTTCTATCGAACTCCTCCTCTAATTTGTAGTGTTCTTCTTGATGTTTTTCCAACAATTGGAACGGCTGATGGATTTTTATGAAGACCTTTGATTTTCATGCAAAAAATACACACGGAGTGCTTGACATTCCCTGTCGAGAGACGACACAAAGAGAAAAATAAGTTTTCTATTATTTTAGATGTTCATCGAACTAGGACTCGAACCCTTGTCTTCGTAATGTCAGTATGCAATGATATACAGCCACTACGTCTGTATTATTCTATATTCGATCTTGATCCTCATCTTTTTTCTATAACCGTTTCGCAAGCGTAAAGTGCAGTTATAGCCTTCCTCAACATTTCTGCCGTGTTCCGTCTCCAGTTGAGGTTATTATCTAAGATTATTCCGAGATATTTGACTTCGGTAGAGGGGCTGATTTGCACGCCCTTTAATATATGTATTTGTCTTAAAAAGATCTGTTGTCTGTACTGTCCTGGTAAATAGTACGAGTGCGGTTTTTTCTGGGCTAACATTTAGCACGCTGACCTTGCACCAGTTCCCTATTACGTATAAGGCGTTTTAGAGCAGATCGCTAAAAAGTTTGTGTCGCTGTTAGGCAAAGTCGTCAGCACACCGCAGCCCGTGCTGTTCAGTTTTCGAATCAGCGTACTTACTGTGAGACACCACAACAGTGGGGATAAAACTTCACCCTCAGGTCAAAGAGTTTCTCTGACAAATTCAGGAAGAATGTTGATAAAAAAAAACCCCACTATGTCGAGACAAGCCCTTTTTCCATGCATTCCACCTGAGGGGTGCCACTTGTTATGTTTCTAGTGATGCTGGTGCTGCCAAGCTCTGCGGAAATGATGCTGTTTCATGGGAGAGACTGTACATTATTTCTCGAAGAGTTTTTCTGACAAATTCAGGAAGAATGTTGTTAAAAAAACCCCAAAGGATACCAAACGTGTATTCCTTTCATGCATGCCTCCTCCGCAAATCCTTTCACCTTCCATAAACATAAATTACATAATTAACCGTAACATCCTCAACAAGCACGTTCTCTAAAACTTTTTTGGCAGATTTTCCTGTTGTAAAAATCATATTTAATCTCCCGCCCAACGCGCTCGCTACTTAATAGAGTAATTTAATATGCACTCAATTGCTTTTTAATACACCCAATGACATGCCAACTAAATACTTTATGCCACTTTAACACAAGAGAACAACAATAAAAAGAAATAATAAACTTTTTGCAAAGTATAAAATTGCGCTTTTTCATTAACAAAAAGTACGAAAAATTATTATAAATATATGTATATTTGTGTACTAATAAGTGTTGAGAAGGCTGCCATCCATATATCCATCGTTGCCATAAGGGGGAGCGCAAGAAATGCAAATAAGTGTCGAAAAGTTGACACCATTAAAAGTCGAAATAATTGTTTGGCTTGTTTATTTAGAAAAAGTTTTAGTAGGCGAGCACAGCTTTACTTAATAGTATGTATGTATAGGGTTAACCATTTCGTACTTTCAACTGATCAGTGCTGTAATTTGACATCTGTCACTCTTAACTGTCAAACCTAATATGCTTTGTTTAAGTTAAAAGTCAGGCATTTATGAAAATGGATCGCTTGAGGACCACACAGCGCGTTAAAATTGTTAAAACCTACTAAAGAAACATGGCGATTCAAAAGTGGCCACGTGCTTTAAGTGGAAATTATGATGCACACATTCGTCCCACTACTCAAACAGAAGCTTTGCGGTGAATGAATGCATGGGAATAGCGCTTGCATTGAAGAACTACACGCTTGGTATCCTTCTCGACACAAGGGAGCTTTTAACAATATTCTTCCTGAATTTTGTGATAGAGACTCTACGAGAAATATTGAAAAGACTGCATCAGTGACAGATGTTGTAAGGCCTGTGCATCATCATTTTGCTCGTTCACCCCCAAATATCGCTATTTTAAGTGATAATATTGCCGAAGACCCGAATGTGTCTATTTCTCGGCGTTCTCAAATGATGGGACTTTCTTATGGCTCATTATGACGTATTCTGGATTTGGACTTACACCTATATCCACTCAAAAGTCCAGTTCACATAACAGCCGAAGTCAGCTGAACATTCACAACGTCGTACATTCGTCATTCGGGTGTTTGAACAGCAAGCAGTGGACGGCGATTTTACGTACAAAATTTTCTTAAGCGACGAGGCACATTTCTCACGAGAGGGATACGGAAATAAGCAAAATCGTCGCATTTGGCGCACCGAGGATCCTCAAATAATTGTAGAGAGGTCAATACATCCAAAAAAAAAACACTTACTGTCTGGTGCGCTCTTTAGACCGGAGGTGTCATTGGACCATTGAAGCGATTTTTAGCCGATCGGACCTTACGTCTTTGGAAACGACAACAGCGAGACTTTCCCTGCGTAATCTCTCGTCTTAGTTGTGTCAATCAGCAACCAAGATCGTGGGGTTTGACAGCGTTGGACTTTTTTTGTGGAGTTACGTGAAAGACCGTGTTTGTGAGAATAAACTTTTAACCCCTGAGAATTTGAAAACCTACATTCGGCAAGTTATAGCTCAGATACTGCCAAAATTTGTGCCAGAAAGTGGTCAAAAATTAACCCAAACGGAGCGAAGTTTACGAAAATTCGCTGCGCAAGCCAATCATCTTAATGATGTAGTGTTTCCGGTCGAACTCCTACTTCAATTTGTGGTTTATTCCAAGCCCCCTACGAACGGTCCAAGAGTTTTTTATGAGCAGCTTTAATTTTATGTTAGAAATACACTCGGAGAGCTTGACATTTCCTGTCGAGGGATGACCGCAATTAGCAAATTTTACTTAATTTTTTATTTCAAATTAATTTTCCATATCTTTTTGGATGTTGATCGGACCAGTACTCGAATGTACGCAATGCTAACCACTCTACTACCATTTTATTTATTTTCGAAACCGCAAAATGAATAACCCTGTGTAAACCACTTATTGGACTCATTAGAATATGCTGATAAACTTCATCTCAACTATATCTCACTCCACTCACGCGAAATTTCCCATTTCTATGCGCGCGGCATAGAAGGAAGGAATGCGCAAAATTGACAGCCAAAAAAGAGCTTTGGATTCCGAAAAGAAGCTTGGCAATCGAGTATTTGGGTTCATCAACCCATATTATAAGCCAGTGCAGTTACGTCAGTTTTTATTTATTTTTATTTTTATTTTTTGTTTTTTTCTTGTTTGCTTTTAGCTATAAACTCCGGCAAAAAAAAAAGAAAAAAAAACAAAAAAAACTCCACAAAAACAAAATAAAATTAATGTGAAATGAAGTCATAAACTGTCTGCAAAATGGCGCCACCCATGCTCCGCACCCTTAAACACTTGCATACATACGTGTACATACGAGTACATACCTACACAGTATTGCAGCTGAACTTCACTGCTGGCACCATTGAAACGTGCACGCCTTCCTCAAACATCGAAGATTTTCACAGCTTGAAGTCATTAAAATGACGGTATTTTCTTTTTATGCTTTTGCTTATTGTTTTTTGTTTATTGTTTGAATTTTCTCCCCCTCCTCCCTTTCCTTCTTACATCATGCACACCCCATGAACTCTGTTGTCGTTTATGTTGACGGAAATTCTTTTTGGGCACATTTTCAACGCTTGGCCGATGTTGTCAACGCCATCAGCGTCATTTGTTTGGAGAGAGGGAGAGAAGAGCGGGAGAAGGCCGCGTGCTGTCACATTGCATTGTTAGAATGTATGTATGTATATGTGTGTATGTGCCTTTAATATTTGCAGTCGGCTAGGCAGCCAACCAACCACTCAAGCGTGGTAATAGGCAGTTAACCAAGCTTGAAGATGTTGAAAATTTTGGTTTGGGCATAGAAAACAATAATTTTGCATTTTGTTTGTCACTCGAATTGATTCTGCTTCGAGGGAGGAGGACATGCATTGCCCAGTTACCAACCAATGCTTTGCAATCGAGTTAGGAAATTATACAAGACTATGGTTGATGATGACCAGCTACTAATTAAGGCTCATACAACAAAAATAATTCAACTGTCCGTCGTTTAAATGTCAGAGGACGGACCGAATTTGATTAAGACTTCTTGAAGAAACTTAGTTACGAGCCGAGAGACTGTTCTGATTGCCGCTGCAATGCATTGTTATCAAGATCAGGAATATTTATGGCCCGTGCTATTTCTTTGGATTAGACTGAAAAATTATTAATGACCTGGTTGTGGTACAAATGTTAGATATATCGAGAACAAATAGTCTGCATAGGTCGAAGCTTAGACTAATAAGATACCCAGACATGATAAGGGTTTTAGTTCTATGGAACTTTCTCGAACCATATGTATTTTTGGAATAGTGAAAAAATTCCAACAACAGTTTGGAAGGTAGAAGTCTTCTTCTCAGACTTCTTTTTCCAGACACTCTTGTATCGATTCGAACTTGGAATGCCCGCAGCATGAGCCATTGGTTTTCCAATTAAGCTACATGTGAACCGCAGATATTACTTTGGCAAAGTTGGGAATACCGATGTGGCTAGCTCGAGCTCGAGAGTGACGGTGGCTAGCACAGGAGCATCCACTGACTGGTATTTAGGACCCCAACTTTAAGGTGGGTGCATTAGGATCTCCCATCCGAGCTCCTGGAGCTTCTGGCACGTCAACGAAGACATGGGTGGTCTGGCGTTGTCCTGATGGAACACAATTCGGCCTCTGTTGATCAAAGATGGCCTCTTCTGGATGAGTGCTGCCTTCAAGCGGTACAGTTGTTGGCAGTAAAGGGCTGAATTGAGGATTTGGCCATAAGGAATCAGCTCCTAGTAGACGATCCCTTGCCAAACCCACCAAACACACATCAAAGCCTTCCTGGCCGTCAATCCTCGCTTGGCCACCATTTCCGTCGGCTAACCGCGTTTCGACCACGACCGATTTCGCTTGACGTTATCGTAAGTGATCCACTTTTCATCGCCAGTCACCAAACGCTTCAGAAATGGGTCGATTTTGTTGCGATTCAGCAGCGATTCGCAGTTGGAAATTCTGTCTTTCATGTGTTTTTGCGTTAGTTCGTGTGACACCCAAACATCGAACTTCTTTTTGAATTCAAGGCTATGGAAATGATTCCAAACGGTTTTTTGGCTTATCTTTAGTTCCTCAGCAATTAAATAAGTGCTCACGCGACGGTCTGTTTCCACCAATTCCATGATTTTATCGCAATTTTTGACGACAGGCCTTCCGACGCGTGGTGCATTTTGACATCGAAATCACCGGAACGGAACCTAGCAAACCACTTTTGTGCGTTCGTTCGTTCGTTTACAGCGTCGGGCCCATAAACTAACTAAATTAATTTTTTCAGTCTCTTTGGCTGCTCTTTCGCCTTGATCGAAGAAAAATTGTAATATACATCGTATTTTCTCCTTGCTGGTGTCCATCTTTGATGAGCGCTCACAACCTACTGAGTCAATCAATCGAAAAACCGTCAAAGACAAACTTTTAGCGCGAATAAACACGTTTTCAGCGTTGTATAGTGTGACATTATGCGACACGTAACACTAGTACTATGGACAATAACGCCATCTCTTAGATAAAAACTGTTTATTTAACCTAATATATTCTATTATTATATTTGTACGTCCATGCCGTCGTATATCTCGTACAGTTCTTCGTGCTATCTTCTGCGGTATACATCGGTCGTCGCTAATATGCGGAAGATTACGCAAGGCAAAATCGTTCTCGGGCAGCCAGGGGACTTTGTTGATCTTAACATCGTCAAAAATAAATTTCAGCATCGTCAACAGTTTGAAAAGTTTGATAAGTTCGCTGGTTGGTCAGCACGACATCTCCATTATTGGATTACCGTCCATTGAAACAAAGCTGATAAATTGTTCAAGGATCTTGACGAAACGAAGATTAGAAAACACCAAGTAATTTCAAACGAAAAATTCACTTGCAATTTTAATAAGAAGTTCAAGCCTCGCTGGTAGTTCACATCCAACTATAATGACGCATCCAACACTTAATGGGCCCGAAGACAACAGATTTCAGAGAGTCTACCTCCTAGTTAACTACCTAGACACCACCATCAAAACGCCGCTAGCAACGCCATAGCGCCAAGAGGTTTTCTTGTTTAACATGACCTTAAGTGACACAGTTTGAAGTTCTTACTGAGCTACATATGTACATATGTATATATTTATATTAAAAGCTACAGAATTTAGCCATCAATCCAAGCCTCTCCTCAAAATTTTACATTCAAAAATTAAATTTTCATATCGAATTTTAATTTTTCTCACACCATTGAACAAAATTATTAAAATTCGCTTACCGTGCTAGCGGGTTGTGTGGGTTCGAGCAAACGCTGCCTTCCGGTAGAACCACTAGGCCATGCATTCATTGGCTCGACACAATTTTCACAAATTCACTATACGAAATTTTACGAAGCGGAAAACAACATCGAAAACACAATTTACATGAATACGAGTACGGAAGGACACACAATTGCATATATGTATGTTTGTACATATGTATGTAGGTTTTGCGGAAAGAGTAAAAACCACAAAACCAGCGCAGCTGATGTGAGAATGTAAATGGTTGGAAATTAGTTGTTGGTAGTCGGCAATTGTTGTCGAAATATTTTCTTATATAAATACACATACATATATATACATATATATGTCACTTGCATTGGGAAAAATAAAATAAAAATAAAAAAATATAGTGTCAAAAAATTCACACTTCCTGCCGAAAACCACTGATTGGGCCGCATGAATACGAAATTTCCATTCAAAATATTTTGATTTCTGATTGGCACTGCAGAGATTGGGTTGTTTATTGACTGATTGTAGTTGTCGGCTCGACACTAATTTAGTTGTGGTTTTGGGCATTTTTCTTTGAAATATTTTCGGCCCGAAAGTTGAGTAAAAACAAAAACATTAAAAATTCGATTGAATGTACTTCCAAAATCTAGAGCTTGCTATTTAGTGACCTTAGAAAGATTTGACTCGTGCTGAACGCTGAAAGACAAGAAATCTGAACTTCCTAGACTGGTATCTCATTAACTGAACTCCGATTAATGAGGCCCCATGGGATACTACTACTCGAATGATTTTTGTTGAAGTTGCAGAGACGAAGTAGATCAGCCCTAAGCACTATATGACGTTGCCGCAGCTGGTATAGACAATATCGGAAGATTTTCAAGGCATATTAAATTGTTCGCCCACATCTGAGAAGGTTTCAAGTATACCGCAGCGGTATCTCCTTCAGGCCTAAGTGCGCTGACTGCTCTAATTAGCAGTCACAAGAACGCAACTCACTTCAATCTCAATACCTGCAGCCAAAATCAGGTGCAATATACTGGACCACGGCATCGATATTATCTGTTCTCTTCAGGAGCATAAAGAATCTTATTATATCTAAAATAAAGTGAATCTTCCTCTTTGAGGTTGATCCATCAGAACTTGAGCTCCCAAAAGCTTGAAGAGGTCGCACATCAGAACTTAAACTTCAGATAAAACTACTTTGGCGGACCTTAGATGTATATACCTTAGATAGGTTTTCACTCTTTTAAGAAACAAGCTCCCGATTCCCCGTCACTCACCCTTAAGTTACGTAAAAAGGAAGGAAAAGCTCACTAAAGCTATATCTTGGCGCCGATCCGTCAGAAATGCAACCATAAACAGTCGTCGGTCTGAAAGCAAGTGGCCGTGTGGAGGATCCTGCGTTTATTTTCTCCAACGTCATAAGTTATAGAAAATGTATTAATTTAATGTTAAGCCTTCCGAGTGTATTTCTGGCATGAAATAAAAGCTCTTCTTAAAAACCATCAGTTGTTCGAAGGACCTAGTGGGCATAAGCTGTAGGTCGCTCGATTTGTTGAAAAAACATCAAGATGCTCACCACAAATGGAGGCGGAGCTGGGACAAAAATTCCTTCAGTGTTTACAAAGCACCAATTATATATAACAACAGCACTCTCTTAAGCCGAATATATAAGAGATTCTGCGGCAAATCTACCTTCATATCACATGACTTCCAGCTCTTTGCAGAATACTGAAGTTAGGCATGGTAAAATTGAAAGATTCCTTCATAACTAAGAAAACAGACACTCGAGATATATGCCCTTGAAGTCCGTAAACGCTTTACACGGGTTGTCAGCTGAAGTTAAGTTGCTATGAAGTCGTTGAGTGGGCGTGTGGTCGGAAGAAGACACTCTTGTAACGAAGTTACCTGCCATTTGCAACTTGAAAATCAAACCAAATCAATATCAGGATCATCTATCTAAGAAGCTCGATTTTTGGGTGCCACACGAACTAACGCAAAAAACATGATGGCCAAGCCAGGATTGACGACCTGGAATGTTTTGCTGTGTGTTTGGTGAGATTGGCAAGGAATCATCTAATACGAGCTGCTCCTCTAAGGTCAAACGGTTAATTCGGCCCTCTACTGCCAACAACTGGATCGCTTAAAGGCAGCACTCATCCAGAAAAGGCCATCTTTGATCAAAAGAGGCCGAATTGTGTTCTATCAGGACAACGCCAGGCCACATACGTCTTTGGTAACGCGCCAGAAGGTCCAGACGCTCGGTTGGGAGGTCCTAATGCACTCACCTTATAGTTCGGACCTGGCACCAAGTGATTACCATCTTTTCCTGTCCATGGCGAACGCGCTTAATGGTGAGAAGTTGGCCTCAAGAGAGGTCTGTGAAAATTGGCTCTCAGAGTTTATTGTCAATAGGGGCCGCAGCCTTCTATGAGAGTGGGGTATAATGAAGTTGGCATCTCGTTGGCAACAAATTTATGAACAAAACGGCGCATATTTGACTTAAATCGGAAAAATGTACACAAAGTTTTGATATTTTGAACAATCAATAAAAAAGCCGAACGAACCTAATATATTTATTAATATTATATATTTATTATTGTAGTATATATTTTATTATTAATGCCAAAAAAATAAAAATCCCTTATAAATCCCCTGATTCATTAAAATAAGATATGAGATATGCAACTGTATTTTTTATTTTTTATTTTTGGTTTTTTTAATATTCAGCAGTCACACGATTCACTACACCCACTTCCTGCTTAAGAAAAAAACGCTCAAAGTCACCAAAAACCAATATTTCACAAGACAGCCAGCCAAGCCGCATTTCGCTTCCACTTCAATAACATCAAAGTCGCATGAAATTTCTTTACTTTTACTTTTTCTCTCTCCCTTGAGTTATTTTTATTTTTTTTTTTTGCATTTTTTATAAGCATGTAAATCCTTTTCAGCATTTTTTTTCGATTTTTGAGCATTTTTTTTTAATTTTTATTTTCATATTTTTCCACTGATTTTTTTTGTCCCATACGATAATGCCAAAAAATAAATATTATATTATATTATATACATATATGTATGTATGTATATTATATTTTTTTATACGATAATCGTTTTCTCCGAATTACTTTACTTACTTTGTTTGTGTGTATTTGTACAAAACTAAAAAAATATTGACGGATTTATTGCTTGTAACATATTACTGTAAAACATTTTGCTTGCTTTGAGGAGCATGAATGAGAGCTTCTTGTACTTTATATCGAACTACACATACTTATAAGGAAAATATATATATGTATAATATGAAATTGAATTTACTTGCTATTAACTTTATTTTTATTTTATTTTTACTGTGATTATTTTTATTGCTCAACATTTATTCATTCTTTTGTTGCATGCAATCGCTTTCTTAGTAATTTCTTTTCCTAGAGATTTTACTTTGTGCTTTGGAAAATCGTTTATTCTGTGCGTTCAAGCAGTAATTAATTTAAAAAATAAGAAAAAAAATTCAAAAAATTAATGTGGAGTAATTTTTAAGATTTTTTTTCAAGAGAAATATGTTTCTTCTTTACTGGCGTTGGACACCGCTTGCGCGTTTATAGTCGAGTTAACAACATGCCTTTCTCTTCGCTGTTTGGCGCTAAATACAGCCAGATCCTTCTCCAGCTGGCCTTTCTTCTACCTTTGCCTCCACCGGCGGGTACTGCATCGAAAACTTACAAAGCTGAAGTGTTCTTATCCATCCGGACCACATGACCTAGCCAACATAGCCGCTTCTTCTTGATTCACTGAAATATTTCAATGAAATTTTATCAGCAGCTCCTAACGCCGACTCATCAGATATTGTCATCGTCCATGCTTCCGCATAATAGGTATAGCAGGTCGGGAACGATGAGCGACTGTTAGAGTTTGGTCTTCGTTCATCGAAAGAGGACTTTACTTTTCAAATCCCTACTTAGTCCAAAGTAGCACCTGTTGACAAGAGTGATTCTGAGTTGTATTTCAAAGCTGGCACTGTTTTTGTGTTTAATACTGGTTCCATGATAGATGAAGTTGTCTAAGACTTCAGTCTGCTGCATATGTCACTCCGCGATTGCTGAGGCCAATGATGTCAGTATCAGTTGTATACTCTTATAACAGATTGTAACTTCCCCTGCACCTTGTCTGAAACCTCGTTTGGTATCGAACGGCTCGTAGAAATCCTTCCCAATCCTGATGGAGTTTTTGGTGTTGCTCAACGTCACTTTACACATCCATGTACGTTTTTCGGGCGCACCAAATTTAGGCATAGCGGCGTAGTGGCAGCTTCTTTTCGTAACTTAAGTTAGTTTATACTGGCTGGTTTTTCGACTTACGTATAACTGTAAAGTAGTCGTCAGTAGTCTAGAGAGCTTGATAACCAATTTTGTCTATCATAAGTTCTAGATGAAACCGGAGCCAGTAAGAAAGGCTTTATTCGATCATCTCACCAATGTTTGTCCCGCTCCATTTCCCACAGAAGCACCGCTACAAATGTCGCTTCGGCTTGCATGTAACGCCAATAGGATCTATAACTTTCTCTTAGTGCTTTTGTGATAGCGTAAGCAAAAGTGAGTGCCTTTCACTGCCATTACTCAGGACTTTGGAAATCTTGCATGCAATTAGGGCACTCCTAAAGCACCCGGTCTTCCAGCTTTCTCAGAAATTTCATGGAACAGAGGCTTTAGAGTCTTTAGTTCGGTAGCCAGACTGATTGGACTGTTAGCAGTCTCATTTATTATTTCATTTCCCACAATGTCATTGTAGCATGGAATACAGTATACATTCACCTGATTCCCTGCAGGGAATTAATCTACTGTTTCCCTGCATGTAAAGGTCTTTTCTTGCATTATACGATGTAAGATTATTGCTCCATGCGGGTAGATGTTATAAGTTCCGCCGGTGGGTCGCCCCCCAACAGCTAACTGTAGATAGTTCAGCAGGAAGGCCAAGAGTTCGTCTGCGGTCTTTGCAACTATTCTTAGCCTAACTAGAAGAGGTATCTTAAAGTAAAGTACTCAGTACCTCAGTGGTGCCAATATTAGTTAACACGAGGAAACAACATGCAATGTGACCTCTCATTAATCTAAGTCGGTCCACATGTAGAGTTGCAACCGGCATAGTAACAGAAAACTGATTAATGAGGACCCAGGTTAGGAGGACTTCTGCCACAATTTTCTTCTGGAAGATAAAAATCTAAGCAAAACAAGCATTCCTTCACGAAACCGACGGGATCCATTCATACAAGCGGCATATTAGGTTGGATTATGGTAGGTGAGGTAGAATTGGTTGATCCCACGAGGCTTACTCAAAGACACGACCGTTTTGAATAGCTGATTCCTTCACTTCTTCCAAGCAATTACAGTAGTGGTTATCCGGAAAGATTCCAAGTCTTACCGCGTGAATTCCTATCTAACAATGTCTGGTCAGAACTCTCACTAAGTGAGACCTTTAACCTCGGCATAAAAAAAGCTGCACGGTCCGCTTTCGGCCAGAAGAATTTTGCGACCGCGCTTTTTGAGG
This sequence comes from Ceratitis rosa, assembly GCA_037013455.1. Classification (NCBI taxonomy): domain Eukaryota; kingdom Metazoa; phylum Arthropoda; class Insecta; order Diptera; family Tephritidae; genus Ceratitis; species Ceratitis rosa. The sequence goes on along the minus strand of JAWMAG010000069.1, from coordinate 4,865,225 downwards.
TGCCCACCTGCCCAGAAGCAGACCACAATTTGATAAGAGGAGTACCTACTTCCGCTTTAAATGGTATTTGAGAGAGAGAGCTTGATGTTGGCATCGGTGGTACTGACTTCAGATATCTCTCTAGCACACTTTCTGTCCATCAGCACACTCTTTCTCTCAAGGTCGTAGCAGTCCAAGCACAGTCCATTACATATTAAGAACCCAAGCCCCTTTATTCACGGACTTACGGCATTATGTAGGACGACCTCGCCTAACCAGACATTTTCACGGACTAGAAGCTGCTAAATAGCACCCGCATGGTTGGTAAAGTTGTATGTGGGTTGGAGTATAGGAGAGAAGTGGAAGATTTGTTGGACCATGAAGTTACGCATAGTGGATAATTCTGCCGAAGATACCGCCGTATAGGCTTGGGGCGCAGTTGGCCACTGACAGCCTGGAGCCAACTTGACTTTCTTTGAATTTTAATGCCTGAGAAGGTCTTAAAATGGCTCTAACTCCTGCATCGAATGAAAATTTCTGAAACTTTAAGTTTCTGTAACGACAAAGTCCACTTCTGCTTGAGCTTATGATCTCCGCTTAATGATTATTAAATGACACTAATTTTTTTTTAACATTTCAATACATTCCACTCATTGCTTTTCCTTCCCTTCCACTCATTATATAATTTGATGGAGTCTAGTTGAAGCAAGCCTAGACGTTAAGAGTGTAAAGAAAATCACATTATAGCTAAATTCTTATTAAAAAATAGACAAATATTGAACAAGCATTATTAAGTCTATGGCAGACTGGTGACTGCTGAGCCACTGCTGTCACGACGAAATAACATCAGCGCCGCCATATTGCTCATGAATATTTAATCGACTTCGATGCGTTTTTGAAAATCACTTTCATTTACCTCCCAGAATGTCTCTCTCTCGCTCTCCCTCTCCCTCACCCTCTCACACACACACATCATCATCAAACGCCCCTTGCAGCTATTAAAAATAAAAGGGCAATAGCCTTTGAGATTTTTATTGCATACACTCAGGCGCACAGCATCACGACTCCAAAAGGAGCGCCCAAAACAATCATGCCATTTATGTGGCTTGTCAACGCTTCCGCGTCCCAGCGCTCTCGCTCTCGCACTCCCACAAACATATCAACCAAATGCCCGCAGTAACAATTTCCATGCAAAATTACCGTTAGTTAGCATGTCGGCTATTGAAATCAGGTCGTGCCGTCTCCTTGGCGTTGTTGGCTGTATTCGTCGCAGTCGTTGATGTGGCATTTTCGTTTCCATTCTTCCTTTTCCCCAACTTCCATTTCTGCCGCACTTTTCCAATTTTTATTGCACCGCATCAAATCGAATTGTTATGGTTTGCGTTGAGGCCATGAAATTCCAGTCAATTGAAATTTTGTGCCGTCGAAATGGGTGGCTTTATTAAAATTCCATGTGCAATTTTATGTGGGCTAACAATGGCAAATGCATAGAGATTTATATATATATATATATATATATACTCAAGTATACATACAGGCCTCTGTAAGCTGGGTTCGGTTGTTGGCCAGTATGGCTGTAGCAGGGCTTTAGGCATCGTAACAAATGTGTACGAAGTGGACTATGAAGAGAGGGTGGACCGCATGACTAACTGTGTCAAAGGCTTTTGAGAGGTCCAGTGCTACCAGGGCAGCTCGCAGAGAGGGTCACTTTTGGTCGAGACCATGGGTTGCCTGGTTGTTTATGGCGTTAAGTGTGATGGTGATGCTCTGCTCTTTACGGAAGCCTTGCTGAGGTGCTGTTGGACTCATGTGGTATTTGAATTACGGAGCAGCAAGGCCTCAAGTGTCTTCGCTAATGGATAAATGAGGGATAGCGGCTGATACGATTCTCCTTTATTTGCTGGCTTCTCCGGTTTGAGCAGTGAGGCCACTCTAGGTAATCTGTTTCCACATGTTGGGTATTGTTAGAATGATCAGTGACAGATTGAGCTCCCTGCTGGGAGATTCTGATCCGGCTGCATCCGGTAGTTTTGCATCAGCAGCTTATCCCGTCGTGCCGTTAGATTTGGGGGCTTTTACCTTCTTGAAACTCCCCAGAGATATCAAGCGCCACGGTAGGGCTTGGCCGTTTGCTGAGGGCGGATCACTTGTAATTTCGTTCTGTCAACCAAAGAATGTAGTATGAAAAGCCGGGTAAAATAACTGGCGTTGTTTGCGACGAGAAGCGTGAGCACTAGGTAAAATTTCCATCCGGTCATCGCATCTCGTTTGATTTGGCAGTGATTTGACGCTAGCCCAAAGCTTGGTTGCGCTAAAAAAGAAGATGCAGCGCCTTAAGTAATTTTCACACTTGGTCCGCTTATGTCGACGCACCAATTGGCGAATCGCTAATTAAGTAGCCTGATTTGTGAATCCTTTGCCTAGATAGTCACGCTTTGATTCTAGACTCGCCGTTGCAGTTGGTAAATTTGATGAATTGACGTTCGCTGATGTTTGTTTTGTCGCTGTATTACCAGCAAGAAGACTCATGAAGAATGACGAAACATATGCATCACTCTACTCACGACTGGTGCGCAAGCCAGGGCACATCCGAAAATAGAATCTGATGGATGTTAAATTCCCAAGTACTATGACGTGACACCCGGACTAGATAGTTTGATAGACTAGGAACTGCAGAGCACCCATATGTGCGGTAAAGTTGGGGAGTGTAGGAGAGAAGTGGAAGGTTTGTTGGTCCAAGGAGGTTGTTGATGATTACTTTTAGTGGATAATTTTGCCGAATACAGAGCCGTATATGCTTGGGGCGCAGTTGACCACTGGCAAAACGAAACCAGGTAACGCGTGGTTCCCTTCCCCTGAGTCTTAATACCTGAGAAGGTATTAAGATGGCATCTTACCGAAATGGAAGAATGATCAGGAGTTAGTTGTTAGTGTTTATCGGGAATATTCCGTCGGACCAGTGATCGCCACTAGCCCTGATAAGAAGAATTTTGACCAAAAATGTGGGAAAGTGTTGATCCGTTGAGGAACATATGCATATTAAACTTACCTGTTGACCTAAACGCTGTTGTGGTGCCGAAAAAGCGGCAACTCATCCGGGTCTATTCCACAGCATAGAACCGGCTGTTGGGAGAGTTGATACGATGCCTCCCGATGCTACCCTTAAAGCTATTGTGCCCACACTTTAATCAGTATTTGAACGGCTTTAGTGAATCCGCTTATAGCACTGTTCCGTATAGTAATAACTGAGAGTTTTCCACATAAAAACTGCTTATTTTCTTAAAGAATTCTCCCAATATTGGTCATCAGTCTGCTAAGCTGGCAATTGATTCTGGTCACTTTTTCCACAGCGTCCTGGATTTGTATGTGTACTACATATCGTCGAGCATTGACAGAGTTAATATGAGGCCGTAGCTGATACTCCGAAGGTCGGGAACAATATTCTTGAATTTGTAGCCTTTTCCACACTCTCATTATGTTTCATATTGCCTCCAGTGGCGATCTACCAGAACTAATACAATATTGCTTGGATGAGAAACCCGCGGCGGTGATAGCTGTTTCTAGTATGGCTTAAGCCATCTTTCGAGGAGTTTCCCTGCAGTCTTGGCGCACACAAAGTTAGCAGTATGCTGAGGGATTGCTGGGTTTCCATTCTCTTTACTAACAAGGACTAACTCCAGTCTTTCCTTGTCTCACGAGAATATGCCGGTATTGAAGTAAGAAATAATTATGCCCAGAAATGAATCCACAGCAACAGAAATATTCAGTTGGTATTCTATTTGGGTTTGGCGTTTTGGTTTGGTTTTTAGTTTGTCTTATCGCTAATTTCAATTCTTCGGTCGTGAAGAGAGATACTTCCAAGGAAACTTTTCGCTGTCTATATTCTTCCCGCTGCGCCTCGTGTCATCAATAATAGAGGGTTAACCTGTGCCTATTGTAGTAGGCTCAAGTCCTATTTATTCAGACTTTTCCTCGATGCGACCTAAGGTAAGTACGTTTTCAGATTAAATGAGCCGCCGCGCGACGCCATCCACCTCTTTGAATGCCCCTATAAGCAATTTATCTAACACCCTCTCTTGCTAGTTCGAAGTCGTCGAAAAACCTCGTCTCCTGAACCTCTCGTTAGATGACCTCGACGATGTAGACTGTTGTTTTTGTTGTTGTTATTGTTATTGTTGTTGTTGTTGTTGTTATTATTATTGTTGTTGTTGTATTAGCGGTTCTCCGACCCCACTTAGGAACAGGCCAGTTAATTTAAGTCGTCGAGTTCATCTAACGAGAGTTCCAGGATTTAGAGCAACCCAGCTGCGAGGTGTTGCTCCGTTGATGACCGTAGAACCGGCTGATCGGGTTACCGAACCACTACTACAACAACAACAATGGCGTTATCAAAATCCAAGCCCAACCTATTGCAGACGAAGAGCTCGAGCTGCCTCGGCAGACCCAACCTTTCCCTCTGATTCAAAGCTGTTGAAAAAGCTCATTTCCTGGACCTAGATGACTTAAGCCAGTCTCACTAGCTCCTAAGCGAACCGCTAAGCCCCTGAGCGGGTTAGGAGCTCAAGAATTTACCCGTGGTTAGGCAAGCCTGTCGTGAGAGGCGACTAAAATCCAATAGTTCACACGGCAGTCCGGTCTTTATAACGGAACGACCCGGTTTTTTATCCGCCCAAGAACTATCTCTCCCGCAATATTTTCCGAAAACCAATTCGGGGAATATTTTGAGGTTAAAACAACTACAACTGTCACCAGAACAATAACAATATTACAAAAGCGTATGAAGTTTCTAAAGGACCGCGTAAAAGAGCTTTCAAACTTTACTTTTGAGTTTTCTTAAAATGCACACACTTTGTTAACTTTGCTGTTTCCATAAATAGATGAAATAAAAAAGCGCTTTATCTTTAGTTCAGTTACCTCACTTTATTTAAGGCCAAGTTTAAATTTTATAATAAAAAATTTTTTAATCAAATTACATGCCAAATACCTAATATATGTATGTATGTATGTATGCATTAAACTAATTTCCATGTGTAGATTTCATATTCATTACAGTGGCGTTAAAAAAAATTGTTTTTGTATACACGATATGCGAATGTAAACAACACGATTTTATTATTTTGGATTTAGTTGGTATTTTTTTTTTTTAGAATATAAACACAATTATACTTGAATTATAATTAAATTACACATAATACTCAGCCAATTAAATAATATTTGAAATGAAAAATTATTGTGTGTACGCGTATTTAGCACAAGTATGAATAATTACTCAAAAAATGTGATTGTTTTTTGGCCAATTTTACATGTTTTCTAATTACAAACTAAATTTGCTGTGTTGTTTTTGCATTTATAACAGTTTTTGTGTGGTTTAAAGAAAAATATTTGACGTGATTTCTATTTTTGTGTAGCGTTAAAAAGGAAGAATTACATTTTTGCGTGTATACTGCGAGCTAACTGAACGTAGAGTGTCGTTTCGAATATATATGTATATGGTTCTAATTAAGAAATATGTTTATATATGTATGTATGCGCACTAAATCGTTTGAATAATAATCTATAAAAAAAAAAAATAATTATTATAATACGTTTGAAAAGACATAAAAATAAGAGAAATTATACAATAGAACAGCGCTGGCGCTGGCAAAAACTGAAGTAAGCAACTAACTGTGTGGTTACTCTTGGTTATGCCTAAAATATGTATGTTTGTAACTGCACCCTGTTTTCGTTTACTATAATTTTATCTGTAACTGTACGTAATGTTTGTTTAAAAGTCTATTGAATTAAAATTGCTAACGCAGTGCTTTTTATTTTTTTTTTATCTTTTCTTATTATTTTTTTTATTAGCTCGCTTACTGTTTGGACAATTTTATGTACTATATTTTGTTTTCTTGTTTGGTGAATATCTTAAAAGATGTGTTATTTTCAATATTTTTTTATTGACTGTTTTTGTTTTTTTTTTGTTTTATTTGTTGTCTCCATCCTCCTCTATTTGCTGCGTGACAAAGTAAATCAAAATTCGGCGTTTCAATCTTTTTACTGTTTCTCTCTCAAAAAAAAAAACTTCTTTTTTCGTTACAAACGTAAACAATATTTCGTTATACAAAAAAAAAATCGCACTGCGTCCCCCTACACACACATCTTGACAACCTAAATACATTATATAATTACTGTGTCACTAACACCAGCTTACTACACCCTGTCTACCTACATCACGCGCCTGCCACTATCTATAACAGCCTTAAAATCACGCTGCTACCGGCTTAGAAGCTCATGTAGCCACGCGATGTGGAACGACGACGCGCACACAAATAAGAGATCAATACAATGAGTATGAGTGCGGCCATTGCAATGCCAACGGCAATGGGCACAATATCCATGGTTTTCGGTCCATCACAATCCATAGCGGTGGAGAAGGTGTTACGATTGTCGGTTATGAATGCCTCCGCTTGTACATTGCTCAGTGTAATGGTGCCCAATACTTTGCTATCCTGCATAATTTCGGTCAAGTTGAATTTCTGGGCGCGTGTGCAGTGGTAAGACATCTTAGCGGGTGTAACGAAATCATCGCCTTGGTGAATCAATTGAACGGTTTGATTATCTAAGAATTAAAGAAATAATTATACTTTCAGTTTATGGTTTGCTTAACTTAAAAATGTGTATAGACTAGTCAGAAAAGATTGCGTACAAATAGAATAAGCTTGAAAATATTAGAAAAAAAATATTCCACTCCTCGAGAAGAACCTTTTCAATTTCGAATCTAAGAAGATATAGATCGATGTTATGTGCTCAATTGCTGTGCCACATTATAAAGCAGGCAAAGTTTGTTTATCACTGCGATGTATTATCATTGTCCTGTTGAAAGAGTGTAAATCACATTTTCTAAACCAAGTTTTTGAGCAATTTGCTTACATTTGCCTTTATAATGTCTAGATATAATATCTTATCAATAATATCATCAATACATATGAGTTTTCCCACGCCACTATGCGCCATGGACATCTAAATCGTTTCAGTGTCGCACTAAGTTTTTCTTTTTGAAGACTGTACCTTGTTTTTACAAACGAATTTTCGTCCTTATGAGGCCAAATATGCAATAATTGCTTTCATCGGAATTAAACATTTTTTCCCAAAACTCTAGTGACTTGTTTATGTGCACATTTGCTTGTTTATGTGCAAAAGCAGTTCGCTTCTGTAATATGTAAGGCGTCTTTCGTGAAGCCCGACTATAAAATACACTTCTTTTGAGAATTTTGCACACAGTAGCGCTGCAAATTGATTTACTTATTTGACCGCTTTTGTGATATGGAAGGATTTAAAGTTTTTATTCCACTTCTGAAATATGCGTCATGGTTTCATGCAAGGCATTGCCTTATTTTCACAGCTTTAACTATTATGTACCTTTCTTCTATCAGCTATTTTTTGCAAAACGTCGAATTTTCGTCACAGATTATAAACAGAAAAAATCGTATATAGACAATGGACATTGCAAAACCATAGTTGACTGTGTACGTATACTTTTTCTGACCAGTGTATTTACGTTACATAAAAACATACCCTTAGCATCGGGGAAGTGATCACTAGTTAGTGGTAAAGTGATGTAGATCTGTTTCAATTCACTCGATTTGTTTACCAAATCAAATTGCAAGACCATTGAGTGTATGGCGTCAACGGGTCCCCAAGCAAGGTGAATCGTTTGGGAAAGTTCAGCACAATTGGAATCTTCAACTTTGGCATCCGCGGGTATGTTGTATAAACGGGAAGCGTTTTTATTGTCTAAAAAGAGAAAATATAAATTATTATTTTTAAATATATAATAAATAACTAAATTTAATGAACAAAAAATTTAAAACAAATTTTACAAAATCTCACTTTTGTTTGTCATTTAAATTCAAACTGAAAAATTCCAAAATCTTACCTTTAGTCTCATACGTAAAGTTCAATTGTGCAGCCAAGTGTACGATGATACAGCTAGAATTCCATACGCCAACATCTGGTGCTGGGAATGGCGCTGGAGCGGGTGTTGTTGTTATTGGTGCTACAGTGGTGGTGTTTGGTGCAGCGGTAGTTGTTGTTGGTGGCGCCGCTGTTGTAGTGCTGGTGCTTGGTGTTGGTGTTGTTGTCGGTGGCGTAGTGGTAGTTGTTGTTGGTGCCGGAGTTGTAGTTGTTGTTGACGTTGTACTACTAGTTGTAGTTGTTGCAGCGGTTGTCTTGGGCTTTTCTACGCCTTCATCCTGTTCAACAGGTAACTTGGCATTCCCCAAATTAACATCGATCTGGGCGGCTATTTGAAGAGGGAGAAAAATATTGAAAAATGCAGTTATACATTTTTTTAAGCTTACAAGATATGTACATACATAAATAAATAAAAATTGACTGCAATTCTGAGGGTAGGTATTTTTTCTTTAGAATTAAATATTTTTTAACAAAAATTGAGTCATAGCGAAAAATAAACAAACTTTGCATCATTTTCTTATAAATAATTGTATAATAATTTTTTTTTAGTATATAAAAGAAACTGATAGTCTGACTTAATGAAGCAAAGGCTGGCTATAAGTATCAAGGCATAGGCGATTTTTTTTTTGCTTTAAAAAAAAATGGCAAAAGCAATAAATAAGAGCGTTTGTTCAGCTCAAGCTCAATTTCCTACACTAAGCAAGTTTGTTTTGATAGTGCCTGTCCGCAATATTATTATCAATTTCTTTGTGCAATACATTTGCACTTTGGTTTTCTTCCACGGCATTCAAGCGCGTCGTCATCAGCGGCTTTATAATTATACTTATGTATGTAGTTGTTGTTTCGAATCAGCAAAAAAAGAGCATACGAAAAAAACTACATGCAAATCTAAAATATATATTTATATATACTACAGTGAGTCACATATGTATATAGTGTAAAATGCATATGAGCGATAAATGTAGATTATAAAAGAATAATATATCTGTTGCATGTACATATGTAATGTACAATACACGTATATAATTGCAAGCAGATAGTTAAATATGAGAACAAGTGTTACTAATTACATTATATACGTACATGTGTACGTAAATTGAGATTTTATATATTCAATTTCAATATTACAAGTGCCTTCGAATGAAATTAATCATAAATAACGACTCAGACTCTGTTAGTTCAGCTAAAAAAAAATTCATTGCTTCAATTTATCTTTCCTTTTTTTTGCTTTATTTGAGTTTATTTCATTTATTTTTAATTTTGGGATTTTCAAATACTTTATTTTATTTGATTTTATATTTTTATTTTATTTATTTACTTTTTTACTTTATTTTATTTTATTTTTTTACTTTATTTTATTTTATTTTATTTTTTTACTTTATTTTATTTTATTTTATTTTTTTACTTTATTTTATTTTATTTTTTTACTTTATTTTATTTTATTTTTTTACTTTATTTTATTTTATATTTCTACTTTTATTTATCTTACATTTTTATTTTACTTTATTTATATTTATATTTTAATATTCATGATTTGATTTTATTGATTTTTTTTAATATTCATGATTTCATTTTATTTTATTTTAATATTCATGATTTACTTTTATTAATTTTATTTAATTTTAATATTCATGATTTAATTTTATTAATTTTATTTAATTTTAATATTCATGATTTAATTTTATTTTATTTTAATATTCATGATTTAATTTTATTATAATAATTTAATTTTATTTTAATACCCATGGTTTTAATTTATTTTATTTTAATACTCATGAGTTAATTTTATTTATTTTATTTAATTTTAATATTCATGATTTAATTATATTTACTTTATTTAATTTTAATATTCATGATTAATTTTATTTTATTTTAATTTTTAAGAATTACTACATATTTGAATTATGTGAGTTTTTTATATTTTATTTTAATTTTAATGACTTCATTTTAATTGATTTAAATTTTTGTAACTTAATTTAATTTTTATGATTTATTTTTATATTATTTTATTTTATTTTTTACTTTTATAATTGAATTTTTAATTTAATTTTTTTTTTAATTTATGATCTTGTTTTATTTTGTTTTATTATAAATTTATTTTATCTCAATTTATTATAATTTATTTTTTATTCTAATTCAATATTTTTACTTTTAATTTAATTTTATTTTAATTTTTTATGATTTATTTTAATTTTATTTTAATTTGTTACGATTTAATATTATTTTATTTTCATTTTTATTATTTAATTTTATTTTATTTTTATTTTGTATGATTTAATTTTATTTTAAATAAAAAAAAATGTTCCACTTAAGGACAAAAATAGCAGACGATATAACCATAGCAAGACATTAAAGATAAGGAATCCATCTACTGTGACTCTTGTTGACAATGAAATGCCTACTATTATAAAAACAATAAAGTGTTAAGAAGACGGATCAGTTGACAGTAGCAATGACCATATAGCGAAAATTCGCATGGATGAATGAAGTTACTGGCACTGAGTGCAAGCACAATGCATCACGGCTGGAGAATATGACGCACAAAGAAAGAGTTAAGCAAATAACATATGAATATTTATTGTGCATATACATACATATACATATACTATTATATGAATGTATTTAAGTATGAAAATAATATATTTTAATGAGTATTTTGCAGTAAAAAAGCAGAAGATAAAATATACCTACATATACACATACACGTAAATGCGCTGATACAGATGATTTGAAGCTTTTGTGAAATTAAAAATGTTTTTCTTTTTCATGAGTATTCATTTCCGATACCATGTTGATAAGGCTCGCCGAAAGTAAATGATGCATTTCTTTTTATTAAGCGAAAAATTGGTGCACAATTTTAAAACCAAAGCGCAAAAAAAGAATTATATTGCTATAAAATAGGGGGCACTTCGTAAGAGCCGACAATCTGGTTCAAACCGATGTAAAAATCTTATACGCGCTCGGTTTTCGCCAGTCAAACAGCTGTTTCTAGGTTGCTGTTGTTGTAACCGCAAATATTCTTTTTACCTTATTTCGCAGTTAGGTCTGTTAAATCATGTAAATCAACTCATATATCATTTAAAATATATTATTTATGTATAAATGTGCATATTTCTAAAGTAAGTCTAATCAAAAGATTACTAATGCATATCTTTCTCAAAAAATTTGTAGAAATTATATAATCTTATCTCATCAAATCTAACAAAACGTCTAACCATAACAAATAAACTTACAAACATGTCTATATATATGTAAATAGAATATTTTTTTGTAAAACATTCAGAAAATAAATAAAACAAAATAGAAGGAAATATGAAAAGTAAGTAAAAAAAATTGTAAAGTAGCTCTTCTAGCGAATGTAACTAAATATAAACGTATAAGAAATGAAAAGATAAGAATAATGCAAACAGAAAAGCAAATAGAAGTAATATGTTAATATGTAACTTATTAGGTTTTTGTTAAGAAGATATATGTACATACATACATATGCAAGCGAACAAAAACTCCAATGTTTACCATTTTAAATCGTGTTAGTAATACAGTTTTTTCATTTTTTGCTATTTTTTTCGTCGTTAGTTACTCACAAAACTCTCCTTGTCTCCATTTTTTCGGCAACTTAATATTTAACTAAACAGGTGGAGTCGTAGAACATGTTAGGCAACCAAAACAAGTCCAAAAAATTAGAATCTTATGTATGTATTTGTAGCCATAAATATGTATGTAAGTATATAAGAGAAGTTTGATTTAAACTCAATTTGTATTTATTTAACTTAAAATTTATGTAAATTAAGCTGTGGCGAAAGCAGTGATAATTTATTTATCAACAATTTGGGATTATTATTATTTTTTATAACAACCAGATAACGCCATTATTATTTCGTTTTTTGGTATTTATTTGCTGATAAAAAGATGATTAAAGTAAACAAATGTGGAGAAACATGAAAATACAGCTGCGGTTTTAATAAATGTAAATGCCTATCTGCTTTAAGAATTTATTTTATTTTACTTTCTTTATTTTCTATTTATTATTTATTTACTTTTTATTTATTTTTTATTTATCTATATTAGTTATTTACATTTATATTTTATTTATATATATTATTTATTATTTTTATTTTTTTATTTATTTGCATAGATTACTGAAAATTAATTTTTTTTTTATATACATTTATTATTTTTAATAATTTTTTATTAATTTTGTATTCATTTTTTTATTTTATTTATTTTTTTTTATTTTATTTATTACTTTTTTTAATTCTTTTTTATTAATTTTTTATTATTTTTTTTTATAGATTTTTTATTAATTTTTTATTAATTTTGTAATCATTTTTTTATTATTTTATTTATTATTTTTTATTATTTTTTTATTATTTTTTTATTATTTATTTTTTTTTTATTATTTTTTATTATTTTTTTAATATCTTTTTATTATTTCTTTATTTATTTTTTATTCATTTTTTATTCATTTTTTATTTATTTTTTATTTATATTTTATTTACTTTTATTTCTTTTTTATTTACTTTAATTTCTTTTTTATTTACTTTAATTTCTTTTTTATTTACTTTTATTTCTTTTTTATTTACTTTTATTTCTTTTTTATTTACTTTTATTTCTTTTTTATTTACTTTTATTTCTTTTTTATTTACTTTTATTTCTTTTTTATTTATTTTTATTTCCTTTTTATTTACGTCTACTTTTATTTCTTTTTTATTTGTTTTTATTTACTTTTATTTCTTTTTTATTTATTATTTTATTATTTTTTTATTTTCTATAGTTTTTGATTATTTATTCTTCCTTTATGTTTTATTAATTTTTTATTATATCATTTGTTTTTTAAGCCTTTTATTTTTTTATTTACTTTAATTTTTTTTTAATTTTTTAATATAATATAATTTGTTATTTTTATTTATTTAATTATTTTTTATATATTTTAATGTAATTTATTTTATTGTATTTATTTTAATTTTATTTTAATTATTTTAATATATTTTCATTTGATTTAATTTTAATTTATTTAATATATTTTTATTTAGTTTAATTTAATTAATATTAATTTTATTTTATTTTAACTTGTTTTTATTGAATACATATGTATATGTATGTTAATTTAATTTATTTTAATGTAATTTATTTTAATCTAATTCATTTTAATTTAATATAATTTTTTTATTTTATTTTCTTTTAATTCATTATAAATTAGTTTAGGTTATATTAATTTATTTTAATTTAATTTATATTAGTTTAGTTAATTATTTATAATAAATTTTTAGACTTTTATTTAGATTAAATATTGTTTTTTATTTAAAAATATATTTTATTTATAATATAGCAGTGGAAAGCACAGCAATCTCATACATACATACATACATATGTACATATGCATATGCATATAAAACAAAGAAATTGTTTGAACTACATTTCATTTGTTTTATCAGTAAAATTCTTAAAATTCCTTTATTTATTATTTCTAAAATGTAATATACCTAAATGTGTACATATATAAATATGTATAATACTATAGTTTATACTACTTTTCTACCCTTTAACTTTTCAAAACCTTCATTGAATTACACGAAATGACATAGGCACACTAATGAGTAATATATGTATGTGCAAATGAATGAGCAGTATATAAAATTATGTACATATGTAGCTATGCATTACTCGAATGTCAGCTGAAAAACCACAAGACCGCAATTTTCACTATGTAATATCCGCAGAGTTCTAGTTCAGTGCCACACCAACGGTGTATGATCGTCCCAAGTTGCGTCGCAATGCCAACAGTTTTCCACAAAATACTAAGCTGTGAATGCATTGGCAAATATGAATGTACTTACATATGTACATATGTAGGGGTATGCATGCTAAGATGATGACCTTTAAATGCCAAACGTTTATATAATATAACAAGCGATTACGTGTAAAATAAATTATAAAAAATATTCTCAAAAATTATATAACAATTACGAATTCAAAAGAAGATGACAGCAGTGATTGTTGAATGTGTAAAATATGTTATTATTTCACTCTTATTATTCCGTTGCATATATGTTTTGAACTAATTAATGGAAGCTTCAAAAAACTATTATAATAAATATTTATTGATTAATGAACCAAAATCACTTCAGTTTTAGATAAATAAATATGAAAATTTTTCAAAGTAAAAAAATGGTGGGCGTTGTAAGGTGCTTTAACTATGTATGTATGTATGTTTTCTGATTCAAATGTAACCGCTCGACACTTATCATGTCATCTTTAGTTAAATCAGCGGTGCCCACATCACTTTTTGCATGTTTGTCTGTCTGTATATACAATAAATACGTAGAGTCAAAGAAAAATGAGGCCTAACAACAGATTAACGAATAATCATAAAGTTTTTATTAAACAAAAAATAAATAAAGACAACAAAGTCCTCAAAAGCAATGCATTAGGAGCACAAACACACACATACATATAAGTATGTATAAACATGCAATATATAATATAAAGTTTGTTCACACTTTATGTAAATATTTAATAAGCCTATATGACGAAGTACAGCAGGGAATGTATGTACATATGTATGTATATAAACGTCATTCTAGATATAAATGCAGCGCGACTGAATGTTGTTGAAGAATAACAGCTAATTGGCGTTTATGTAAGTTCATATGTGTTTACATATGTATATATATACAGGAAATTTATAGAGAAATTCTAAGATGGCAATCGTGTGTAGCTCAGAAAGAATGGTTTGTGATGTTTAGTGTGTAGAAAATGTGATTCCCTAAACGCAGAGAGTACCCGTCTTTAAAGAATTTATTGGATAATAATAGTTATTAAGCGCTGACGAATGTATAACTCAATGACAAAGCATTTAGGTACATACTATAGTTTATATACATATACAAAGCAGGGCTTAGGTTAATGAGAAAAATATGAAACCGAACTAATTTCAATAGAATAAACTTTAAATTAAATTATTTAATTATACATTATAAGGAGAAAATTATTTAATTATATATTATAAGGAGATATCTAGTCAACTATATTTTAGATTTAAAAAAAAAAACAGCTTTATATTTATAAACCATGTCACCGCGTTGTTTCCTATAATGAATTACAAGTGGCAAATCAATCGTATATATACATACGCTTACGTCACATACATATTTACTAACATAAACTGTGATAAAAACATGGACTGAAAATAACTGGAAATACTTTGTTTCTCGAACAAAGCAAAATAGGCAAAAATAGAAATTGGCAACAAAAACACTCAACAAATGGTATATATTTGTATATAACACCTTAACACACGTACACGTACCTAAATGTATATTTACATATGTGTGTTTGCTTGTGCACAAATAAACATATATCTATTGGCTTATTTTTGATAACAAATCTTTTTAGTAGAAATGGGCAAGAAACTGAAAATGTAAAATTAGCTTTCAAATAAGTCATTATTAATGCGTATTAGTCTTGATTTAAGTAAATTTTGCTGAGGAATATTAAATTAATGTTATAGAACTTGTAAGCGGGTACATAATTAATAAACCTTTTGGCAAAAAATGAAGTAACCGATACTGAATTGATCATTTAATTGTATTTAAAAATATACATATGTATGTACAATGAAAGCCAACAAGTCAGAAATAGTAGCTAAAAACTGCATTCAAGTGTGGAAGCGCTATCGCTAGCCGATTGACGTAAAACCCTTATTTTATACCACGAAAAGCAAACCAGCATACAAAAAAAAAAAGATCCCATGAAAAGTTTAAATATGTTAGTTTTGCAGATATGTGAAAGCGCAGGCTTATATTAATACAAATATAGTTGGTTATTTCGCAACCCCATGCAGTCCCTAATCAAATTAAAATGAGCCCAAGCTGTATTCACATAAAAGCTCAGCTCAATATCTAAAAAATGCACAATGGTTAACTCCTTCAGTTAATTAGCTATAAAAACATACATACACTCCTTTAGCCCATTGCAGTCAATTAAGTATAATTATGGCTGGCTTAGATTTATTACTCACCACATATCAAAACGCTACAAACGCTCAGCAACAAAGCCAATGTCAAAAATTTATTATGAAACATTTTTGCTAGCACACTCGCAACTGCACAATTATGCCTTATTCACTATAATCCAATTGCAACAGAAGTCGGGAACAATTCTTCTTTTTTGGGATGCAAAAACAGCAATGCACGGTAATATTTCTTCAACTACGCTGCAGTAAATTTTTTCTTTTCCCCCGTTTTTGTTTGCTTCTTTTGTATGCAAATTTAATTAATTTTCAGCTTTCAGCTCGTTGTTTTGTCTAAAAATTAAAATGTTTTACTAAATTCTTTCGATTAATTTCTTTTAATTTTCTTCAAATAGCAAAATATTTTCTTTACTTTTCCGTTTAATTTATGTGTGTTCCCCAAAATTTTCTACGTCTTTTGTTCTTGCTGCTTTTTTACGTACTTCTGAATGCAACAACAATTTGACGAATGATTCAGCTGATTCAGCTGCTAGGCGGCATCTGACGTTAGTTGAAATGCCAAAATTTTTGAAAACATCGGCTTAATGAACACGCTCAGGGATTTTATATACTGTCATTACCCTTACTTGAGGAGGATAAAAATATACATGTAAACACTTTACTTACCAAACTCATGTGCATATGCGTCTGGTGCGGCTGATCGCATCTCTACTATTATGTAGCAAAGGTGATACACCCTCAAATCCGGCTGAGAAATATTTCCCCAACTAATAAAATGTAAGCCAATAAAACCAGATTTCGCAAAATGTGCGCAGTGCCATCTGCAGTAATTTATAGCAATTTCGGCGCAGAGAATTAGGATCCATGTGAAACGGCCTTTAGTCTTTATTTCAAACCGAAAATTTTGTTAATTTGTTTAA
Source organism: Ceratitis rosa (assembly GCA_037013455.1). Classification (NCBI taxonomy): domain Eukaryota; kingdom Metazoa; phylum Arthropoda; class Insecta; order Diptera; family Tephritidae; genus Ceratitis; species Ceratitis rosa. The sequence goes on along the minus strand of JAWMAG010000069.1, from coordinate 4,848,401 downwards.
ATGTTTCGAGATAGAACTAATTGAATTGAATATATTGCATTGTGTAAACTGGAAATAACGAAGACATATGCCGGTGTCTAACCGTTTCTTACATGTGTAGATTATTAATTAGGTTTCGCCACCAAAATTTAAACAATGCAACGGTGTTTCTTTCTCTACAGGTAACTACAAAAGAGGACTTCATTACTTATTTATCCCTAAGAAGCTGCTAAAGGTTTCTGCTTAAAGCCAGCCGCTGTGCCAGCGGTGCCCATTTTGCAGTACATACTGAGATCACTACGATAGGCACTATAAACCAAATGGAACCAATTTCTAACAGTTCTTTGCAATGTAAAAAAAGCTGCTTTACTTATTATTTTTCAAAACGTTTTAGAAAAAAGCTTTATTATTTTCATTACAATACATTTTAATAGCTATGTTTACTTTCACTCATCTTTTCGACTGTTGCATGAGGCTGATTCTGGAATTCGAAGTTTTCAGGATGACCGAGAATATCAGAGAAGTCAATCATTTCATCTCTCGCCAGTAAGACATCGCGCATCATGTTGCTAGAAGTAAAGAAGGAAAGATTAATATCCTTTCGATGTTAAAAAGAAATGGACTAAAGCTATTTTCACTAAACCTACTCGTCCAACCCCCTTTCACTCTGGTTCGAAACAACTCATTTCCTAGACTTTCTGTTGGATGATCAAGGCTAGTTTCGGCTGCTACCAAGCGGGTTGTAGAACCGCTGCGGCTACAACAACAACAACCACAACTACTACTACTACTAAATCAGTATGTACAATAGATTTTTTACACCTAGTTAGATATCTGGATAACACGAATCTTATATGACAGTCGATATAACTACTGCGGTTAAAGTAGTTTCCAGTTAAAGGCTATCACTCATTCCGAGCTTAACCGCTACAACACTAACAATATACGATAGTTCCTGTTCCACACGTTCTTTATACTTTTATAATTAAAACTCACCTGGAGTGCAAAAATGGAAGGCGTCCAACTTTTCCAGCGGCATGCAACTCCATACCCATTTTAAGTGGTACTCCTTCCCCTTCCCGATTGCGAACAACTTGCATTAACCAATCATGTTCAGCATTTTCTTCTGGTAATTTTAGCTTTGTTTGCATCAACGCGTTTTTGTGCACGGGAGCTGCCCATTGTGGTGACGCGTCCAAAATTTGTGGTGCTGACTCCTTTAGATATAATTGAATTAATAACTCAATTAAAATAAATATTTATTTAAAAACAAAACTTACCATTTTATTATTTGCTGAATTTAATTTTATTCGACTGAATGACAATACAAATTGATGAAAGTGCCATCTGTTATGTTGCCAGATAGCTTAGTTGTCATTTTATGTTAACATGACGTTTCATGGTGATGCCATATAATTATTTGGTACAAGAGAATTCATGTAAAAGGAAACCATTAAAAAGATTTGTTGAGGAAATTTTTAGATGGGATTTTTTTTATGAAAGCGAATATTCAGACAGATATATAGTTAGACAAGTATAACTTATAGAATTCTAGAGCTGTTAAATGAAAGGTTACATTATTCGAGTAAATATTTCGTAAAAATATCTAGAGAAAACGTCAAAATTAACTTTTTCATGCTAACACGGCTCCCTTATTGAGAGCATGCATCTGGAATGTCTTGTCCTTTAATTGCACCATACAGTTGGTTAATGTTCTTGTAAAAATGTAATGCTTTGGACAGCACAAACGCGGAAATAGTTGGATTCTCGTGAATTTTACTACAATGGCAATATGCAGGAGCAATGGTGGATTTGTGGTGAGAGAGGGGCATTGTCGACAAGTCCTGGGACTCACTTCGTTAAATGAACGTTTAGCCACCATCCGAATCAAAGCTAAGTTACGTCAGCCTTAGTCGCCAATAAAATTATGGGAATACAGTGGAGAGTAAAGCGACTGTGATATGTGGGTGAGAAAGCTACACTTAAAAGAGGGAAGCGAGAAGCATTTGCAGATAGAGCTTACTGAATTTATAACTTCGGGACCTTAATTCGTAATGAAAATAAAGCACTCGGGTGACGGTAAGTCCAATCGGTGACAAGACAGACGCGTCCCCTCGCCCAGCCGGATTTAATAACAATTTAGGGCTTGAGTAACAACAAAGTGGAGCTGATAACTTATCAACTGAGGTATTTAAAATAACTAGGAACATGGCGGTTGAACCTAATTATGCTCTAATTAGCTCATAAAAAAGGGAGCAACCGCATGTTTAACAATTTGGAATAAAAACACCAGTCATTTTGTTTTTTGTTTTTTTTTTGTTCGTGTGGTACTTTATTAGCTTTTTATTCAGTAATTTTCAATTCAAAATTTGTTATACTCTAGAGAATACGCAATGTTACTAATTATGTATATGTTTTTTTGTTTTTGTTTTGTTTTTGGTTTTTTATTATATGCACTCTACAACGTCCACGATCCTTCGGCTCGTTTCTTCGTTTACTTTGTATTTTATTACTGGTATTCTTCTGCTTTTTATTTGATGCTGCCACGCGAGAATTGATGTTTTGCAAGCGCGCGCGCGAAATTACAACCGCTGCTACAGCTGAACGCTCCTCAACTCTTTGCCGCCATTTTACTTTATTTATTTTTTATGTTTAACATTATTATTATATTATTGAAATGTTAAATTTATAAATTTAGTTTTTTTTTTATTTACTTAATCGTAAATTTTACAAGAATCTTAGCTTTTTGTTTTTTTTTTTTGTTTTGCTTTTTTATATTTTAACTAATTAATTTCTCACCTTTTCACCATTTGCTGCCAACATTGCATATTTAACATCATCATTTATTCATTATGTATTAAATTTAATTATAATTATCTTAGAAGCTAAACTGCTTAAATTAAAAGTGTATTCTCTTAATATTTCTTTTTTGTTTTTGGTTTTCCTTTTGCAGTTAATATTTTTCTATGCAATTTTTTCTTTACTATTTGTTTTATTTTTTGCTTTGCTTTAAGTAACTAGTACACCGCTGTCCATTAAATTTTATTGAAATGATGATTAAAAATTATATTTAAATAAAAGGTTGCGAATTGTTTGGGAATTAAAGGGTTTTGTTTTGGTTTTTTTTGGAACAAATATCAGTAATAAAATTTCTTACAGAAAGCGTAAATAGTCTGAAAATAAAAAAAAAAAAAACAATTTTAAAAAATATTTTTCGCTTTTTTCTTTTTGTCCTCTTACTTTTTGTTTGGTAGGCTCTTTTGTTTTATTTCACTGATTTAAAGCTATTTTGCTCTGTATTTCTCCTACTTAAACTCAAGTGTCAAAATTGTTTCTTTCCCAGACATAAGATAGATCTTTTTCTCCTACATTTTGTTACGCACTTTATTTTTCAAAAACACTACCATACAAAATTTCCGAAAATGTTTAGAATATGAGTAACAACTGTCAAAAGTGTGTGACTGTGGACAGCTTTTGCGATCACACTGAACAGCTGTTGCTGTCAAACTGAACAGCTGTTGCTATCAAACTGTTCAGCTGATTCACCGCGAGTAATACATTTGGTGTATCTATCAAGCTCCTTCACCTTTGTTCTCTTTGTCGTTTTGTTGTTCAAAATTTTTAAATATTTTTTTCAGACGATTAGCAATTATACCACACGGACTTGATTAGAATTTTTTTTTTTTTTTTTGTGAAAAAGTATTGCGTAAATATACATACATATCTAGGTAGTGACAATGTGTTGGATATAAATATAATTAACTCTTTTTTTCATGTTTTAAGTAGTGCAACCAGTTTTGTAATATTTCCAGCATCTAAAACATTGTGACGATAAACTGACGCCTGTGCTGAACATTTTGTATGCACACGAACACGAAAAAGAATTTAAAGCACATAAAATCGTGTGTAATAAATTATTTTTTACATACTTTTGTTTAAAAAATGGCAGTTTATTCTTCTTATTCACATTTGAAACTCAAACATAACCTCACATTTACTCAAACAATTTTTATTTCCTTTAATTTTCGAACAACACAACGCATAAAGAGAACACAAGACGAGGAAGTATGAAGAGATCTGTTTGCACAGAAATTCAAAATTTGCAGTCGTTTTTATAAAAGCAACGCTTGGAACATTCAAATTTAATTGAAATGCAGCATAACGACATTGACCGTCGGAAATTTCGGTGGCGCTTTGTGTGACAGTTTTGCTTTGATATCCGAATTGAATTAATGCATCTTTACGATGTGTCACTCTGAAGCAACGCGGACGCAAACGCCAAGAGTTGGCCAACTTTCATCTATACGCAAAACGCAAAAGTTTTAAGCCAATGGCGGAAAAAACTTAAGCGCCGCGTTGCGTGACAGTTCAAATTTGACATTTGTGTTGAATAAAAACACCTCATAAAGCAACTTGAAAAGTTTGCCAACTTTTATCACTATACACGCGTTGAAATTAGCTTATTTTAATATCAATTTTCTTAAATTTTCCGGGAACTCTATTGAATTGTACTGGAAAACTTTGAGTCAGGTTCAATTATTACTTGACTTGAGGATATTGCGTCTGTCAAAGCTTACGTTTTTCACTTTGTTGTCAAATTTCACGCAGAACAAAAAACTTGTAAACTTGTTGGGTAAATAGAACTTTTGCGCCTTGTTTTGGGACAGATTAGCAGATTTAACGTCTACTCTACGAGGCTTCGCACCTAAGCAGTGCTGACGCCAATGCCAAAAGTTGGGCAACTTTTATCTTTTTACGTGCGTTGCCTTGCCTGTAAGTTTATTTTATATTTCATTTACTTTCCGTCATATTTGTAGACTTGAAGAGGTTTTTTAGTTACTTAGCTGCCGGAAATTGAGGAGAGGAGCGTGCGTCTGTCATCGATAACGCGTCTTTTGTTTTGCTGTCAAATTTAGAAATGTCACTGTCACTGAATCTGTCATACCTTTATGAAATGGTTTTCGTTGGCTACTCAATGCTTTGAACTCCATCGCTTACACATTTTCTTTCTCTCTCTCTCTCTCTCTCCCACTCGCGCTTGCAGTTTTTTTTAACGATACTTATCATAACTCAAAGGGAAATAGTTAAGTACAAGTATTTAGGGTTTTTTGGTTTTGTTTTTTGTTTTATTTGTTATTATTATTATATTTATTTAGTTAGTAGCATACGAAAAAACATTTACTAGCAAAAAGTTAACATTGTTTTCAATTTATCATCATTAGCAATTTTACGTTCGTTGCAATCCAACACTGCTCTCACTGCACTCTTTGTTTATTTTTATTTATTTATTTTTTTGAAAAATAATTTTACTCTCTGACTGACATTGTTTACAAATGAGACGGTCTTAATGCTTTATTTTCTTTCCCGATATACATAAATATTTATTTTTAATTATTTTATTGTTAATTTAAATAAAATTACATAATTTTTAGTTATATATTATATAAAGCCATATTCACGCTGCGTGGCAGTTAGGTTAATATTACAAAATTTAAATAATAAAAAGCAGAACAGTAATTAATAAATTCCCCGCTGTAAGTTTAAGCCAAATTTTTTTTTACCTTCCAGCGCTTATGCTGAATAAAGCGCTGAAATCCAAAAGGCAGTGTCGCCATTTTTTTCTTTTCGCTGTTTAGTTCGAAAAAAAGTAAATTTATTTCGGCTTTTTTTAGCTTTCTTCAGAAAATCTTACTTTTTTAGAGCCATTTAAATTCATCGCTCAAAAAAATTTCTGGCAACACTGCTGAAATGAATTGCAGACGGTTTTAATATGGTTTGTGTCCACACTAATATCCCGCTTTGTTTTCAGCTTTACTTTTTCCGCTATTTTCCGTTGCGTCAGTTTATCGTCACAATTGTTAAAAAATTAAACAAATTTTAATGCAAAAAAAAAAAATCGGTATATTTATTAAGGAAAATTATTTGTTTATTTTTTTTTTTCTTGTGAGGAGTGAGAGAGCATGCGTGCGAGAGCGTTACATACATACATACGTATACTCGTATTACATACATACATACATTTATGGTTGATTAGGCAGTTTAAATTTGCAGTTAATAACGCTGCGCGGCACTTAACTCTTGCGTTACGTTATGTGTATTACGTAACATTACATTTATGTATGTGTGTTTATGTATGTGTGTGTGTCAAACAACCAGCACAGCGTGAAAAGCCCATTGCCTACATATACATATGTACATATGTATATTTACTTAATTTATTTATTACATTTTATTTTTTGCTTTCTATTATTTTGAAAATATTTCTTACTTTCTTTATGCTGCTTACTGCTTTCATACAAATCATATACATACATAGATATATTTATTCATATTTTTTCTGCTTTCTTTAAGACTATATACGAAATTACACACAGCTTACATTTGTTGCTTTATTTAATTTTTTTTAATTTAATTTTGGGATATTTTACTTAATTATTTATTTATTTTTTCTTTATTAAAATTGTATTTCATTTTCTGTATTTGCAATACGCTAATCCTTCTAATGATGATGTTCAATGAATTTTGTTTGCTCTGTTCATTTTTATTTTTTATTTCAAAATACATGATTTACTTTGAGTGTGTAGCTGAGTGTAAAGTACCGTCATATTTTGACTGAACGGTGTGAGAGTGCACGAGCATGTGTCATGCATGAAAAATTTAACAAAAGGGTTTATGTCTTAGCTAAAGAGAGAGCTAATTGCGACGGTCTTGCAAGCGGTTAATTAGCCACGTGCGTAAAAATTAAAATAAAATAAAAAACAAAAGAAATAATTAAATATTTATTGGGCAGCGTGTTGTTCGTTTGAGCTTAATACAATTTTGAGTTATGAAAGTTGCGCAACTTTGTTGCTCCTTCCATGATATTCTTTAACAAATATGTATTTCATGCAGTTTATAATTTATTGTATACTATTTTAATTGTGTTTTTGCTTTCATTGTTGTCTTCTAGCTGGTGGGCATTTACTATACTAATTAGGTGTATATAATTTTTTTTTTTACAAAAATTTCGAAATTTAGACGCATTGGTACTGATTTTTTAATTTTATTTTTTTTTTTAATTTATTCTGGGTGGGTAAAACGTGCTTAAGCAAGCGCTAAAAGTAAATTAATAATAAAATATTGCAAACAAATATAAGGAACTTTTTTGTTTGGTTAACGAACTAGCGTTAGACTTATGAGCGAAAGATAGAGAGCGAGAGAGAAGAGATGCCGTGTAATGTGTAGCTGTCTGAGCTAATACTAGCATACATGAGCACAAATTGGTGCGTGTCTTTGCTACAGTGTTGAAAGTATGCTTAAATATGAATGAAGAGAATTTTAAAACAAAAATGGAAATTTTTCAATTAAAACAAAATTAAATAAACAATATTAAATAAAAAAATAAAAAACGTATAAGCAGCGCTTTTTTATTTCAATACATATTTTCTAAACAGAAAATGTAACTAAACTAAAAATGTAATAATTATTTTCAATTAAATTTTTTTAATTATATTAAGAAATTAACTTTTTTTAATTAAATTATTTTTAATTAATTCTTTTTAATGGATTTTTTAATGAAATTTTTTTAAATAAATTAACTTATTAAATTTTTTAAACAAACTATGTTTTTTAATTAAAATACTTTTTTAATTAAATTAACTACACTTGATTTTGAAATTAAATTAACTTTTTTTTTTAATTTTTCAATTAATTTATTATTTTTAATAAAAATATATATATTTTTTTCCAATTAATTTATTGTTTTTAAATAAAACATGTTTTTTTCAATTAAGTTATTATATATTATTAATTAAAATATTGAAATATTTTTATTTAATTAAAATATTTTTTAAATTAAATACATTTTTTTAAATTAAAATAGCTTTTTTTAAATAATTGTTTTTATAAACCAAATTCCAGATATGCAAATAAAACTTCTTCAATAAATATTTGTAATAATGTAAGTGCAGAAATATGTATAGTATGTTAGTTTGGAGATTCTTTGCAGTGTTGTTAAGCGTCAAAACGTATGTGTAAACGCAGATTACGTACATATAATGTATCTCAATTCAATTTAAGTATAGCTTGAGTACAATTTTAATTAACAATTTAAAAACAAAAAAATTATTAAAAAATTTTAAATAAAATAAAATAATTTAAATAATTTTTTTATGCTGAAATACAACTTATAAAAATTTAAAACACAAATAGGTTTTTGTTGTTATTTACTGTGTCCGTTTTGCATGAGCTTCTCGTTTCTTTTGTATGTATGTATATGAATTTTTTAATTTTTAATTATTTTATTTAATACTTATTTGTTTATATTTGTTCTGCTCTATTTTTTTTTATTCATAAATACTTTAACTTTAATTTATTTTGCACTTAATTTTAACTATTTGCTATTGATTTTAGCCACTTGTTTTTTTTTTTTTTTCTTTTTAATATTCGCTATTATAATAAGAGTAGGTAGTTTTAACTAATTTTTTTTAGTTAATTTTTTGTTTTGAATTATTTTTTTTATTATTTTACTATATTTATATATTCGTTTTTATTTATTTCATTTTTGTTATATATTTTTATTTAACTACTTTTTGTGTTTATTATTATTACTTTTTTAATTTAAGCCGCTTTATTTTGAATTATATGTAATTTTATTTATCATTTGCATTTTCATTAGTTTGGCAGCGCCAAATTTGCAGCTACTGCTGCCTGTGCTGTATTTTTTTATTTTTTATTTTTATTTTTATTTAATGTTTTCTTCTTTGTTTATAATTTATTACAATAATAGTTTCTTTTTTATAAATTTTCTTTTAAAAATCTACAATTAAATATCATTTGACTTATTTTCATGCGTTTTAATTTATGTTAATTTATAATATTTTTACTATTATGTTTTATATATTTTTACTTAATATTTTTATTTAAATTTTGCTAAAAATTATATACTGTTTGTTAAATATTTATTTTATTTTATTTTATTTATATTTTTTTCAATGGGGAGGGCGCTTAAATTTTAATAACAAATTTTTTTCACTTTAAATTTTAATAATTATTTATTTATTATATAACTTTTAATGTTCGCTGTCGGTGTGAAAACAGCTTACGCAGCGTAATGTACATAAGGTTATGTTTGCGTCAGTTGGTGTCTTTATGTATATGAGTGTGTTTTTGGTTAGCAGTATATATATGGTATATATATATATATTTGTGTGAGCGTGATTTGCATAATTTTAACAGCAAACTTAACATAGTATATACATACATATAGCATATATTGTACATACATATAATATTAGGTTAGGTTTTTGTGTTTGAAGCAAATAAACTGTTGTTTTCAGCTGTTATTTTTGCATGAAAATTGTTTTTCCAAAATATAATTTCTTTTCCTGCGCCTCAACGCGCTGACATTTTTTATACCATACATAAATATTTGACTTTATTTTGTTGTAATTTTGCTGGTAGACAAATAAAATGTAATTTTGCTAATTATTTATTTATTTTTTTTTTGCTATTTTCTCTATCTCTGGCATATTACTATTGTAGTTTTTTGTTTCTTCCAATTTCTGCGTTTATTTTGCAATTTACATACATACTTACAAGCCGTTTCACAAAGGAAAAAAAAATATTTTTTAATTCTCATAGTTTTACAACAGTATATTGTAAGTAGTTGGTTTATTGCTGTTGTTGTTGTTGTTGTTTGCCTTGTTTGTTTAGTTTTGCGTGTGATTTTGCCATTTGTTGTTTGTTTTGTTGTTGTTTTTTTTCGCTGCGCTGGTTTTCGTTATTTATACTCATTTATTTACCTTTAAATTTTTTTTTATTAATCATAATAATTATAATTATTATTTATTAAACTTGCATACACTATTCAAAAATATCAACAAATTCTAATAAGTAATTTCAATAATTAAATTCTACTAATTTTCAAAAAACTCTTTTTCTCATTAATAATAATTATTCTACACTCATCATTTGTTTTCATGTAAGCGTTTAAAGTAGGGAAATAAGTACGAAATAAGAAGCGTTTTGTGTTATTATCAAAATTTGTAAGCGCAAATTGTACGCTTTATTTAAAGCAAATTTTTGTTTATTTTTATTTTATTTTATTTTATTTTTTTTTTGTTAAACTACATACATACATTTTTTGTTTTTGTTTTTCGGTACATAATACCATATATTATATTTGTTTAAAAGTATTTTCTTTCATCTCACGCAAAATAAAATTAATTACAAAAAAAAAGAATAACAATTTTGTGTTTGTTGCAGTTTTACCATTAAATTTTTATTTGATTTTATTTTAATATTTTTTTTTGTGTTTTTGCCTTTTTACTATTTTTTTCTTCTTCAAAAATTAAAATATTGTGTATATATATATATACGAGTACGTATGTACATATGTATTAAATAATGCCTTGTTACGCTTTATCTAACAAATTATGAATTATAATTATTTATTATTTATTTGTATTTTGGGTTGCACTCGCTCTAATTATTTATTTATATTTTTTACTGTGTTGCTGCAGTTTCATTTAATTATGCACTTTTAAGTTTGGTAGTTTTACTTTTATTATTCGTTCGCAAAACAAATACTTAGCATTTTTTCCTTTTGCGCATTTCTTATTTTTTTTTATTCTTTTTTCATTAAATTTTTATTGTTTTTTATTATAATCTTTTACTTTTAGCGCTTTATTTAATTTTTATTCTCATCGGCTTGTTGTTCTTATTCTTTGGTTGTTGCTGTATTTTCATGCATTCCCTTTGTTATTTTCCCCCATACATTTTTTGCCCTTCTTTGTATTCTTCTCATCCTACTGCCTCTTCCGTTTTTTTTTTTACTTTCATATGTTCCCCTCGCTCTACACCTCGTCTTCCTGCCTGCTTTCCGCTTGCATGTTTCTTTACTTAATTTTGCTACTATTTGGTTGTTGTTTTTCACAATTTCTTCATTCATAATTTTGTTTTAAATTTTCTGTAGTTTTCTTTTTATTAACGGCTGCATTCATTATTATTTTTCTTGCTAAATATTTTTTGCTTCATTTTTTGTTGTTAATTTTTTTTTTTATAGATTTTGTATTTTCTTTTTTTGGTTATTTTTTATTTAATTTATTTTATGTATTTATGTGCTTCGTTCACTTATTTATTGGCTACGCGCCATCTCTTAATCAACCATCAATTCGAAGTGGACGGATCCTCTCCTTTCGTGGCGATCGTGAACAATATTGCGTGCCCAGGCTTTGCATTCAATGTTGATTAAAACGCCGGCTGGAAGAGAGTTAAATGTGGTATGAATGATTAGTGGAAATAACAACAAAAAGTAATAAATGTATATAAGAATAAGATTTAATATATAATACAAATATAGTAAATAGGAAGGCGCTCTTGGTTAAGTTCTGACAAATCAAAAGCTCATTTTATGCTAAGTATTAAATATTAAAGAAAAAATTATTATTATTTGTTCACTATATTTTATTTTTTTTTTTGTTTTTTAATTTATTTTTATTTTTATAATAAATTATTTAATTTTATTACTAGATTATTTTCTTCTATTGTAGATTATTATATTTTATTTTAGATTACTATTCTATTAAATTTATTTCACTTTATTTAATTTTAATTGTTTATTTATTTTATTTAATTTAATTTATTCTTATTTTTCATATTTTTTTTAAATTTGCTTTTCAATTTGTTTTATTTATTTTATTTATTTTTTTTTTGTTTTTTAATTTATTTTAATTCATTTTATGTTTTTTAAAAAATTATTTAATTTTATTATTAGATCATTTTATTCTATTGTATATTATTATTTTTATTTTCTTTATTTTTATATTTTATTTCAGATTACTTTTCTAGTACATTGAATTCACTTTATTTAATTTTATTTGTTTATTTATTTAATTTAGTTTAATTTTATTTATTCTTTTATTTTTTCATATTTTTTTTTTTAATTTTCCTTTAAATTTGTTTTAATTTATTTAATTTAATTTCTTTTATTTTACTTAAATTTTGTTAATTTTTTTTTAATTTAATTTAATTTAACTTATTTTATTTCTTATTTTGTTTTAGATATTATCTTCTATTATTTTTTTATTTTGTTAATATTTTATTTAATTGTACTGATTATTTACTTTAATTTTATCTAATCTCTTATTTTTTATTTTATTTTAATTTTCTTTTGATATAAAATTTATTTAATTTTGTCAATAATATTTATTTTATTAATTTCAATTTATTTTAGATTGTTTTATTCTACATTAAATTATTTTTTTTATATATTTTATTTTATTTTGCATTAAAAATTTAATTAATTTTTTTTTTAACTCTTTTGTATTATATTGCTTATTTTATTTTTATTTTGTTTTATCTTATTTATTTATTTTTTAAATTTAATTAATATTTTGCTTTTTGTTTGGTTTTATATAATTCATTTAACTTCTTTTTAACTTATTTTTAACTATATTTTAACTTATTTTTAACTTATTTTATTTCATTTTAAATAATTTTATATTTTGTTAGATTTAATTCTTTGATTTCATTTTATTTTTTGTTTTACTTCTATTTTATTCATTTTATTTTTTATAACTTAGTTTTTTTAATATTAATAACTTTTTTATTTTTTTAATTATTTTATGAATCTTATTTTATTTAATTTCATTAATTTTTGTCTCTATTAATATAATTTAATTCTATTATAATATATTTAATTTTTTTATGTACTTTATTTCGTTATATTTAGTCTGTTTTATTTTATGTTATTTAACTTTAATTTATTTTTTATTTTAATTTTGTTTTAATTTCTATTATTTCTTGTTTTTTTTTGTTATTCAACCTATTCAACCCTATTTTATTTCATTGTTTTTCATTTGGATTTATTTCAAGTTGCTTAATATATTTGTTTTATATATCTTTTGTTGTGTTTTAGTTTATATTGGTTAATTGAATTTTATTTGGCTTAGTTGTGTTTTATTTTATTTTCTTTCAATTTATTTATAGCTTGTGGCTCATTTAAGTTTATTTTATTTCATTTTATTTTATTTTATTTCATTTTATTTTATTTATTTTTTTGTTATTTTCGTGTATTTTATTTTGTTGTATTTTAATTAATTTATTTATTTTATTTCATTTTATTCTACACTAATTTATATATATTTTTTATTTAAGTTTCTTTTGTTATTTTATTTTTATGACTTTTTATTAACTAGTTTTATTTTATTTATTTTTATTTTAACTTTTCTGTTATTTTTTATTTTAGATTATTTGATTTTGTTATTTTATTTGATTTTGTTTTATTTTATTTTTTATATTTCATTTTATTTATTTATTTTATTTTACTTCAACGGAAACGGAAGCTAAGCCGCAGCATTAATTTTTACGCTGAAGAAAATTAAATGCCAACCACAAACACTGAAAGACGGTGTATGTATGTATGTATGAAAATAAGTGGAATGAGAATAATAGGGCAAACAATGAAAAGAAAAAGAATGAGCAAAATAAAGTAAGACTGGCACTATGGCTAAGTAGAATGCATGATGAAATTATGCATATATGTATATATGTATATATGAAAAACTAAATAAAGAAATTGTGTAATATACCAACTACCTGCATTTGTATATGTACGTATACATATACTCTTCCAAACATACATGTATACAAGACTTACATACGTGTATTTATTATTAAAAAATACCACAAGAACAAGAAAAAGTTGAGTAGAAAATTATACAAATGCTTCAGTGCGTATAATTTTCAATTCAAGTGTACAATTGTGGTAAGTGTGCAATGGACACAGAGCGATTTTTTCCACTTATTTTTAATTTTGTTTATAGGTACAGTTGAATACATTGTACTTAAACATATTTTTATATGTATATATACCTATGCGAGCAAGCACAAACGTTTCTGTAAGTAATTTGTACATTTGTGCAATAACAACGTATAGCAAGAATATGTATATTTAGTACATTGAAATAGCCTTGAAGCCTTTAATGTGACAATTGCAGTAAGCAAACACCAACAATAAATACAAATACATATACAAATATGTATGTATGTACATTTATGCAATACAATACTCGTATATTGTGCTGTGCTGTGCTTTGTGTAGTGTAACACTCCCAGCTGTGACAAGCCGCCAACGACGCGTTTGACATGTGAAAAGTTACTCATACGCCCTGGAGCACACAGCATAGCCGGCACATTTAGGTACGTGTCATACACACTTGTAAACAAACGTACAATGGTAGCGAGCCAGTATGCATGTACGTGTATATATAAATCCAAGATGCTGTATATCATTGTGCCTTTGTGTGTGTGTGTGTTTTTTAATAAAATATTGTAGTGAAGTACAAATGAAATCATACTCTGCGAAATCCTATTGCGAATCAAATCCCTTACAATTTTCGTTTCTATTGTACCTTTTTCGTTTTAAGTCCACGTATGTTTTTACAACAATTTTATAATACTTTATTGTGTTTATTTGTATTCTTCGTTATAAATTGCATTTGCAATGCTATTATTTCGAATATTTTGAAAAGGTAAAACAGCCAAAAAAGTAGAAATCGCATTGTGGTGTTGATAAATTCTATTGTATTCAATTTCATTTCATTTTATTTCTTATATTTATTATTTTATATTATTTTATTTTATTATATTGTAGTATTCCATTTGATCTTATTCTATTTTATTTTAATACATTTCACTTCATTTTATATAATTTTTTTGGGTTTTTATGTTATTTTGCTTTACTTTATTAGATATAATTTAAATTTATTTTTATTTTATTTTATTTTATTCTATTTAAATTTACTGAATTTTTTATTTTGTTTAATGTTATTAGCTTTCTTTTTATTTAAGTGGTTTTATTTTAGTTTACATTATATTATTAAATATAATTTAAATTTATTTTTAATTTAATTTTTTTTTATTTTATTCTATTTAAATTTACTTAATTTTTTATTTTGTTTTATTTTATTAGCTTTATTTTTATTTAAGTGGTTTTACTTTAATTTATATTAAATTACTTGATTTTATTTTATTATGTTAAACTCTATTTTATATCATTTTGTTTGGATTTTTATTTTATTTTTCTTTACTTTAATAAATATTTTTTTTTTATTTTTCATCATTTCATTTTATTTTGTTTTTATTTATTTTTTTCCATTTCTTATATTTATTATTTCTATTTTATTTTATTATATTGTAGTATTCCATTTGATCTTATTCTATTTTATTTTAATACATTTCACTTCATTTTATATGGATTTTTTGGGTTTTTATGTTATTTTGCTTTACTTTATTAGATATAATTTAAATTTATTTTTTATTTTATTTTATTTTATTCTGTGTAAATTTACTTAATTTTTTATTTTGTTTTATTTTATTAGCTTTATTTTTATTTAAGTGGTTTTATTTTAATTTATATTATATTACTTGATTTTATTTTATTATGTTTAACTCTATTTTATATAATTTTGTTTGGATTTTTATTTTATTTTTCTTCACTTTAATAAATATTTTTTTATTTATTTTTCATCATTTCATTTTATTTTGTTTTTATTTATTATATCTATTTTATTTCTCCATTTCTTATATGTATTATTTTATTTTATTATATTAAAGTATTCTATTTGATGTTATTCTATTTTATATTAATATATTTTACTTCATTTTATATAATTTTTTTGGGTTTTTATGTTATTTTGCTTACTTTATTTGATATAACTTAATTTGTTTGGTTTTTTATTTTATTTTTCTTCACTTTAATAAATATGTTTTTATTTATTTTTCATCATTTCATTTTATTTTGTTTTTATTTATTTTATCTATTTTATTTCTCCATTTCTTATATGTATTATTTTATTTTATTATATTAAAGTATTCTATTTGATATTATTCTATTTTATTTTAATATATTTCACTTCATTTTATATATTTTTTTTGGGTTTTTATGTTATTTTGCTTACTTTGTTTGATATAATTTAATATATTTTTTATCATATTGTTGGGTTTTTCATTTTATTTTGCTTTACTTTATTTATTTTATTTCAATTTATATTATCATATTTATTTTGTTTTGTTTTTTTTTTTAATTATTTTACTTTGTTTTATTTAATTTTTCTATTAACAAGGGTGAAATACAAAATTATGTGCCGAAATTCTTGACAAATTTTACCAAAATTGGATAGAAAAACATCGCGTAAAATTTACTTTTCAAGAAGAAGAAAGGACATTTCCTTACAGGTACATGCTACTACACTTATTTTCCAATTTAAAGCAGCAACATAAATTTGAGGTTTATGAAAAAGCAAAATCAGAAGTCGACAACAAGTTTGAAGCTAATAACGTAGTGACTTTTCAATCAAGCTGCAAGATGGTCACAGCTTTAAGACACGCCAAAACCCCACAATAGCGTGTTCGTAGTGGGTGCGCCACAAATCGCTTAAACTTAATTGAATTTCACTTATGGCCAAAATTGTTACCATAAATATATCATGCCACAAGAACCACAGAAAGCGAAAAATCGCTGTAGCAGACAAGCAAGGAAAATTTATTTATTTTTTTTCATTTTTATTTTTATTTCAGAGCAACATACACAAATCCCATTGTGTTGAGCTTGCATATAAAAGGTTATACATACACGTATACATACATACATAGTGAACACATGTACACGTACATATATATATATGTATCAAATACATAATATAATATATTCAAGTATACAACTCTTAGCCTTTCAACCAAATTCGCTGCGACAACTTCATTGTATTAGTTTATATTTGGTTACTTATGCATTGCTCGTGGATACTCCGAGCCCTTACTATGTACATGAATATTACGTAAGTATCTAGTGGTACTTCAACTATTCACTTATTCAAGTGTTGGTCTCTATTGAGCGTTCGCTATCGATCCTTTTGCTCTTGAGTGCATATATATATATATATGAGTGTGTGTGTTTGTGTCATAAAAAAAGTTTTGTTATTTGTCTTGTTCAGATTATAACTGTATGTAAAGTTTTCAAAGTACTTAGGGTTCTCGTTTTAAACTCATTTATTTACTATTATTACACAATATTTTATAGAGGGAACCAATCAATGGAAGTACGCACAAATATACTCAAGAAAAATGGAAATACATTTAAAAAACAGAATGTTTATTTAATTTACATTTATATTATTTATTTATTTAGTTTAATTTAAATTTTTCATTTTATTTAATAAAAATTTTGTATTTTAAATTATTATATTGTTTTTAATGTATTACATAGTATTTCTTTTATTTTTATTATTAAATATTTATATTTTTTAATAATATATTTATTTATTTTTATTGAAATGTTATTTTGTTTTATTTGATTTTATCATATTTTATTTTATTTCGTTTTGTTTTATTCAATTTATTTTATTTTGTTGTATTTTTGTTTCATTTTTTTATTTAATGTAATGTAATTAAAATTTTTTTTTTTAACTATTTTATTTTTTAAATTTAATTTAATTATTAACTTTATTTATTATATTTTTATAATAACATATTATTTTTAATTTTATATTTTTTTTATTTCGTGTTATTTTATTTTAATTTTGTATTTAGTTTTTATTTTTTTAATTTTTTTTTTGTTATTTATCTTTTTTATTTAATATAATATAATTTATTAATATTATTAGTTAGATTTGTTTTAGTTTAATTGTAATGTATTTAATTTTTTTATTACATTTAAAAATATTTGGTTTTATTTTATTTATAACAATAATTATGTATATCTTTATTTATTAATTTTTATTTAATTTAATTTATCATATTTATTTTGTTTTATTAAATTTTATTACTTATTTATTTAAATTTGTAATTAATTTTATTTTACTCTTTTTATTTATTTGTTTCATTTCACTAAGTTTTATTTCATATTATTTAATTCTTTTTATTTTAATTTATTCTTTTTTATTATATTATTGGGTACTTTTTATTTATATTTTTTTTAATCTTATTTATGTATTTATTTAAGTTTTTTAATTAATTAACTGATTAAGTTTAAAAAATAAATAAATGACTTTATTTATTTATTTTAAATTTTTCAATTATACGTGTATTTAAATTTTTTATTTTATTTATTTTATAAATAAATAATTAATTAATTTTAAAAATTAAATAAATGAATTTCTTTTTTTATGTAATTTAATTTTATTTATGTGTTTTTATAATATATTTATTAACTTCGTTATATATTTCCTTTATTGGTTTTATTAATTTTGTTTAAATTTTGATTAATTTCATTTTAATATTTTATTTAATTCTATTATATATTTATTTTACTTTATTTTAATTCAATATATTTTATTTTATTTAAATTTATACTTTCTTATATACTCGTATATTCGTATACTCGTATATTCCCTTGGCAGAGAATGTCAACCCATCCAAGGGTATTTATGACAAAGGCTGCTCATAAAAAGACCATTAGCCGTTCGGAGGCGATTTAGTATAAACTGTAGGTCCCTCCATTTCGTGGAAAAACACAGGAGGATCTCGGCCGAAAAATCGCTTCAATTTTTTAATTCATTTAATAATATTAATTCTTTATATGTTTTATTTGTGAATTAAAATTTTTATTTAATTTTTTTATATATTATTTATGTGTTTTTATTTACTCATATATAATATTATTTATATAATTTTGTTTTTATTAATTATTTTATTTCATATTTTTTATTTATTTTTATTTTTATTTTATTTAATAATTTAATCTGATATAATTTAATTTACTTTAATTTTTTTCAAATTTATTCTGGAAATGAAATTTCCTTTGATATACAGCTATTTGACCATATTTACAAGCTTTACTCTAATCCATTATAATTCAACCCTTCAGAAAATAGAATTATCTCGAAGATTTGCAGAAGCAAATTTACATAGCATCTGAATTGGATTCCACTTGCTTTATTTATATATTATAAATCACTTTAACAGCGCTGTATATATAAAAATATTTATTTAAACCTTTCCTTTCATTATTCCAGCAATTCTCTCTATTGTAAGTACCACACTGCGTATACGTAATATACTTGTACTGAAAATTACATAATTGTATAAGTACTTAGAATAAAAAGGTCGGTTAAAGCTACTTGGAAACCTAAGAGCTCAAAATAATTTCAGAAATTACGGTTAACTTAGAAAAGTTGTTTATAGGATTTTCACAATATGAAGTCACACTCATATATGTATATGGTATACTTAAATTTGACTAGTCTTGCGAGTTGATCATGATTGCATGTTTTTCATGTATTGCTGTCTCTATATTCTTTCCCTTGGCATTTTTTGACTTCCATTACGTGTTATGTATCTCATCTATTTCATTTCTTCTGCACTGTTTGATTTATTGATTGATTTCCAATGTAGCCGCAGTGGGCAGGCCATGCTGGGGGTGCTTTTATTGGCTACGATTTATTTGCGGCGTGTGATTATTTTTTTAACTCTTTTGTCTATAATTTTAGTTATCATTCATTTGTTATACTTTTTTCGTTATTATTGCTTTTTTTATTACTTTTTTTTCGTTTACCCTGCTGGTGTTTTAATTTGTGCACAATGCGTTTCATTTGTGAATAAAAAACAATACACACTAATGGTTTCAATATTTGCAACTGTATTTGTAATTACATAATGTATGCAAGTACTGATTTTTTCATATTTATATATACATACATACATATTTCCATAACTACTTGCGTAAGCAGCAAACAGTGATATTCAAGCCCCTTTTTAGTGCTTTGTTTAATTAATATATATGTATGTATATAATTGTTATATTAAATAGAGATATGTGTACTAATTTCCATGGTTAGGCTATTAAAATATAGTAATGATAATCTATTTACGTAGAAATGTAAATGTGTATGCACATACTCGTATATCTAGTTCGCTTGAAGTATAAAAATAAAACAAAGGACATTAAGGCCATCATTGTTGTGGCTGAAGCATAATATTAATGAGTAAATTATTTATTTATAGTGTGTATATGAATATAGGCGCCATTTATTGAATAGACAGCTAGAAAATATTATTTTTTTCATTTTTATTTTTATTTAGAGAAAAAAGCAATTTTTTTTTTTGACGATTAAATTTAATCTTTTCACTTCGCATTTTTTGTGTTAATTCTATTTAAATACTTTTTTTATTCATATTAAAAAAGGATATTTTTTAATCCGATTAATTTTTTTTTTACTTTTTTTCCAAAAATTTAAAAGAAATTATTTTTTTAATTTTTGTTTGTTTCTCAAAAAATTTAAATAAAAATTATTAGGCATATTTTTTTTTATTTATATTTCAAAAGAAAATATTTCTTTGGCTGATAAAATTTAATTATTACAAAAGATTTAAATAAATAAACATTAGATAATTTTTTTTTAGAAAAAAAGTAATATCCTGTGCGATTAAATTTAGCTTTCTCTCACAAAATTTATATAAATAAAAACTAAATAATTTTTTTTTTGTTTTTTTGGAAAGAAGGTAATATCCTGTGCGATTAAATTTAGCTTTTTTTTTTAATTTAAATAAAAAACTTGCAAAGTTTTTTTTAACGAGAATTAAAACCGTCAATCAAAGCCACAAAGAGCGCTCTCTTATTTTTTCACTTCGAATATTTAAATTTCGAAATCTTTTAGTGAAATTCATATATAGGTATATGTATGTACACTGCATTATCAGCGGAATCTAGCAAATATATTAATAAAAAAAGAAAAAAAAAATTGCCGCTGATAACGACGAAATTTATAGCGCGCTTCCGTTTCCTCTGCGAACAGATTTTCTCAGCAGAAAAATCGCTTCCTGCTGACAAAATCAGCTACAAAAATGTGCTAAATGGCAATTTACGAATTTTGGTTGTGAGCAGAGACAAGTAGAGGGAAATGCTTAGTGGTTTTCTTATTTTAAAAATTTGAAGCAGCAAAAAAATAAAAAATAAAAATAAATAAATTTATTTAAATATTTATGGGTATGTACATATATATAGATACATATGTATTTTTACATAATAAATTATGCTTTGAAGAGAAAAAAATATTATTTTTTAATCTTATTTGTTTAAAAATAGTTTCTGCAGAAAACAAATCTCTCCCTACACCCACACGTGATTGGTGGCCTGTACGCTTAGCAAGCACATTTTTCCGCGTTTATGAAATTCTCTATTTTATTTTCTTATTTTATTCGCCTTTCTCTACCTCCCACATCTAATATGCCGACATATTTTAATTGTATTCCCTACGTGTAGTCACCTGCCGACTAAGTAAACCGACAATAATGAGCATATTTAATCTCATTAGTTTAGTACGTAGCGTTGGCAAGCTGCATTGAAGGTTGAACGTGAAGTCACAAGCGACCAAACGACCAACCAACCAACAGACCAACATCAACAACAACGCGTTGCATTGCTGGTGTACGGTGAAAATTGCAAAAAATTGCAGCTTCAGGCAATCAAGCACTAAGTCACGTACTTCCCGGTGTCACGTTGCTGTCGTTGAGGACCTTAAGGGATTTAGGTCGCCACAGAGTGTGCATATTTTTTCTTTCATCTCTTTCTCTCTCTCTCTTTCTGTTTCCATTTTTTTGATTACATTTATGCAAGTATCAGGTGCTGAAGAGGATTTCGCATTTTAGTCAATAGAATTTTAATTTGAGTGTAGTTGATAAAAGTAATAGTAGTAAATATGTATGTATGTAAATTTGTATGTGTGTTGGATAGTACATTAAAATAAAAGATAGAGAGCGAGGACCTTGGGTGAGTTTGAATGGTGCAAATTTCCATAAGTGTACAAAATTAAATAAATGAAAACTTTTCAGATTCTGCTTGAAGTTTGTTCGATGGTCACAGGGAAGGGATAATCTTTTATTATGGTTCCCGAAGTGTACGATCAAACAGTTTCTTCCTGGTAAAGAAATCATTGGTATCCTTTTCCCATGGATAAAACTTATCAAGAAGTACTCATCCTCCGACTTGCAGTAAATTTTGACAAACTGGGTCGAAATGAGTTGGAAAGAAGACCGATAGCGGCCTGGTCCGACCAATATTCAAAAAATGTAGAAAATTAGTTTAAATAAATATTATATATGTCTGGAGCTGGAGCATAGTTGTAAGTAGATTTTTACTTAACGAAAGTCCACAATGGTTGATTTTAAAAGTTATTTCTAGCGTTTTTACTATGAGTTCGATCCATACCGCAATCTGTGGGGCCAAGACTCCGAAAGTTACACCGATCACCGATCCTTGAACCGTGGTTCTAAGTACTCGTGTAGATGAGGCCGGATGTTTTCAACATACGTAGAATTTCGAGGCAATAGACAGCCTCCTTACGAAATAATGAAAGTATTGAATGTGAGAAAACTTTTGACTATCATTAGAGAAGACACAAACGATTCTCTTGCACATCATTTAAGTAGCTAAAGCTTTCCAGTCAAAATCCAACTATCTTATGCGTATTTAAAAACATGAAAAAATGGAGGTAACCTAAAGTGAGATGGTTAGTGGTGGTCCGTATTATGAAGAGGACAGTGACAACACCGGTTGAGTCGTTATTAACATTTTTTGTGATGAAACAATGAACTTTGTGAGATATACGACTATGGCTACTTGCTACTTAGCTAGATCTATCCTCTGGACGAAATATCCACCCGCTAGTGGAAACAAAAGATAAAGAAGACCTGAATTTTGCTTTGAATCACTTAAAAAAGGCTGGATACACAATGAAGTTCGATGTATGGGTGTCACATGAGTTAATGAGAAAAAACCTTAGGGATTGAATTTCCATCTGTGAATTGCTGCTGAATCGTAAAAAACACGATCCACTTTTGAAGCGAATGGTGACCGGTGGTGAAAAGTGGATCATTTATAGCAACGTAAAATGAAAATGGTCGTGATTGAAGGGGACAGATAGCCGACAAAAACGGTCTCTAAGCCAGAATTGACGATCAAAAAGGATTTTGTTATGTGTTTTTGGTGGGATTGGCATGGAATCATCAACTATGAGCTGCTCCCCTACGGCTAATATCTTTATTCGGACCTGTACTGTCAGCAATTGTACCGTCTAAAGGAAGTGTCCAGAAGTGCCCAGCTTTGGCCAACAGGAGTGGCATTGTGTTTCATCAGGATAACGCCAGGCCACACAAAAAGCCCCAAGAGTTTGGTTGCGAGGTTCTTATGCATCTATTTCGCACCAAGTGCTTACTGTCTCTTCCCGGCCTCAAGAAAAGGATGTGAAAATCGCTTGCCCCAATTTTTTGCCAATAGGGACAAGGGTGTCCATGAGAGAGCCGTAATAGTTTTACCTTCCTTAACGAGCAAAACGTCGAATATTTTACATAAATCGTACAATTCTAACTAAGGTGAATAAGGTCTTCAATTTAATGCAAAAAGAATGGATTACTTTTTACTATGCTATTGTGAGAAAGTAATATTTTTTATTTCCTAGTCCAAGTGATTTCTTATTCGTTCATTAATACAGGTTAGGTTAGGTTAGGTTGCAGTGGCCCCCGATCTGTCAAGGCGGGTTCACCTAGGCCTGAGTTAGGCCCATTGTGATATCACAAAAACTTAAACCATCATGTTTCATTCTCCATCCATTTTGATACTCTAATGAACCTCCATGACTTCGACGTCAGCTATCTTCGATAGACCATCCCGCAGTAGGGTCCCAAAATTACGAAACCTCGCCCTGCTCGTCTCCTCCTCTTCATCCTCCTTACAGCTTCTGCAGCATCTTCCATAGGGAGCCCCTAGTCTTTCTGCGTGTCGTCCTATCAGACAGTGACCTGTCAGAACTCCTATAACTTTAGACATGTCACCTCTTTTGAAGGAATACAGGTTGTAATGTCACTCCACCTTGTAGCGGCTTGTTCCTTGAGAAGAAGTTTGCATGTAGCAAAAGGCATACCAATGCGTTCTTTATCGAGAAGAATCTGCTTGGTCGTACCTCGCCTGGCAAGTTCATCCGCTTTACAGTTTCCCTCGACGTTCCTGTGACCAGAGACCCATGTGAGAGACAATCTGTTCTGTTTAGTCATCTCCTGTAGAGATCGGCGACAGTTCAACACTAATTTTGAAAATTAAGATATCTTTA
Source organism: Ceratitis rosa (assembly GCA_037013455.1). Taxonomy (NCBI): domain Eukaryota; kingdom Metazoa; phylum Arthropoda; class Insecta; order Diptera; family Tephritidae; genus Ceratitis; species Ceratitis rosa. Next base: position 4,824,342 of record JAWMAG010000069.1, on the reverse strand, counting down.
TCTTTAAAGCTGGCTCCAATTCGCTTTACAGCCTTCATGATAGCAGATATCTTCGTCTGGAATACACTGCGATGGTCGGGTAACCTGAACGAGAGTTCCATCGGAGGGTTTTCTGAGAAGACACCTCCGCCAAATTTCCCCTCAAGCTTTGACCCGTCCGTGTATATTTCCAGGTTATCCCTTGGATTATTTTAATTAACTCTCCACTCTTCCCTGCTGGGAATTCGTATTCTAAAGTTACTTCTATTGGACCACATCGATCCGCATAACTTGGTATGAAGTCGTATTTACCCAATATTATCCAGTGTATCCATACCTGGGTAGTTCATTGATTTGACTCTCTTTCATGTAATACAAAACAAAAATTTTTTTTATTTTATTTATTTTTTTATTTTATTTATTTTTTTAATTTTTTTTATTTTATTAATTTTTTTTTTATTTATTTTTTTTTTATTTTATTTATTTTTTTTATTTTATTTGTTTTATTTATTTTTTTTATTTTATTTATTTTTTTATTTTATTTATTTTTTTTTTTTTAATTTTATTTATTTTATTTTATTTTATTTTATTAATTTTTTATTATGTTTTTTTTATTTCATTTATTTTTTTATTTTGTAATATTTTTTATTTTTTTGTTTGTATTTGTAAGGCCTCATTCTTTTCATCATTTCTTGCCTTTTGCCTCTCGCACCGTATAATACCAATAATTACCGAATTGCACAACTTGCACAAGTTCTCATGTAAATACCAATATTTATCTTTAAATAGCTCGCGAACGATGTATGTACGAGTAGGTATGTATGTACCTGCATGCACGAATGCACACCTGAACGAAGATGGCACATTTGCACTTACATACATACATACATACATATATGAATATTATATATATATATATATAAAGGCAACCTCCTTCACCATTTTGTCTACCAATGAAAATACAATAAAATCAGCAGAGCGAATTTCAACGAGTACCGTTATGTAACGCATAAAGCATGGTACGAATGATTTTCACTGCAATTGTGTATTTATACTCTGTGTATGTGAGTGTGTATGTGTGTTTGTATGCAAAAGTTGATGACATAACGTGACATGCTGCCCTTATTTCCACTTACTGCAGAATGCCATGCAAAAAAAAAAACACACACACAAAATAGTAATACAAAAACAACAATGCGTTCACTATAAAAACTGCTATAGTAACGATTTAAAATAATAACAGTCTATACTGGTATATAGGTATGTACAAGTGCAGATATGTACGCAGGTGCATATGCGAATTTAATAACAATTTAGTTGCTTTTTCTACACACAAAGGAGGAGCTACAACCTCATTCAATAAGGGATTGGAACTGAGTCTACAGTTCTGACTGCAGACTGAGCTGAATAGACGGTACTATGTATTATATGAGGTAGAACGGCGCTGACTCTATACCGCCTACTTACAGTATAATAACAGGTCATTTATTTGCGCTTCCGGGACACATCTCTGAAGTGGGTTTGTAGTTCTCTTTGAGCCCGAAGAAATGCTCTCTTTGATTTGCGAGTGGTCGGCTCTTACCAGACCGAGACCACTAAACAACGGACTCCCACTGAAAGCTGAAGAGCGCTCGTGGAGACTAAAAAGTTATGGCTTGAAAGTACAGATACCGAGAGAGTTGAGTTGAATAGAGGCAGACAGCTCTATTCTTTTTCCGGTTAAATGACCCCGCTTAATAGCAGCTGCTTTCACAGGAATCGCAAGAAATAAGTTATTTATAATGGATTCGGTCCTTAGAAAAAGAGAGAGACATTAGATAAATACGTTTTTGGCGGACATGCCAAAGGGTGCCTAGTGTCGTGCGGTAATCTTAGCAAGTACAGCATGCGTTAGATAGATCGGTGTCAGTCGGAATAAGTACGGGTTGAGTCCACTACAGTATTCAGAACTTATTTGTGCCGGAATAACTCGGGTCTCGGAAGGCAGCTTGAGCTCTTCGTCTAAATACTACTATTATTAATCGTTTGCGATGACACCATTCACAGGACGGTGTCTGCAAAGACGCTACTTAACTAAGAGCATGAGCTCCTCCGGGTTTTAGGTTCCCGAATTTACCTGCGCTAAGCCATGCCTGACGTAAGATAAGATTAAAGACCACTAGCTCCCATTACAGTCGATTCTGACAGTCACTCTAGGAACAAAAAACGTTTTGAGCTTACAACAAGAACTGGGAGCCTCAATGTTTCACTAAGCAAATAAGGCGCGCAGGCGACATGCAGTGATTTCTTCCTTAAGATGGTGTTCTGACCGACTTGGAGCTTCTTCAGCCGCGTATCCGACGTTCATATCGGTGCGTCATAGACGTTGCGTAAAGACATTTTCACGAGCTGCGCGTTCTGTAATCACAGAAACAAACGTGATTTGTTATGGCTCCGGTCGACAGAGGAACTCTATTTAACTGTTAGACAATGGAATATAATTTAGAGCTCGTTGTCTAGATAGGCTGTCTTTCAAATTAGTACCGAAAATAAATCAATGTTAGAGGATTTTCTAATTGATAGTCATTCCGAGTGGGATACGATTCCGGTACACCAGTGAGGCGCTTAAAGTTCTCGTGAAGGAATTTAAGCACTTAGTACAGGATCTCGTCAACTTAACTACTTGGACTTGTAGATAGAGCTAACTACTCTCTTTTCATGCCTCCTTAAACCTACTCAGCAATATCATTTACCCTTTTCGGCTCTGCGTTCACCTTTACTTCAACTGAACTGATTTTTGAAATAATTTTTTCATATTCTTTTACAATCTCCCTTCTTCCAATGAAGTGGCGACAATTACTGTTGGCTGATGGGTATTCTACATGTTCAGCACTGTCTGTTCGTTCCATCCATATATTCATATGACAGCAATTCACTTATATTCTTCTTCCTCCACTCTTCCTGTAAGCGCTACAATTTTTCACCTCCACTCTTCTTCCTATTTATTTTCCTATAAAAACTTGATTGTCTTCCCTTTGCAATAGTTTTTTTCCCCCCAGAACAATTACACTCCTCTAGTTTGCTCCACTTCAGCAAAATTTTGCCACAATCGTTTTGTTACTTGCAACGTTGCAAAAATGTAGAGTAGCGATTTCAGAAAAATGAAGAAGGGGGAGAGAAAACAAGGTAACAATTACAGTAAGACCTGTTGTTGACTTGGTTACAACTTTTGAATGCATGAGTGGCACATTTACATGCGAAAAACATTTAGTGTGGATCCTTGCGATTTACAGACGAGACAATCAAGAGAAATGGAGTGAAAACATACATGTACATACATACATATATGACTGAAACGGTAGAATAACGGATATGACAAAATGGTAGAGAAATTAAAGTAAACTCGTTTAATGACTCAGAAATGGTTGATCCACTTTACCGTCGAATGCCAAGGGATTACAATTGTTACTATATACGTATGTATTTATATATGTATTTATGTATGCGGCGGCCTGTGGAAAGTAAACTGTAACAAATACAACAAATATTTTTACTGTTTTAGAAAACAGAAATTGTTATGACACAAGCTGGTTAAATGATTATTTTTTATTTCATTTTTTCTTTTTTTGTGCTTAATCGTATTTATATTATATATAAATCCTTTATTTCACAATAAAAAATAAATAGTAAATATCCTGCTCTTATTCTTTCTTATACAATGCGCTTTTAACGTTTTTATTACGTAAGCAACGAGTCAAAATTCTAATTAGTCAGCGTTCGTTTGTGTAAAAGAAGGTATGGCAATTACACAAGAAAAGCAAATTAATGGCGGAACTTTTTATACTTTTAATAAACGATGTAACATTTGTGCTTTATTGTTGCTTCCTCCAATTAAATAAATTATTCCTTTCTTCCTTTGGTTTTTAGCTTCATGTTATACACATTTACAACATTCAGAATAAAATAAATGTAAAATAAAACAAAATGAAATAAAATTAATAAAAAATTAGATTAAATTAAATAAGTAAAACAGAAAAAAAAAATAAAAATTAACTAAGAAGAAGTAAAATTAAAAATTTAATCAAATGAAATTAAATGAAACTAACACACATTAAATAAAATTAGATGAAAAATTAAAAAAATTAATTGAAGTAAAACAGAACAAATTAAAATAAAATAAGTTAAAATAAAATAAAATAAAATAAATTTACATAAAATAAAATAAAATAATATAAAATAAAATAAAATAAAATAAAATTAAAAAAAATAAAATAAAAGGAAATAAAATAAAATAAAATAAAATAAATAAAATAAAATAAAATAAAATAAAATAAAATAAAATAAAATAAAATCAAATTAAATATAATAAAATTTAAAATAAAATAAAATAATATCAAATTAAATAAAAAAAAATAAAATAAAATAAAATAAAATAAAATAAAATAAAATAAAGTAAAATAAAATAAAATAAAATAAAATCAAATTAAATATAATTAAATCTAAAATAAAATAAAATAAAATTACATAAAATAAAATAAAATAATATAAAATAAAATAAAATAAATAATATAAAATAAAATTATATAAAATAAAATAAAAGAAAATAAAATAAAATATAATAAAATAAAATAAATAAAATAAAATCAAATAAAATAAAATTAAATAAAATAAAATAAAATAAACTAAACTAAAATAAAATAAAATAAAATAAAATAAAATAAAATAAAATAAAATAAAATAAATAAAATAAAATCAAATAAAATAAAATAAAATAAAATAAAATAAAATAAAATAAAACAAACTAAAATAAAATAAAATAAAATAAAATAAAATAAAATAAAATAAAATAAAATAAAATAAAATAAAATGAAATAAAATAAGATAAAATAAAATAAAAATAAAGTAAAATAAAATAAAATAAATTAAAATAAAATAAAATGAAAAAAATATAATAAAATAAAATAAAATAAAATAAAATAAAATAAAATAAAATAAAATAAAATAAAATAACTAAAATAAAATAAATTAAAATAAAATAAAATTAATTAAATTATTATATTAAAATAAGTAAAAATAAATTAAAAATACAAATGAAAAACTTGAAGTCAAGAAAGAAAAGTTGTATTATTTCATTCATGATTTGATATATATATATGTTGTAATATGATCAAGTGAGAAGTCATCCAACATTTTTTGCTTTAAGGTGAAAACTTTATTTACCGTAGCTAGAATTATCCGATTTATATCAAACATGCACTGTTTCTCTCGATAACATTTTGGCATTATGGAGATACTATCATTAAGCTTCTCTCCTAGAAACCCTTGGCAAAAAATTGGGACAATAGATTTCCACTAGCTTCTCTTTCTTTAGACGTAAGTAATCACTTGGTGGGAGGTCCGAACTATAATAAGGATACATAAGAATCTCCCAACAAAACTCTCAGATCTTCTGGCAAGTCACTATCGATGTGTGTGGTCTGGCATGGTTCCGAAGAACCATAATTCTCTTTTTGTTTGCATAACCTGTGCGCTTCTGGGCGATTATTAACTTCAGACGATCCAATTGATCACAGTACAAGTCCGAGTTAAGTGTTTGGCAGTAGAAGAGCAATTCTGGGTGGATGATTCCTTGCCAATCTCCCCAAGCACATAAGAAAATATTACTGACTGTCAATCCTGGCTTTGATACCGTAATAAGTGATCCACTTTTCATCACCAGTCACCAACAAGTTCATATATCGGTAGATTATGTAAAGATTCAGCAGCGATTCGGTCTAAAGGTTTTTTCTCGTTGACTCATGTAACAATTATACATCAGAGCTTATTTGTGTATCCAGCCTTCTTCATTGGCTTCAAACTGTTTTACGTTCAATGTTTAGCTCCTGGGCAACCGAAACAGTGCTTGCATGGCAGTCGGACAACGACGATTTCCATTATTTTATCGACATTTTCGGCAATTGGTACCTGCAGTGTCTAGGATTAAATTCGAAGCTTGAGATATGATCTCCTCTTATTCTTACAGAACGACATGTGCTACGACGAATTTAAGCAACAATAAAGTAAGACGCAAGAGGTCTAAAAAGGATGAGCCAGCTGAAACCACTTCGAAGGCTGATACAAGTTTGATGACCCGCCAAAGGCTTTTGCAGCTTGAATCGGATATTCTACCACACTCACCTCAAATCTCACCTCAGCTCAACTCGGGTCGTCAAAAACCACTTGGGCTTGAAAATACAGATACATTCGTAAAATTTGAAATTCGCTGCTATTTTTCACAACAATTATTATTTTTTATTTATTTTCCATTATTTATTATTTGAATTTCTGTTTAATTTTGTCTTGAATAAATACCCAACTAATTTTTCATGTCGCTGACAGTTGAAAAAAAAAAACAACAAAATCAAGACAATCCGACAGTTGCACATAACCTAAATAAACTAAATACTAACAACTGTAAATAGTTTTTTCCTCCAATTTTCAAAAGATTACCTCGGCATTGCGACAAATATAGGACAAAAATATCACTTGAACATTTTTAAAATATGAATAGAAAATAAAATAAGTGTGCGTTGGTGGAAATTAAAAATAAATATACAGATTTCAACAATATTGGTGACACTTGGAGTGATGGTGGGTACGAAGCACGCGCCAATTGTAGGCTGCAGTATTTTTAAATATTAAAAAAAAAATTAAATTAATTAAATGTGACTTTGAAAATAAAAATACTAGGGAGAAATTATTGAAAAATAAAAAAAAATATTTCCATTTACATATTGGGTTATAATTTTAATACTTATTAATAATATTATATTTTCTCATTATTTATAATTCATATTTTTTTTACTTTAATATTTCAACTATAATAAAATAATTTAGTTGGAATAAATCCTTGTGCAAATTAATGATTGCACTGGCAGGATTTCCAACTCACATAAATACGTGTATTCAATGACGTATTTGAATGTGTTGAAAAACAGCGCTACTCAGAGCAACGTCAACTAAAGTGACAGCTGTCAATTACCTCGGAGCGTTAGTAATAATTTCAATCAAGATGTGTCAATCTTTATACACGCGCTTGCCATGGCACTTTCATAGCATAACCTCGCCAGTTGTTATGCTGCCAGATTTATATATTTTTTTTATTACTAAAAATAAATTTTTATCTCTAAAAAATTAATCTAACTGACCCGCTTTACGTCAAATGCTTGAGTGACATGGTGAGAGCGCTTAAGTAAAGCAGAAAAGGTAAAATAAATTGAAATAAACTGCTCGGCTTAGTATTGGTAATGAATAACTCTGACTGGACTTTAGTACCATTTTTGCTACATTGGCGTTCAAACTGTTTAGTTGATATTTTTCTTGCTAGCATTTTAATTTTATAGACAAATCCATGCATATGGCAACTCTACTTACTTTCAACGGTAAATTGTACGGCAACAATTGGTTGTACATAACCTTCGATATTTTTAAATGGGAAATAATAGCCGGGGAAACCCATGCGTGGATAGTAATCACGTGATTTAATATTTTCCACATCAGCAGGATTTTCGCCTTCACAAGAGATCCAAACAACATTGGTCTGTAGAGAAAGAAATAAAAACATAAACAATTTTAGGTGAAATAAACAAAAACTTGCTTAATAAGAAGAAAGATAATTGAAAAGAAAACATATTAATACTCAAGATTTACTAAAAAATATGTCCAATATTATTTTCGCTTAAGTTTTATTCCATTTAACTCACCTGATTTGGTCGCAAGCTTTGTTTTTCTGTAATGTGGCTTTTCAGTTCGGTAGGCATACGTTCTGGCAGAGCTTTGGAGTCGTTGTATAGATCTGGTTCCCAGTTGTAAATCTATAGAGTGTGAGTGCGTATGATAGAAAAAGAAACAGACAGCGAAAGAACGAAATATTGATGACAATTCAATAAACACACGAAAAAATTCACCTCCCTCATACCCACCTTATTCAACTTGAGGAATATGCATGGTCTGGCCTGATGATAGCCGAAATTATTCTCCTTTGTGCATGGTGCAAAAGCGTTAGCATCGAAAGCGCATACTTTACCCGGTGTTGGTGGATTTTCGAATGAACAATTCATTTGGTTATGCTTGGGTAGATTTTCATAGGCTGTGGGTGGTGTGGTGAAAAAAAGAAATATTAGTTGAAATTGAAAAATTGTATATAAAAGAAATTAAGTGAATAATTTTAACTAAAGCAATACAAAAAACTAGCCGAATTAAATAAATAAATACATAAATGTGTGTTAAAAAATAAATATATTTTATATTAGTTATATATATTTTAGTTAATTATATATTTAAATTTTATGTTAATTTTTTTTATTTTTTTTAATAAAAAATATTTATTAACGTTTTTACTCTTTGTAATATATATTTTTATTTTTGTTACTTTCTTAATTTTAATACCGAACTTCTAGTTTTACTTTATTTTTTATGACAGATTTTTTAATTATTTAACAATCATTTTTTATTAATTTTTATAAATTATTTTTTATTTTATTTTATTTTAAGAATGAATATTGATTCATTTGTTAAACTTTCAATAAAAAATATTAATATATTGTTGTTTAATAATACATATTTTCATTTTTTTGATAATAAAAATTCTTATTAATTTCGTTTTATTCTAACTTTAATAATGTTTTTTTTTAAGTTTTAGTAACAAACATTTCTATTATATTTTAATTTTTTAATAATTAATATTGTTATATATACATATATATAATTAAAATATTTTGCTTGTAACTTTTAATAAAAGATCTTTTTGTTTACTTCTTTATTTTTATAATGAATATTTTAATATTATTTCTTTTAATATTTAATAATAAATACTTTTATAATCGAGCCGACAAATAATTTCAGTTTAAAATAAAAGAAAGGTCGCCAAAACCATTAAAATATTTTTATAACGTTTTAATGTTTTAATAATGAATACTTTTATTAATTTTTTATTTTTATTAATATTTAGTTTTCTAATAATATATATTTATTTATATTTTTAATTATTAATAATAATAATAATATATATTATTTATTTTTTCAATTTTAGTATTACATATATAAAATTTTTTTAATTATAATAAAAAATATTTGTATTACTCTTTTGAATTTTAATAATAAATATTTTATTGTTTTTATGTTAATTCTTATAATTTTTTTTAGATTTCAATAATAAATATTTTACTATCTTTTTTTAATTATTATTATTATTACTTTTATTTTAATAATAAATATGTTTATTAATTTTTTTAGTACTAGAATTTTTGTTTATTGTATATTTTTTAATAATAAATATTTTTATAATTCTTTAATCTTTGGTATTTTTATTCGTTTTTCTGTTAACTTTAGTAATGTTTATATTGAATATTATTTTTAATATTAATTAGGAAAATTTTTATATTTTTTTAAATGTTTTTTAATATTAATTAGGAATATTTTTATATTTTTTTATTTTTTTTCAATGAAAAATACATATTTTTTTAATGTTAATAGCGAATATTTTATTATTTTAAGTTAATTTGTTATAACAATTATTATAATTTCTTTTAGGATTTAATGTTAAATAGTTTTGTAATTAATAAATTAAATATTTTTATTATTTTTTATATTATTTTTTTGTATTTTAATAATTTTCATTTATTTTTAACAGTAAATATTGTTATAATTTTTTTATATTTTTAATAATACGTATTTTTATTAATTAATAGTAACTATTCTATTTTGTTGTTTATTTTTTATTTTAATAATAAATATATTTATTAATTTTATTTTTAGCCTACAAACTATTATATTACTCTAGCTTTTTTATATACCTTATTAGTTACTTGTACCTTTTTATTACCTAGCCAACACACTACATACAACCACACTCAAAAGAGCTAGGTAGTTATTTACTCTGCTTAATAAAGCGAGGATATCAATTTCTTCAGTACCAAATGCTAGCACTTACGACTTTTTTCTCAGAAATATCTACTACACCCACTTACTCTTAGGCACAGCTAAAGTTCATGTCAGCAGTTCAAACATTAAAATAACATAAATGTGTTTTAAATTATATTATAACTAAAATTAATTAACATTTAAAGAAATGAATTTAAATATTTTTTGTACACATAAAATTAATTTAAAAATAGCTAACACTAATCTGCCGCTCATTCTCTTTATTCTTAGTGAGAAGAAGATTTTCGATCATTTAACTAGTGAGCACTGCTCTCTGCGTCTTTCGCTTCAGTCACTCCGAATAGCGACATACACATGCATACAAATATTTTATACACCGCCGATCGGTGACACATCTTCCTCTTTCTCTAAGAGAGAGACATTTAAAATCATTTTTAAAAGTTTTGACGAAAACAATAACGGTTTGAATATTTTCGAAAATATAATATAATTTCTTAATTTGTATAACACATTAAACACCAACCTAAATTTACACATTTTATTACTTTTGACTAATTCTTAACTCATTTTTATTAACTTCCACTCAATAAAACAACACCTAAACTATTTCTAAAACACTGACAAAAGGAATTTAGTATAAACATTGCACATTAAACAAAGAAAAGAATAAAAATTACAAATAAAAGTAATTATTAATATATATGTTTACTCACAATGAAGGAATGCAGCGGTTTCATCGACCCAGTATTTGAAGTTTTCAGGTCTCGATTTCTCATACCAGATTAAAGTACTCTCAACATTTGCCTCTGGGGGCATTGGCCGGAAGCCAAGACCTGGAAAACAAAGAAAAGATATGATATTTCAAAAATTCGTACAAAAATAAATAAATCAATATAATTTCATTAACTTTTTTTTAATCGAATAATTAATAATGTAAAAAATTAATATTCTTCATGAAAGGCTTCTTTGGTCGTTTGTGCATGTTCTAATTTGTCCTAATGATAGCCTATTAATTATGAACAAATCAAAGTTAATTATAAAGTCGCTGTAAATTGTGAAAAAAAATTTAATTTTTTTATTTTTATTTTTTTTTCTTTCCCACAATTAAATTCATTTAGTTTTAAAAAATTATTATTTTTTTTGTAACGAAGTAAATACAAAAAAAATTACTTTTCATCCATTGAATAAAAAAATATAACAAAAACCACAGCTAACAATTAAAATTTGTGGCACGCGTTAAGCATACCATTACTCAGTTAATCATTGATTTTTAATTACCCTGCAGTGAAAATCAAAATTAGTACATAAAAGTTCTAGTTGTAAACTAGTTTTTTTTTGGGGGGGGGGGGAATGAAATCATACTAATACGAAATCTGATTTCTAATTTCGCTGTAAGCAAGAAGTCTCATGCATAAATGAATTAGAACTAGTTATACTCTAGTTCATTTATACATTTGAAGCTGATGCGTAGCAGTACAATAGACATTTCGTAAGACATCATCGGGTTGAAAATACCAATCGCTAATATAGAAAAATTATAGAAGATGAACTTGTTAGTGTTAAAATGCTAACTGGATGCATACTACTTAACAACTAGTACTTTTGAGGATAGTTAAGCTGCTGTACTAGTATATGTAAGTACATGGGTGGCGCCATGAAGGCTATATTATATTGTAAATATATTTTTTATTAGCCATATTATTAAATATGTTAATAATTTAAATGAATGTCAAACCAACAAAAAAATAATTGTAATGAAATAAAAACGAAAAAAATAAATATATCTAAATAGTCCAATTATACAAAAACAATTTACGGATGCATGCACTGGTACACATGGGCTATATATATTTGAAGTATACTGCCTGACTGAGAATAAATATTATTATATTTGCGCTAATTTTCACTAAATAATCTTTTTAAATGAGAGCGGTTTAGGCTTAAAGCTTATTTTCTTATTTCTAATATTATTTATTTTTTATTTTTTGCAAAAATATTTTAAAATAAACATTTATAATGAGTGTGTGACTGCATAAATACAGGATTATTTTTTTTTTTTGGTATTATTAGGATATATAAAAGTTTTACAAAAGAAAAGCAAAATAATAATATTAATAATATTAAATCCAAAATCCAAAATTTCAAACGAGAAGAGATAAAAATATTTAATAAATTAAACAATTAAAAAAATAAGAAGTAAACGAACTAAAAGAAATTGAATGAAATAATAAAATAATAAATTAAATACTTAAAAAAAATCAGTTAAAATATAGATATTTCGCTTTAGTTTTTGCTAGTTCACACATTTTTGCTCATTTAATAAACATCGTGTGTTGAAATTAATTATACGTATTTAACTCAACGATTTACAAAGCAATTTCCATTTAATATGCATTTAATTATAGGAGAATTATCTCAAAAGCAGCAATTAAGCTAACAATGAATTTTTTTTTATGTCAGCTGGATTATTGTTTAAGCAAAGCTTGCAGCAATTTATGTGAAAAAAATTAGAAACTATACTTCAGAACAACAATAATTAAAATTAAAATAAAATGACATAAAAAAGATAAAATAGAATAAAATGAAATATATTGAAATAAATTGGAGAAAAGAAATAATAATATTCCAAACAACAAATAATATAAAATTTATTGCAACAAAAAACAAATAAATGAAAAATTTAAAAATAAAAAAATTAAAAATTTGAAATACGAAAAAATATTATAAATAAAAAACATAAAATAAAATTAGAAAATTTTAAAAAATTATATTGTGTATTAAAAAAAATAAAATTGACAAAATAAAACGAAATAAATTAATTATAGTAAAATAAGCAAATTAAAAGAAAAAAAAAATAAATAAATAAAATAAAGCAGTGTGAAACCAAGCGATATTTATATAAAATCAAATGAAAAATAATTTAAAATTGAGTAAAGTAAAATTAAATGAAACAAAATAACAAAAAATAAAATCAAATAAAATAGGTTAAAAAAAAATAAAAATTTAATACAGTAATATAAAAAAAATATTCTACATACGCGGCTTATACAGTAAATAAGTATATTGTGGCTCTTACGCCCGGAAGAATTTTATTTTCGTCTTGTTGGCAACGCGGTAGTGTTGCCAGACTTCTCGCAATGAGACCAATACATTGAGAATTGTCGTCGCGACAACAGATTTCGCGAAAAATATCAAACTAGTCTATCATCAAATGCGGATTAGGTGGCATTATGCATCATCTCTCGTTTGGAAAAGGAAACCTACGTTTGAGATTTGTAATGAGGTGAAAACTCTCTCTGCAAGATACTGTGAAATCCTTAAAAACATTTGCGGAAGGCGATTTAGAACAATACGAGAGCAATGATGGCAAAAGCAGTCTGCCTGCTGCACGACAGTTCCAGACCACACACGGCCAACTGCTCGCCTCGTTTTAATGGGATGTCTTAAGCCATCGCGTGCACTCCGCTCAACCAGCACCTTCAGATTGCTATCTCTTTAGCTTCCTGTAGCTGCACATGGGTGTAAAAAGGCTTTCAACCGACAAGGAGGTAAAGTAGACCCATGGGTTGACTAGAAACTACTAAGTTTTTTGGTTAGAAAACAAAAATTTCAGTATACTTAACATTCAGGATAATTTACATTTTAAGACTGATTTAATCAAAAATCAAAGATGTGGTGATTTTTGCCTGTCTACACTGAATAAGTAAACAGAATCAAAGGACTTTCCATGGAAAATTATTATTCGAATGGTGTATGTATATTAGAGAAGTATATTTCACAAGGACCCACATTTTTTCGTCCTTGTCCCGCCCATCGCACTTCTTGAACGGTGCCTTTAATTTTATTAGAACATCAACCAGCTGGGCGGCGGCACCTTCCCAATAGAGAGACCGGGACATTACAGTTGCATGCCCTCAAATCGTGATCATTACAACATTTGCGGGGGTCGAGGGTGGGTGCGAGGCATAATAAAATTTTCCTTTAAGGTTTACTTTTCATAAGGTGGATCCCAAACCCTACGGACAACCTCATGGAATTCGCCTTCTTACTTTAGCTCGCCTCCAAACGGATGTCTGTTAGCTCAGGGGATACTTGGTCTAAGACTGCACGTCGTGAAAATTGTGTATTCACTAAGGAGAAAATATTCCAGTGCACTTTGTATCTTCAAAATTATTTCAGTTTAAAAAAAATAGTTTTTAAATTGGATTTTAGGTCTTAACATATTTTTGTTGCTTTTCTTTGAATTTTCTTCTGTTTTTGTTTCCTGGGAAATAATTTCAAAAAAAATTGTTAACTCACCGGGATTTGTACCAATCAATCCATCACCCATTGTCCACTTAGGCTTATCCACCTGAAGTGTTTGATAAAACACAGCCAACATGGCAGCAAAGAATCCAGTTAACGCCGCATAAAAAATAATGTAGAAAAATAAAATTTTTGCTGCAATAAGAAAGGAATGAAATGAAGAAGAAGATTAGTAAAATGTTTTTTTTTATTTATAATTTTTTGTAGCGAAAAAATATTTTAGATAAATTTTAAAGGTATATTTTTATATTAATTTGTTATAATATTAATATAGTTATTTTTTCTAAAATAGTTTTTTTTGCACAAATTTCACCTTAAAACTTGTGATATTTATATACATACTTATATTATACAATATATACACTTAAGTATAATAAGTTCCCTCTATAAGCTTCTACTTATTTTAATTACACTCAGTTTATAATTTTCTCAATCTCCTCCTTAATATCATTGTTGTGTGCAAAAAAAAGCAAAATATTAAATTACAATATTATTAAAATTTTAATTAAGTCATAATAGGCGTCAAATGACGGACTGACTGGCGTGCAGAAAATTAATGGACACTTTCATAAGCAAGCTTATGACGTAAAATAATGTAAGTGTGCATGTACATTGTGCACACATAGCTCAAATTTAGTTTTGTCTGCTTTACTTTTATGTATAAAGAGCAATATGATATGTAATTAAAAATTCTGAGCGCTTATGAAGCTTTTAACTCAAAGAAACGTATGAAAATATGTATATTTATGTATAAAATATAAATTAAAAATATTTTTTTTATGGAAAAAAATATATAATCCTTATTAAAAAAGGATAAAAAATATAGAAAATAAAATAAAATACAAAATAAGCTGAAATGTCAATACTGTCTGCAGCTTAGCTCCCTAATTTACTTTATTTAAGGGACTTTTCGTTACGACCTCTCTTGGGGAGATCAAAATATACACCAAATATGATTTTTTAATTAATTTTTTTATATTTAAAAATATATTTTTATTAATTAAAATTAATTTGTGGCCAAAATAATGATCAAAAACTCACTTAAAAACTCTTCAAAACTCCATCTACAGATTTAGGCGTTTGAAATGTTGCCAACTATTGTATATACAGATGTATCTGTCACGTCGGCATTGCCAATTACGCGAAATTCACATCAATCACAGCTGTGTTTAATGTTTGCAAGCTACCAAAAGCGAGGCAATATAATCTTAAACCAAAGCAACATAAAATCAGACTCAAAAGAGCAAGTTGTTGTTAATATTGAAAAAAAGGGGAATTAGTTCGGACCAACAGGAGAAGGGTGCTAGATAGCTGGGTTGCTAGAAGGATGTGGAAAGAAGTTGTTAGTGTCGGGCGGGTACTCCTTGCATACAGATTCTATAATAAGAATGTCCGAGTCGAGTCGAGACCAATAAGAGACCAAAAATAGTGTTAGTATTACGCGAGTCTCGCGAGATAGCTCGAGCTTTTCATCTATTATGGGTGGTGACTGTATTCCGATAATGCCATTCGCGGGAAGAGATTTAATGAAGGTCTCAACTGGTTCTCTGTACGATTAGGCTCTTCCGTTAGCTCGTCTTGTCAAGCGTTTCGGTGATATGATGTTGAATAAAGCCGCCCGTAAACTCCTTAATTTTCTTATATGCGTCTTGGAACATGATGTAAATAATGTACAGGGGTCTTCAAGAGATTTCCTTTGTAATTGTAAACGTCGACCGGTGTTGAAATAGAAATATTTGGAGAAATAACAGCTTAATTTGAACAAAGATTGTCAATATTCAATGAAACAATAGCGGGAAGAGCTCATCAGTCTTGTTTAAATATCTTTAGTATGAGGCTAGAACCTCGGAATTCTGTTGATGGTGGGTTCCATTTTTATTTAGTTCACACCATGGAAGATGTTTGACCGAGAGGGATAAAGGTATGGCAGATCTTTAGAGATAATTGACCTCATACTGGACTGGTCTATATAGAAAAAAGACCGCTCGTTTTTTCTAAAGAGAGCTCTCGTCTGCTAGTTTAATTAAGGCTACAGTAAGAGGACCTGCATTCTACTAATTTCTATTAAATGCACAAGAACAAGCTCAGCGAAGTGGAGAGATCTAGATGGAGTGTTTCGTTCAATTACCAGGTCACTTTTACGATGGGATTCACCCAGGCCTCAGTCGTAGAAAGAATAATTTTCGAGGAAAAAACAATATTTTAGAATTTAGGCATAATTTACTCGCATGAACTTTGCTTCTGAGAAGTCCACCAATCTGAAAGTCATCTTTTCAATCTGCATGTCTTATAACAGTATACTTTTAAACAATCAATTTATGCATATATCAGCTACAAAATCAGCAAATTCAAACCATCGACTCATGGCCCACGCACCATCATACGCCAGTAATATTATCTCACCCACCTGACACACTCATCTCGGGCGCAGAATTAAATTTAAATCAAATGTATAGGCAAATCTCAATATTCAGCCAGCTGACACTAATCAGATACACTTCAGCCAGCGCCAGGTTTTGTCGCATCGGGAACTTCCTTCAAAGTTCCAAAATTGATATTCGGAATTTATTTGCTCGCCATTTTGGCAGCGAACTCAGAGCCACTCACAGCCGTGGCCGCAGTCGCGGTTTGTGACAAAACCAAAGCAAATATGTATTGCTGCGTTGTTGGAAATGACGGCGGCAGCTGTTTGTTTGTGAAATAATGCCTCTCCAGGGCTAAATAATAGACATTTTTGTAATATCGCGTAATAATTATTGTTGTTTGTATGTTTGTATGAGGTCTCTAGTGGATTTGCATTTTAATTGACAAGGCAAATGTTGTGGGAAACAACAAATCGCTTGTTTGTTGTCTTTGTTGGTGATTCCAGCGTATGGCGCGGATTGAGGTTATAAAAAAAATGGTGGAAAATTTTGAAAATAGCATTTTTTTTTTTAATTGTGTACTAATGAGGAGTCGATAGAAGCTTTTTTGTTTCTCGGTATTTGTACTTATCGAGAGATTTTGCCAAATAATATATATAACTTTTTTTTAGGTTTGAGTCGCTATGCCATAACATAAAATGTGGTCCCACAGGAACGAAAACCTTGCAAAAAAGAGCAGAAAGCTTACTAATGAAGTCCAAAGAATCGATTCTTAGTAGCCCTATAAAGATCATCTCAAAATTGTCAAGTAAGGTCTCAGTAGAGCATAAAGGGAATGATGAAAAACTTTCTGAACCGACAACGAAAATAACTCAGAGCTTAAAATGGACTTAGAAAAACTCCCAACAGAACTCTGTAATCTCGAAGAAAGGAAATAGAAATACCAAAAGCCGCATGGCAGAAAAATACTGGCTGTTCTTGGGATCACCATGGGTCTTGTGTCTCCATGCAGGTTATCCTAAGCTCCCACCATACGTTTAATATGATATTTATAAATAAAAATCATAAGCCACAGAAGGAAACCTCATGCACTGTGATCAGACAAATATGTCCAGTGATGGAAGAAGGGGAGACCAAAGTATTCTCTTATTCAATACCGGAACTCCATTAGTATCGGAAACAGCGTAATAACCAGAAACTATCTCATGGGGACTCACTGCAGGAGAAAAGTGCATTACTCTTAACGACTTTTGTCCCAGCTGCAGGAATGCAGATATGAGAAGGGATCCGTAGAGCACTATCGCTACCTTTTACTTTATGTTCCTACCCTCACGTCGCTAGCGCTTTATTTTTCTCTATATTTTTTTGTATTTTCATAGCAGAGCATGTATGTATATATGCAGATATAATATATTTTGTGTGTACATAAGTTTAAATGCAGCTCGAAAATTCAGAAATTCCACATTTCCTTTTCTACGAAATATCATTTTCAGTATCGCCATCGGCAAAGATTTCGCAGAAAAATTCAGTTTAGTAAAAGAATTTCTACTGTACTGTATAGGTACATACCTATACGTGTATAGAAGATACAGTAAAAATGTCATTAGTATACGTAACTGTATATGGAGTACAGCAAGTTGCTATGCTGCCTACAATCAGAAACACTAAAGTGGTAAGCAATTAGTTTTCTAACAGACTAATTTTAAAATTTATTGATTGAAAATTGTTAGTAAGGCAACAACTATTCTCTGCTTCTTCTTCCTATTCCGCTTACATACACAAATACTGCTATCCCCTGGGTATGGCAGAAACTTTTAATCCGATTATATTTCAACTTAATGGACATTTCTTGTTCTTTATAGTGATTTTTCTAATCTCTTGCGGTTGTTTAGGATATTTTTAGATTAGCAGTGACCATTCTTTGAAGTGATACATACGTATGTATACGTATTGGTGTGTGTGGGAAAAATGGCAAGAAAGGAAGGGGAAATTTATGTGTTGCGTAAAACTCTGCTGTTTTCTTCTTTTGGTTTAGATATACATATGTATGTATGTACATAGCGTTTGAAAAGCTTAGAAGAGCATATTTTTTTTAATATATTTTGTTTTTAATATAAATCTGGGAATTTAAAAAAGAATTGAAAGCAGCATCTACTTTTTACACTCTAACGAAGCTGCAGGTTAAGCGGCCGAGACATTACTAACTAATAGAAAAAGATAAAATAAAATAAAACAAAATAAAATAAAATAACATAAATTAAAATACAATAAAATAAAATTAAATAAAATAAACTAAAATAAAATAAAATAAAATAAAAAAAAATAAAATAAACGAAATAAAATAAATTGAATTAAATTAAATTAAATAAATTAAAATAAAATAAGGTAGAATAGAATAAAACAAAATAGGTTAAAATAAAATGAAATAAAATAAAATAAAATAAAATAAAATAAAATAGATTAAAATAAAACAAAATAAAATAAAATAAAAAAGTAAAATAAAATAAAATAAAATAAAAAATAAAATAAACTAAAATAAACAAAATAAATTAAATTAAATTAAATTAAATAATAATAATTAAATAAAATAAAATGAAATAGATTAAAATAAAATAAAAAGTAAAATAAAATAAATTAAAATGAATTGAAATAAAATTAAATTAAATGAAACAAGGTAAAGCAAAATGAAATAAAATAAAATAAGATAAATAAATTAAATAAAACAAATTAAAATAAAATAAACAAAATTAAATTATATTAATTAAATTAAAATAAAATAAGGTAGAATGGAATAAAATAAAATAGATTAAAAAAAAATAAAAAATAAAATAAAATACTATAAAAAATAAATTAAAATAAAATGAAATTAATTTAAATAAAGCAAAATAAAGGAAAATAAAATAAGATAAAAAATTAAATAAAACAAATTAAAATAAAATAAAAAAATAAAATTAAATAAAATAGCATAACATTAAATTGAGCTAAGTGGAATTAAATTAAATTAAATTAAATTAAGTTAAATAAATAAAATAAAGTTTAATTTAGTTTAATATAATTGAATAAAATAAATAATTAAATTGACTGAAATTAAATAAAAATGATAATATAAATTGAAAAAATTAATACAAAATTAAACAAAATAAAATCAAGTCAAATTAAAATAATAACAAAATAAAATTGAAAGAAAAAATGAAAAAATTTTAAATAATAAAAAATAAAAAAATGAAATAAATAAACCTGTTAAGGACACATCTAATTTATTGTATTACATTTTAGGGTGGAATATTTATTAATTCTCATAAAACAATCTGTACATGATAGAGTCTTTCGATTTTGATGATTTTCTATGACTATTCTCAAATATTTTTTGTTTCAGTTTATGTTTCTTGGCAACTTGATGCCTTGGCTAAGAGATGTCGAACATATGGTATAACGTGCAACATTTTTAAGGTCATCGTTTCAGAGGTTTCGGTGATTGTTGCTGGAAAGTACTTACCAAAACTAGGGTTTTTACTTAATTACTTCTATTTCTGTCAGCTATTTCATACGTTTCTTGGCTATTATAATAAGCAAAGAATATATCTTGTAGGTAAGAATATATCAAATAGGGTACTCATACGCCCCAACACACCGCTCAAGGGTACGTTGATATTCGAAAATGATTTAAGCCTCATACAAAACTATTCGCAAAATGTGAAAAGATCGATTTTTACTAAAAATAAAAATTATTTGTTCAATATTTTTTTAATATTATAGCAAATATACATTAAATTAGAAGAGAGTGTTTTAGTTCCGTAATATTTTTGAAAGTTTTTCCTTTTTTAAAGTCATTTCATCGATATTTTGATATTTTTAATTTATTATAATTTTTTAATAAATATTTTTTTTTTTATTTTTTCATTTTATTTTATTATTTATTTCTTTAAAGCAAATACTATTTTTACTTTTTGGATATAAAATAGTAAAATACACATTATATTATCTTTGAAAGTTATTATTTCTTCAAAATAGGTTCCATTTGACTCAACACAACGTTTGGAACGATCAACTAGCGCATGCATAGATTTTTTTATGTCATTTATAGAAATGTTCTTCAGTACCTAGGTTACGGCTGCTTCATTTTTTTCAATTTTTTTGAATTTTTTAAACTTCAATTTCAATTTTTTTTCAAGTTTGACACAAAATTTTATATTTGCTCTTTGTTTCATTTTTTTTTGGAACCATTAGCACACTTTTGGTTTTATTGAAATGGCTGTCAATTTTACATCTGTCATCCGACTTACATGAAGTTAGGTGCGTTTAAAAGAGGATGAAAGTAAATTTTCAATAGATGGCGCTGGATGTTGTATGATTTAAATATAAAATTCGGTTATTTTTGGGACACAAACACATTTTATAGTTTTTATATATATTATTATTCATTTTTTTCTTAATTTTGATTTGTTTCATGTCAATTTTAATTTAATATGAATCCTATTTTATTAGTTTGAAAACTTTGGAATCAATTTGTGAAGCATATTTAAAATAGGAGACAACGTGGCGTATACGTAACTTGAGAAAATAAAAATTATTTTCTTCCATTTTTTTTATATAATATATGAACTGAAGCTAAATTTACATATATGCTTTTCATACTTTTGAAAAAAAATGCATTTATGGTTTTTTTAATTTTTTACTATTACCTATATGGTAAAATTGCTACAATAATTATTGTATTTTTCCTCCATCACAATTCAGTTATATAAAAGAAATAATAATAACAAAAAATGAAAAACATAAATCTCTAAAAACTACTAATAAATACTCAGAATTTAAGCAACAAACATACTTTCTTACATAGACACATTTAAAACGCTCTGCAACCTCTTTCTTCACACCGACTGGTTAGAATGGGGCAAAAGAGAGTAGCAAAACTGCCAAATTAGATTATGTAATTTACAAGTGAGTGAAGTGTAATTTATTTGCAACCTGGGAACAATGCTGAGTGAGCACGGCACATAAAAGTAAGAAAATATGTAAGAAAACGAAAGTTGTATGCAACTAAAGCAGGTGATGGTTGGAAAAGTTCGCACATAAATATTGTATATATGGTATGGTATGTAAGCCACAAGGACAGGAAAGTGTAAAATAAAAGCAAAAACACATATATTTAAGTATATACATATTCAAGTAAACGTGTGTACGTGTATGTATAATGCGTCTCATTTGTTTGCGTACCAATTCACTCACTAAAAACATTCTTCTTCTTTTTCCTCTGCTATTTTTTTTCTCCTATGTTTTACCAAAAGCAACAAATTGGTTAGACGTGAGGTGAAGACAGTGAAAAGCTAAAGGCAAAATTCTGATAATATTCTATATAAATGTATGTATGTGTGCATGCAACTCAGTAGCTATTTGTAAGAGAGAGTCTCTAGTGAAAATGTTTTCTTATACATAGAGCAATGACTTTAAACATCTCTGCGAGTTTCCATAACAAAGAACTCCGATCTGAAGGCTTCCGAAGCGACTTAATGCTCTCCGCCTTATATAGATTATGGTATATCCATATTTACTTCACTGCGCCAGGCACAGAACATTGCAATTGCCCAACAGGCAGTGTGGATGCCTTAGAAATTTGTATTTTGTGGTGAGAGGAGGAACTTTTTTATAAACTCGCAATCAGACCACCACAAGAATTGACTAACTACTACACTGATTCTTTAAATGAAGAGCCCTCGAAGTTGATAATACCTTCTGCATGGTTACCAATTCAGATCTGATCAATATCTAAATCTGACCACGCCTCTAATACCCTCAAAGAACTATATTCCCCAGGCACTACTAACCCACTTTAAGTCTGCTAGAAATCTACTTTAAAGCATTATACAGCAACACTAACACACAAGCACACACACACGCATATTCTTGAAAACGTGGTATGGCAGCTGTTTAGAAATTTATTCGGAATCTTTTTGCACGCATTGCACTTCAAAGCATTCCTCCGGTGAACGAGTACACGCCTACACACGCCCAGAAGAGTTTTCAATACAGATATACATACATACTACATACTTGTGCAGAGAATAAGATACATATGCACATAATCGTAAATGTACGCATAGGAAACTACAAAGGAGTATGCATAGAAGAATAAACAAAGTATACGCACAAATGATAGCAGTAAAAAAAGAAGAAGAAATATGAAAATGTTACAAATGGGACCAAATGATGAAAATGAGAATTCGTAATGAATGCAGTGGTTAAGAAAGTGTTAAACAAAAGACTAGAAACTAGTAAAGCAAAGATATTGTGGTGCATTTGTGTGAAAGATGTTAGGACTGATTTGCCAAGAGAGATAACATAAAAATCGCTCTTTTTGGATCCAACCAACCAATCTCGATGCGAAAGTGTCAAAGGAAAATTTTTAGAATGTTTGAAAGTCTAAAAGTCCTATCTCAAAATGCTTAGTCTAAGCAACTGATGTAAGTCTGAGAT
The DNA here is from genome assembly GCA_037013455.1 of Ceratitis rosa. NCBI lineage: Eukaryota > Metazoa > Arthropoda > Insecta > Diptera > Tephritidae > Ceratitis > Ceratitis rosa. The sequence goes on along the minus strand of JAWMAG010000069.1, from coordinate 4,801,321 downwards.
TTCTGCACCTCACCCAAAGCTAAACGTAGCTGGTGCTTCGGATAATTGAAGCGGGGCTCACCTCCCAGCATCCGCTGCCTGTCCACTGATAGCAAACATTTCACCTTTCAGTGAATATTAACTCTGATCCGGTGTTTAACGAAACGTAATCATGTTATGCTCCTTACAATAGCAAAAAAGAACCGACATAGACGATATAAATATGTAGACCCCTGAGGGTTAAGAGCGTAAGAACTTATCTACGAAAAGCTGACTGTCGTGACTAAAGTCTAAAAGATCCCGTGATTATCTGATTTTTATACCACAACGACTCCTGTGGCATCGAAGTAGATCAAAAGCGCCTAACGGTAGTTCTGTGATCATTCAGGAGTTGAGAATTGTGTCTGAGTAGGACCAACAAATAGTCAGTTTGCATGTGCTTCAAAGCAATTCCAGAAGTAGAGGTGTCTATCTGAAACATCAGTAGGCCTCCAAATGAGATCAGATCGATCAATAGGAATCAGTACAAACAGCTAGCATTCTAAAAACTCTAGATGGTTATAACAGAACTCGAACTAAATTTCCAGTGCGACCAGTAAAACTCCTTTTCCAAGAGAAAAGAATGGCTAGAAAGCAAGGCCATCTGTAACAATGAAGATATCCATATCTATACTGCTGAGTCCAAATCACAGGCAGGTACAGGAGCAGAACTCTTCAGTAACCACCCCAGTAACCAAGATAGCTTCAAACTCAATAGCTACAACTCCGTTTTCCAAGCAGAAAATTGTGCGATTTACTGATGGCGATGGGAATCCATGAGACTTCTTGCAAACAGCCAAACGACAATTAAGACAATGAAATCGTCAGCACAAAGTCTTCACAAAATGCAAAGAGGCAATAAACTAACCACCACGGAAAAATACGTTGACTAAAACTTGGCTTCTAGGACAAACGAATGTAGAAAAAGAGGATGAGGCGAGGATGTCAACATCGACTGTCTCAAACCCTTAAGAACAAAACAATGTAAGGAAGAAACCGCAGAGTGAGGAAGACGAAACCATGGAGCATTCTCTTTGCGGTTGTCAGACTTTTGGTGATTGAGACATCAAATTTTTAATGCTGCTGATGAGCATACTCATTGACGTTCAGCCGCGGTGAGAACATTAATCTGCCCTTTCAACTCCAACCAAAGATCGTACTCTGCAAGTGATGAGCAGATAGTATTTCTATCTGTAAAATGAATCAAATTTCATTTTAGTATTATTTTGCCAATATTTTGTAAATATGTATGCTTCTTCTTCTTCTCCTCCTCCTTTTTCTTCTTTTTCTTCTTCACATTATGTATTTTCGTCAAACTTATCTCACCCCTTCTTATACGATGGCGGGAGAGTAAGCTAAACTAGAATTATCTGATGACCTTAACAGGGTTAGATTGCCGAAAGTGTGACAGCCTTTAGTCGGATAAGATCCGGTGAACTCCGATATCGTGAGAGAGAGAGAGAGAGAGAGAGAGATAAGGCACATCACAACACACATCTACTTGAAGCTGAACCTTCAACCAGGCACACCAGGAAGGGAGTACTAGACTATATCGACTCAGCACCATAAACTAGAACCGCTGGACAGAATGGCATACTGGCAATCCTTAAACGTTAATGAACTCTCTTCCTGTGAAGGGCGTGAAGTATCCAAGCAGATCAAGAGCTCTAGCTGCCTCGAGAGACCCCAGTAATATTGGCACAATTAAAGTGTCAGACTATCCAGACTTGACTTCGATATACCAAACGTAGGTCCTGCATGCTATGAAATTTTGCGACCTGAAACCCACATCTAACCCCCCACCGAAACAGCTCGTTTCCTGCACATCTTCTTAGATGACTTCGTTCCTAAGCTGGGCTGCCTAACCGCTGCAACAACAACAACAATAGACTGTCAATCTTCAGTGCTTCCTATGAGGCCAATAAACTACTTTTTTATATTGAACATTAATTCGTTTTTAATTAGCTGCATAAAATTATTGAGCATATGGACAAGTCTTCAGGATATCAATAAAAAAAGAGTAGAAAATAATAATGTCATTAAAACGTTAAATATCCACTGCACAGTAAGCTGATTTATTTAACGCATTTAGTATATCGAATTGAGTTTGGTTTACGGCATTCGGTTGCTCTTAAAAGGGATTTTACTTTTTATGTTGCATACTTTTGCTCCAAGTGACACTTATTTGAGTATATATGTATGTATTTATCTATATAATACACAATAAGTTTGAGTTACTCCTATTCCTTCTCACTGCTACTCGTATAGCCAACATTAAGCAGCGCATGTGCAAATTATTCTCGTCCTGGGATATCTACTTCACTTTTAAGCGGATTACCGTAATAGCGACGACTTATAAAGTTGGCTTAAAAATTACTTATCTTTTCTACTTTCAGCATTTTTTTCCGTTTCCCTTAGTTGAAGCGCGCTAATCGTTAGATATTTCTGTGTATGGAAGTTTTGTTGTATGTTCATGTAAAGAAGGCGCGTATGTATGTATAGTAAGGAGGGATTTTATCTTCATATCATAGAAAAGTACGTACTTGTCAATTCAACTCTCAACTGCCTGTAGACGTCTGCCTTCGTTGGGTCGTTGGAACCTAGACACCTCTTGGATAATCCTGAACCAGCTCAAAACTCCTTAAAATAAATCAAGCTATGGTATATCCTGCCAAGGTTAGAATTCCATAATTTCTTCCATTTGAGTATATCCTCTGAAGAAGAAAGTGGAAGAGATCTTTTTTCAGAGCATGATAAAGCTCCGTTGTCGTAAACGGAACAGTTATTTAGACCTTGCAGAGGTACAAAACACTGCACATCTAGAGCCAAAGTGTGTCCAACAAATTCTGGCTCCATAATCCGTGGTGTTACGAGTTGCCATGCTCATTGGATGGCTTGCAGTCAGGGGCGGCCGATTGAAGTCAAGCCAAGCCTCTCGAATAACAGTCTGTTTCCGGCCGGTAGTAACCACTTGATACCGCTCACTGCCCTACCACAGACAATCGTTCTTCTTTACCTTCTCATTTTTCGGCCATTGAAAGTTCAAATTTCTATAGGTGACATGAGCAACGATAAACATGCAGCCACAAGTTGCCTGATAGGTAAAAATGCCTCCGCGGTGATACCAAACCATCTCTAATGTCTTCGGGAATAGCGTCGAAGGAGCTGAGCGGGCCTACATGTGCCACTCTTAAAAACACTTCGGCCTACCAGACCCTTATAGAGCAGTGCTAAGTCCCAAAAGGGAAAGCAGCCCCTAGTGATGGAGAGAAAGTCAACGGTGGCAAGTGACTCAGACAAACATCCCTGCTGCTCCAAAGGCATTAAGATCTAAGAGGGAAAGCAATCCTAATGTCTTCGGGAGCCGCATCGTTGGAGTTAAAATTGAATAAACGGCCCACTCATTTAAAGGCTTTTCGACTTACCGGACTTCTAAACATCAATGCCCCAACGGAGAAAGCAACCCCTGCTGACGTGGAGAAAGCTTAAGCCTTTGGAGAAAAAGACCAAACTGTCAACGCCCCTGCTGATCCAACGTCATTATCTCCTCCGTCAGAGCACATAGGGAGCGGCGAGAATCGGGTCTTTATACTGGAACAACCCACATTTTTATCCGGTCAAGGACTGTGTCACTTCCGCAGCACTCCCCCAAAAACTATTGTACTTTCGGGAATAGTTTTGCGGTTACAAAAACAACAACTACAACCGACGAACAGTCATACGTACCATATAGTGGAGCATCATGCCATCCGCTTAACTGATGGATGTACACAATGTCAGCCTCAATTGGACAAAAGATCAAAAGACGTACACGTTGCCATAGAGAAGAGCACTTTACGGAAAGTCGAAGAATATCCGCATTAGTCCTCAGCTCGTAAGGGAGCATGACCTTAAGAAAACATATCGAGTGAATCCAAGAGACACAATAGCTCAGCTCCCCATCGCTAAGCGGTGGCGGTTATATGAAGGTTTTCGGATGAGGCATCTAGCGCTGGCTTAGCCCGAGTCGCTCGTTCGGTTATTCTAACTTTATAGATTTTTATCCATATTCGTAGAAACAGATATTTTTAAGTCAATAATTTTAAAATTAGCATAAGAAAAATGTTAAATATAGATACATACATACGTACGCTTATGGGTATAGTAAAGAAATCTGCGGGAATGTAAAAAATAAGGCGATTGAATGAATGCTGGATCTGGCATAATCAGCAAAAAATTTAATTTATTTTTAGCAAACACATTTTTGGCCACGAAAAATATACCAGAAAATAATAAAAATTATTATTATTTTTTTTAATGGCATGAAAAAAGGCTAGCAAAAAAAAAAATATACAATATATACACCATATTATATACATACATATGTTACATACCAAAACCAACATTTTCCAGTGACGTCATACAAACCAGAAGAAATTCGTTATGCCCGACAGGCTTATAAGAGAATTTTATTATAGCAAATGTAGAAGAGAGTATTTAATACAAATTAAGCTGAGTGTGCGTGCATAATTTTAGGGGTGAGCAGTAAAGAATTTGGTAGAAATTATATTGTAGTAATGACAAGGAAAGTAATATTAAAGAGATGAGTTGAAGAGATGGAGATTCTCTTAACACGCAGATACAGACACAACCATGCGCAAATACGAAAGCGGTAGGAAATTGATTTCAGATTTATGAGAGCGTATGCATTAGACAATACCTTTAGTCTACACTTCAAAGAATAAGATAATTTTTTATGAATAAAAATATTGTGAAGCCCACTTTTTAGAAAAAAATTCAAACCAAATTCAATAAATAATAAAAATACTTTAAATAATTATAGCAGCCAGCTGGATTTTTTTTTATTAATTATTAAATTATTTTTAATATTTTCTCATTCCACAATACCCCTACACAACATCAACGGGCATTGAAGCGCATTATATGTATGATCACGCAATCTCCACATGGCTTCTAATGTGTCTTTGGTCTGCTCTGTTAATGCTTCTGTTGTCGCCTCAATTCAGTGTGTCCAATGAAATTTCGAACAACTTAACCAATTCACGTTTAGTCGCAGTAAAAATTGCTCAACATTGATCTGATCGACTTTAATTTCCAACTCACCAACGAAATATATAGACGAGGGAGCGTTTCTATGTTCGCAGAATACGCCGAAACTGCCTACTTGACTTCATAATCGGTGATGCATTTTTTTTCATTTTTTGAATCAGGTAACAGTCTCTTGAGAGCAGGTCTGGGCTCTAGGGTGGGTGCCTCCAAGCATCGAAGCCTAACTTATGCAGGGCCGTCAAAGTAATACAGCTCTTGGGACGGGCGCGTTATCGTATAAAAGCAACACACCTTACGTGTAAATTTCCCCTTTTTTTCTTTAATGACTTCTCTTCGTCACTCTAATATTGAAGCGTAATATTCTCCAGTTATAGAAACATCTCCATTTTTATAATCGATCAATAATATTCCCACAAGACTTGCCATGAGTTTCTCAGCTGACTGTGACATATTAACCTTCTTTAAAGATGTTGTGCTCCTTCTAAGCCACTGCATGATGCCTAGTTTCGACTTAGTTTCATAGTGACGCATCCAAGTTTCTTCTCCAGCAATAAATCGACTCCATAAAGCATCCTTCCTTCATAACAGAGGTCCAAAAATGCACGTGAATACTATACGCGCTGTTATTATTGCGAAGGCGTGAGCATTCGCGGCACCCATCTTGTGCTGACCCTAGTTAAGTCAAGATGATCGTGCAGAATTTTAAAATGATTGTATCGGATACTTCAGTAATTTCTGCGATGTCGTGCATTGTCGAGAAAATGTTTTCAACATTTTGAATAAGTTCTATACCTGTCTGTTCTCGGGATAGCTTCAAAGGATTATCTTTGCTTAAAAAGCCGTGCCAATTACACATCATGGCTTCTCTTGAACAAGAGTCGCCGTAAACCCAGTACATTCATTATAGTCACCATTGATTTTCCGGCACGATATTCGGTTTTTTTTCCATAGTTCACTTTGACATTAGCTCAAAAACTAATAGTCTAATAACAGCGAAGCCTCGTATTTCTCTTAATTATGAGTCACTAAATACGTTACGATACTAATGAGCTTAATCAACCCCCTACAAATACCTCCTTCCGTGAACATAAAAACGATTCCACTTCCAAAATACTTTCGCAGTAAAGACCTGTAATCTCATTGGAGAACTTCACTTTTTACAAAAAAAACTTATTTTCTGAAAAATTGCACAATTTTTCCAATATCGCTTTGACGTCCAATTGATCGAAAATCACTTCAGCAATTACAAAGCGCCTATTATTATTTATATGTTAGTATGACTATCTGGCATCAATAATAAATACGCAAAACTCGGATCAAGTGCAGCAAGAAAAATGACCCATTTGTTGAATAGAAAATGACAATGCAAAAATCACAGCTGTCAAATTGAGCACAGTCAACGTCAAAGTATTACGCCATCCATCGAATTGTAGCATTGATCGCAACAAGGCGACATCTAATTTTTATTTCGTTTACTTCTTCACTATCAAAAATTCAGTTAAAAATTTAAAAGAGAGTTTATTACAAATAATAATCATTTGAAAGTTAACAATTTTAAGAAACTGAGAGGAGACTTAAATTAACCGCTTTGTGTTAAAATTGCTGTAGCAGCAATATTTCAACATTTTTCTAAATACAAACGTACTGTGTAACTAATAGTATATGAAAGAGTACGAATATAATCTTCACGGTAATTCAATTCTTTGATTTCCATATTTTACTTAGGCAAAATGGCAATGTCATCATTAATCTCAGGCTTCGTGCATAAATCAAGTAAATTTATATGTGACTTGTGCAGCAGACCATAAATCAAAATGAAGGCGAATAAAGGGATAAGCTCAAGGGAAAAATTCTTGACCAAGGAAATTGGATACTTGTATGTACGAGGTATGTTCAGAAAATACATAAGTATGAAATTTCTAATAAAACTTGGAATTGTTTTTCGTTGTGCTTGGCATAAAATTTTGTATAAATAATAAACTAACTATTCAAAAATAGTTGATAATTTGACCGTGGCAAATATTGATTATTTCTGTGTACTCTAAGTGTAAAGTGTAAAAAACCTTTGCGCAAAAGGTCGAGAGGATTCATGAAAATTATGACGCTGCTCATAAGCAAATGAAAATGTTGAGAAATTCAAGAAAATTGTTAAGAAAAATTGGCGAATTACTGGCATATCGTGTAGCTCAGAGACAATTTTTTGGAAGGAAATTATTGAAATAATTCAATAATTAACCCAAGTCGCTTAAAGGATCAGAACTGATAAGGAAATATTGCTATCAAAATAAACAAAATCGTTCTAATAGAAGAGCCCTAAAAACCAAGACCAAGAAAACCGTGATAAGCTCATCAAATGTTAAAATTGTTTCACACTGTTTTTTTCAATTGTCACTGTGTAGTACACCAAGAGTTCTTGATAAGGTCGTACTGGTATTGCAGGAAACAATAAGCAAAAACTGCCGAAATTACAGAAAACCAAACAAGTAACAGCTTATTCGTATTTAGCCACCATTTTCAATAAATTTGGTCTACTGGAATGGAAAAAAATACCTGTTCCTAAAATTGAAGCAGACTCATGAACATACCAGTCCATATCAGAACTGCTGCGAGCGTTAAAAAGAAACGCTGGGACAAGTGTTTTATAACTGAGAGGAAATACTTTGAAGTGAACAATATAGAAATGGATAAATAAATCTATAGAAATCTATAAATGTTCTATTTTGCAATGGCTGATAACATTTCTTTTAGATTTTTCGTAAATCACATGCAAAAGAAAATTCTCCAAAGGGAAAACAATCTATTTGAAAGAAGTTCTTTGTTTATTATTCAATTTGCTTGAAATTTAATATATATTAACAGCTTTTTTCAAAGATCAGCATGCGAAATACTTTTTTGCAGAGTGAATAATAGATGGCGCTGTGCTGCGAGAAGTGTCACATCACGATAGATGTCGCTGATATGTTCTAGGCTTTGCGCAATTTGACATCTAGACTTTTTGCATTGTCATTTTCTAGGGAGCAATTTATGGCTGCAATTGATTCGATTTTTTCGTATTATTACACTGATTCCAGGTAGTCCTATAACGCGCTTCACACTGCAAACAACACAAGCCACTATGATCAATCGATATTTGTATAAATACATATATCAATTCAAACATTTTTAACAGAAAACAGTTTGCTTGTAAAAAGTCAGGTTATGAAATGGAATAAGGAAACATTTCGTAAGTAATGCATTTATTTTTTTTTTATTTTGTTTAAAATTAGCCTTAATTTTTTTAGGTAAACTCTTGTTACTTGTCCAATGCCTCCTATTAAAAGAGAAATCCTTGAAGAAGAAGCATACATATATTCTGAAGCTTATCTGAAGGCGCTTAAAAGGATCAGGGCGAAGTTTGCCGTGTCTTCTGGCTGTTTTTCTATAATTACTAAAATCTGAACTCCAAAAGCCACCTGCAGACAGTGTTTAGTAGATTATCAGCATGGGAAAGGCATTATTTTGTTGTCATTGTTTGATAAAAAATAAATCTCCAGTAATTTTATTCATCTTTATAGAGTTTAAATACAGCAAATTACTGTTACCAACCAAAAAAAGTTTGAAATCCCTTCAAGTATGGTTTTCGTATAACAAAAGTCGTCAATTATTTTTAGCAAAAAATGTTCTACGTTTATATAACAACCATTTTTTTTATTGTTTAGTTAATTATAGTGCAATTGACCTCAACAAATTTTAACAGCTTTTTGCTGTTTTATTTTTTTAATTTAGAGCGCACTAATTAAATTGTTTTGGCTTCGAAAATTTTTATTTTTTTATTTTTTTAGCAATTACTTCTTTCTTCAAACATTTTCGCCTTTTGCTAATTGGGCTCTAGTTAGAAAAGTCACGCATATACGAGTAAATGTACTTAAGTGCATTTTGTGCATAACCACACACATATGTATGTATGTACGTAAGTACATAAGTATGTATGCACGAGTACACTGCTGAGCTCTCTAATTCGCATAACAATGCCGAAAGGCATTTAACACCAACCAAACAGCTTCATTATCGTCCAGCCAACAAGTCGCCAAAATGGTTACATACATACATGCATACATATGTAAATATGCATATTAAGCTACAAACAAACATTTTCGTGTGTGTACATGGCGGAAAATTGATAAGCGTTGGTCGCCTGTTTATTGTCGGTTGAGCCATAAAATGATGAAAATGAATTTTCGAATATTGCTGTGCACATAAAAGATATTAAAAAGTGAGTATAGTTAACGGTCTCTCCTACACTTCATTGTGCTCCTTTGTACCCAATACAATAAATAACGCCTTAAATCGCTTAACGCCTACAGCCTACTTATTTGCAGTGATGAAAGTAAGACACAGAAGACGGCAGCCCGAAGTACTTATCGATGATGAAGTTTTAGACGTTTCATCACCCAACTATGAAGCAGCGATAACCAGCTTGAACAATAACAAAGCGGTGGAAGTCATTGGCTTACCAGCCAAGCGGCTAATAACCGACAAGGTGAGCTAGTTAGCTACTTTGCAGAATATGATCGAACGAAAGTATGTCCGATGATTGGAACCTAAGTTTGATTGGAACATTTGGTTCGCACTACCTAAAAGAAAGTCGATTCCACGGTCTGAGCTAATTATGGTGGGCTAAGTTTACTCAATATCACAGAGAATGTCTCAGTACATTCCGTGTGCAAGACTAAAGCATACCGTCAACGAACTGAATGTAGGAGATACTCACCATAAGATAAATCTTGGAAAAAGTCCGTAAAAAAGAATCGACGGCTGAATAGACTCACTGAAAATAAGTTGAGCAACACAAAAAGCTCCTTTGGGATTGGGAGGAACAAAATGAGCTTTCAGAAAAAGTAAGGAGAAATTAAATCGTTTTTGAAACTAAGAAACGAAACAAATGGGTTTGGGAGTGAACGGATACAAGGCGAAGTACACATCTATCATGCCACAAACAGTCAGTCAGAGCATTCTCACTTCAGCTCCACGAGACTTTTGGCACACATAATTTCGAAATTGGAGATAATTTCGTCCGTCTTGAGACCAGCATCCGCGCCAAAAATACGAAGGCCTCGGTCGACGATAACATCCGTTGAGTAGAGAGAAAGGTTTTGCGGAAGAGTTATGGTCCTTCAAGCAGTCAATGGAACGATGAGTTGGATGAAATACATATATGTATGGCGACATTGCCATAGTTCAATGTTCTCAAGAGACAGGTGATCTGGTGTCTAGGTCATGTCGTCCGTACAGATAAAAAACTTCCAAATGGATGAAAGCACTCCAGCTGTGAAAATATTCTGTGCAGTATCCGCCGGTGGAAGTAGACGAAGAGAAAGACCTCCATTCCGTTGGAAGGATCAGGTGGAGAGCGACCTGGGTTCACTTGGTATTTCCAACTGGCGCCAAACAGGGAAAATAGGAGAGGCGCGCTATAATTGATTCGGTTATAATCGCGTAAGCGTTGCCAATGCCAGTAAAGAAGAAGAAGAAGATGCCTACATGAATTGTGAAGAAGAAAAAGCAGAATAAGAGCTGTTTTTTAGTAACCTATTCTTCTTTTGTAATTTGGGCGCAAAAGAATACGGGTTTAAAAGCCGTATAAAACAACTTGAAAACTGAACTGAGACCAATCGAACTGGGTGAGAGCTCATTTGTGGATGACTTATTCAATAGTCTCGACTCTTGTAGTAAAATACCTAATGGCTCAAACTAAAAGGTAGATTGAGCTATTCTGGGCCTCGTTTTAAAAAGGGTCCGTTCTAACCTTAAAATCAGACTCTGAAGTTGTATTGATTTTTATCCCCCAAACTTTTTGAATATAAGACATGGTGTAGCTGTATTTCTGTATTTCTTTATAGATTTTTTAGAAAAAAATTTAAATTATTAGTATATAATAGCTACTAATAGCGATTTGTACATACACTCATACATATATACATACACGTCCATTTAAAATTCACACTAATGGCATAGGCTGTCAATTTTGACGCCTTCATTGGCAATTTTACCTCTAACGATGCTAATATATCCGCCAGCAATAGCGCAGCAGCAACAACAATAGAAAAATATGTAATAATAATCACCAGCATACATACATACATTCCTATTTTTGTACAAGGAGAACCAAGTGTGCAGAGCGGTATTCCATTTTCAAAGTCGTTAGCAAAATGCATAAAAGAGGAAAATTTTTGCACTTACAGGAAATTGAAGGCAATAATGACGCAATCGTTGTGCCCAACAAACACACACACACTTACTATACATACATTAAAAGTACAAAAATACAAAAGTACAGAGAGGAGGTTCGATTGACAAATGTCAATCGAAAAATCTCAACAACAGAAACGAGAAAGAAATGCACTCGTTAGACGCACAGAAAGGCGCTAACGATGGGTAATAGTCAGGCGAAAACACTAATAAAGCGTTTTTATTGTAGATATGTATGTATGTATTTTTTATAATTTTTTTTTTTTTTTTTTTTTTTTTAATTGCATAGGCGACAATCGAAGGTCTTTCATCATTTATTTCGTGTATACATATACATATATATATAAGAATATACGAGGGTCACTATTAATATATGTATCTTGCCTTGATATGGGTGGGTGATTTGTATATATTTGTCTGAATTATGTCATATTAGCATTGTGGCGGAACGGTTTAAAGCTCAAAAAATTAATATTGTAATTGGAGCTCTAGGCTCGCTTAAGATTAACTCTGAAACCATGCTGGACTGTTGAAGATCTCTTCAGAAGTGCTGAATAGAACAGAATATCGCTCGTTAGAGTTCCAGATCATAGAGACATAGAGAGGAATTGCAGGACAGGCATACTGGCTAATCAACGCACTTCTAAACAGATTCATCCGGATAAAGAACGCGTTGGTGAGTCTATAGCCACGTGCAAGCCACTACTTCAGGGAAACATTCACAGGCAGACCGCCTTGAAGCAAGCAGAAAACTGGTTCTTTCACAAATCAAGACAATCTTGGTAGAAATCGAAAAGAAGAAAGTTGAAATTCACTAAAAACAGAGGACGTTGAAGAGTTAATTGGTATACCGATGGGACATTGATTTCGAACGGCATGCAGAAAGGCTCGGAGTCACTTTTAAAAGGGTCTGCAGAAATTATAGAAAGAGGAGGAGACGATTTTTCATCTGATATACGATTGCTCTACTCTAAAAAGGAATCATATTGGAGTCACTTTACCGTATGAGAGAAACCTTGGAAAGCAATCGTAGGGTAAGAGTAAATAGCTCGCGGTATCATTACATACCTATATTGGCCTAGGCAACTCGATACTAGCATCGGCAACTACTTCTACCCACCTTTCGGCCGAGCTCCTCCGCCAAATGAAATGGCCCACAATTTATTCTAAGCTGCCTACGATCGGCCGATAGATTTGTATGAGGAGCTTTTTATTTCTTATCAGAAATACACTCGGAAGGCTAAACATACCCTGCTGAGGGGAGCCCGCAATTAGAAAACTTAATTTTCCATAATTTTTAATGTTGCTCGGATCAATACTCGTATGCCATACGCCGTCATACATACCTAGCTTAGCCAATAGAAAAAGGTATTTGAACTAAAAACTCATTCCCTATATGATACTCTGGCCAAGATATTGCTATTTCTTTTTAAACTTGGAGAGATTGAGGTAGATTGAAATGGTTGCTGAAATCGACGTATCCTGCTAGTTCGCTCAAGTTTCAAAATGTCATCGTTAAAGGTGGGATGTTCTTCCTTCTCTCCACAACTTCTACAGAAGTCGTTTGATGGTATACGCAGAATTCTACGTGTCTGCCCAATACAAGATGTTCTATAAAAAGATGCATAATTGTGATATCTTCTCTGTGTTTAGCGTGACCTTTTTTGTCCTCTATTGTCCACATTATCCTGATCACATTGCATAACTCTCTTATAGTGAGCTACGGCATGCCCCAACTCTTCTTTGATGGCGAAACGGGAAGGCATGTATATTTTCTTCCAAGCTCGTCCGCCATCTCATAACCCGGTATAATACTGTGTCCAGGCAGTCATACTAGATTCAGGGAGAACTGTGGCAGCCATCGTGTTAAGAAATCTGCAGCAATTCTCTATTTTATCTGATGTATTGCTACAGATCCATGTTTTTAATTCGGCCTGGTTATCCGAAAAGATAAAAAAATACTGAGAGTACCATTAAGACTCGAAAATTTACACGCTCCAGGCAACCAGTTAAAGGGAGGACTTGAATCAAGTTTGCATTTGCTGGTACTACCATCCCATTGGCTTGTATCCAGAACAGCTACCGTGAGACCAGTAGCCCGCCCTTTCTGTTGGCTATAAGACCTACTACCGCGCAAGTCCTTTTAACGGTGCTTTTGCAAGTGTATAGTCTTTGCGAACCTGTGGCAAGTCGTTTTTTTCTCTCAGAATAACATATAAAAAATGGCTGAACTAATGCCGAAAATAAATAAAATAATAAAATTCAACACAAAAGCTAATTTAACAACCATTCAACAATTCAGTCTCATGAAGAAAAAACAGAACAAAATTAATTTTGGGCCTTAAAAGTATATGATTTCGCCTCGCAAAAATGTTTATTATGAAATTAAAACAATTATAAGTTTATATTTAAAAAAAAAATCTGTTTTTTTATTAAGTTCGAATTTTTATTTTTTAATAATTTAAAATGTATTTTCATAATTTTAACCTTGTAATAATTTTGAATTTTTTATAATTATAATTTTTTTTTAATAATTTTAAGTTTGTTTTAATAAATTTTAATTACTTTAAATAATATAGTCTTTTTTTAATAATTTTGAAATACATTAATAATTTTAATTTTTTCATAAATATGATTTTTTTAATGATTTTGAATTTTTTAAAATAATTTTTAATTTTTTTAAATAATTTTGAGTTTTTTTTTTTAATAATTTAACAATTTTCTACGAACACTATTCTATTTTCATTATTAAAGTAGAATTATGTATAAATGGCCACCCTCGTAATATGTATACATGCATATGTATGTCTACATTAATTTATTGGCACAAATTGTTGTTGCCTCTTCCAATCAGTTGAACCCATCAACAGATTCATTTTTGAATATATCAATTGATTGCTTGTCATGACAACTGGTTGGTAATGTTATTATTGTTGTTTTCTGCGTTCTTTGCAGGCTATTCATTTACTCAAGAGCCCAAGAGGCAGTCATCAATATCAGCAATATATGTTTGAACAAATGTAGCTATTGTTTTCACTGTATAAAATTTATTTGCTTTTTTTCAGTTTGCCACTGATGATGGTGCTCACTGATGGCTGTTATTATGTATTTTGATATACTTTATAAGTACTTTTTATTGTCTACTACAATTTTTTTATTGCCACTTGTACTCCACTTGTTAATATTTTGTTACAATTCATGAACGTTAGAAATAATACAATTGTATCATTTATATGCGTTGCTGCGAGTGTCAGTAGCATATTTACGCTGTGAGTGATTTTAATTTATTTATTTTTTTCTAAATTTATTTTATATTTTATTTATGCTCTATTTTTTTCTATTTTTTTTTTTTGAGTTTTATTATTTTATTAATCACATTTTGTATTGCTATATTGTGTACAGACAGTTTGATGTACAATATAACTCATCAGAAGTAAATACAGTGGCATTTATGTCTCTTAACAGTGGCTGTTAAAGTGCGACCTTCTATGCATTGCCTGTCAAAGCTTTGGAACTTCATTTAAAAGATATTTACGAGTGCATACGCCCCTATTAGCTTAATTAGCAAAACATCAATAAGCTTACACTACTCCTCTTATTTCACAACAAAAACAAAAAGAAGTGAAAAGTAATTAGAACAAACTAATGCTTTGAAAAATGTTTACACTGTGCATTGTTGACATAATGCTAATTGACAGTGCCTTTCGAACTGTGTATAGGCGACAAAATGGCTTATTTTCGCTAATTGCGGTCAAAGTTGTAAACTTGTGGTAATCACTAACTGTACATAAACCCGAAGGAGCAAATTTGTGCGCTCGGTGGTCGTTGCTCGCCAACTCATGAGCAAACAGCGGACATAACGACGTTGGAGTAGTTAAATCGTTTAAGCAACAAAATCCAATTAGCGTTCGAATATGTAGTGCAAATGACGATAGCAAAAAAATTGATGCGAAGACATTTATCAACGAAAAATACTCAATTTTCTAGGGTTGGGCATGACATTACATTTTTTACGCTGATGGATTAGCACAAACCGCAGTAGAAGAGTGAAAAATACTTAACAACTTAGCAAATGGCGAGCTTCTTACAATTCTCAATTCTGTAGTTGACATACATATTTAGCCAGGTTAGGTTAAGTTGAACATCAACTCACGTTGCATCAGCTCTCTTAGCCCACCATACGGACCCATTGTGATGCAACTGAGGCTCCTAATAGCTCTCACTTGTTAGTCAAACCATTGTTTGGACAGAGTAATTGACGTATCTTTGCACCCCTAATCCCGTACACATCTCTAAAGGTTGCCGCGCCTTGAGACTTCAACCTAGTCCTCCAAAGTAATTAGAAGGAAAATCCTTAAGGCTCCAGGTGCTTCCTCTTCTCTGCAACTGTAGCAGAAGTCGTACGCTCAACCTCTCTGCGTACTTGCCTAATAGAAGATGTCTCAAATAGAAACCCATAATTGTAGATTCATACTCGTATATACTTTCGATTTAGTGAGATAACCGCTCAGCCTGCGCCCTTCAAAAATCCTAATTTCTTCAAACACGGTGGGCGTTCTGACTGAATAGTGCGAAGGATCTTAGACTCTTTAACCTAACTGGGCTTGCAATCTTAGTGTTAAATATTAAAAATGTAGAATAGGAAACCCTCAGCTTTCAGCTCTCCTTCTCAGCAGAATACAAATAGGCTACTCGTACACTATGGAAAGCTTCAAGTAGTAACCCACATATGTTTAACCCTTGTGCATTCGATAAAGAACAGCCTTGAAATTCACCACATTTTTCATTTATTTCTCTGCTGATGTGTGTGTTTGTATTCCTGGTTTGCATGCAGATTGAGCAAAATGTGCATTGAAATTTAATCAGCCACATTTCGACAGCCAGCTCCACCCACAGTGAAAAGGAGAAAAGCGAAGAATTTCCAAGACTAAAGAAAATGCTGGTCTCTGTGTGTTTGTATGTGCGTACATACATGTGAGTGAAGAAAATTTAAATTGTAATTGTAAACCACAAATGATCGAAAACGAAATGAACTCGCCCCTTTAGCTGCTCCTGCACCTGCTACTGGCAGCATTGCTGCAACGGAAGTGAAAGGTGAAGTCGGCTAACCGCTTCTTGTGTTCACTCTGTAACAGCTGGAATTGTGTAGATTGCAATCTCATGCTCATTGGTGTCCTGCTGCTGCTGCTGTCGGTTGTAGGGTCACTTAAGGGACCAACCGCAACCAATGTCGTTTTGCGGTAAGTGCAAGTGGCATGTAAGAGGTGGGGAGGGCGAGGGTAGCAGCTGGTACGTGTACTTGAAAGGAACGAGTCTTTAGGGTAAACACACATGCACACTTAAGATTGATTAAACAAATGAATTGAATTACGGAAAAATCAACTGTGAGGGAAGAATATGCTCTACATAACCTTCCAATTACCGAAAATAGAGAAAAAAATTCGAAGTGAGTTCTGCAAGACAGTCGAAATTGAAATTACCGAAGAAACAGAGTTAATGCCCTATCGACTCCAACTCTTATCTATGTCCCAGTAGCTGCGACATAAAACTTTGAAGAAGTAGCCCATTCTCCTGTCGTGAGCGCCGATCAAACAATGTCCAGTTATTGCGTCAACTTTTGTGTAGTTTAGCTACTGTTAAGAAAGTGTAGAGACTTTGTTCTTTTGTCTTTTAAGAATGGTGCCATCTGTCTACTTACATTGCATGTGGCTTCATTCCGCTATCTGGTGGAGACCGGTCATATCAGGTATTCTGCCGAGGAATGAGTATAAACGTAGGTAGGACTGTTTCTCTACCGACATCCCTGGGATAGGCGGGCTAGAGTGAGACCACAGTACTCCAGCATAATCTGTTCTCCGGTCCTTTCTAAAACTCCCCTCAGACATATAGCAGAGGAAAAATGTTGAAGTAGTTTTCAAAGTAGACATCAAGGCGCTCTTGCACTTCACAAGATACGTTGACGTAACCACTCGTCTATCATGTGGGAGATTGGAGGTTAGGACTCCGACCGGGAACAATATTTTTTTTAGAAAAAAATCCATATTTGGCTAGTATCCCGAGTGTATTTTTGAGATGGAATAACATAAAAATCCATAAGCCGTTCGGAGCTGGCTTAGAAATAAAATTTAATGTATCGACAACGTGGAAGAGACCGAAATGAGCTTCAGCGGCTATAAAGTGCAAATTATATATGTATACATATATAGTTGTATATAGTCATAGGGAGAATCCTCCGCTAGAGAAATATCGCAGGGATCCGCAGCTTCATTGGTTGTCGGAGTTCCACCAGAGCGCAATAGATTTCGGCTCCTAACCCGTCAGTTCCGTCTGTATACAAGTTGTAAGCTCTGTCTGCGTCTGTGAGGAGGTCCTGCATCTTCTAGTGAATTGTATCAAGTACGTTTCAGCTGAGTTTATGTCTAAGCTTGCTAAAAACGTGCATCAAAGAGTGGTTAGTATCCGAGATCTTGCCCCTCCACATATACATATACGTGTAGGTGGGTAATATTCTTTTTTTTTACCCAAATCGTTGAGAGACCTTAAATTTTCCCTGTTCTGAATTAGCAACTTCTGCTGAAGAAAACTTATCTCAAGTCAACTCAGCCACTCAACCCCATGCCACTTTAATCCACTTAACTAAGAAATGATAGAAGCAGAAGAATCTGCACACTTGCTTTTGCTGATGAAAAAAGCTTAGCAAAAGCACAATTTTTTTCTTTTTTCGACAGAAAGTTTTTTTTCATTGTAAGTTGAATCTCTACTTAAGAAGTGCATTAAAAGAGCAAACAAATTGCAAACATTTTGGTAAAAAAAACCTTCAAATAATAATAAACAAAATAAAATCGAACAAAAACTGTTGGCTTATTCTTATCAACTGAAAGCTTTAAGCAAAATTCAAGAATATACAAAGCTTAGCTCCTTTTACGTGGAATGAAAGTTCTTATTTGCGACGAATATTGAAATGATGAATTGAAAAAAAAATAAATAAATAAAAAATAAAATAAAAAAATAAAGAAAACTTGAAAAGGTCGTAACGGAAGTACACAAGGACTACGCATACTCAGGTTACATATTGTATGAGTAAATTCAAAGAGAAAAAGAGAGGAAAAAAAAATAAAAATCAATATAAAAAATATAAAAGCCCTAAGCTATAAGATTACGCACACGCTATAAGATTACGCACACCCTGTGCCGCAGCGTGCACGCCAGGTATGTGAAGAATGCTGGCAAAGATGCAAGTTGAATGTGTAGCTTGGGGGCGGGTGCGGATAGGAATTCAAAAAAAAAGTAAAAACAAAATATATAAAAATATAAAATACAAAATAAAAAAAAATTTGAAAAAGCGCATTTTTGCATTCCACCAGAAATATTAGAAGAAAAAAACATTGCGACATGACATAAAAAAAAAATATAGTAAGTAAATATAACGAATGATGTATGGGGCAGTGAAAATCCTTGAACTGTGAAAAAAATATATTGCGCGTGCCTGATAGTGCGTACATAACTATTACAAGTAGAAATATATACATATAGGTATATATATATATGCACTTCTGTGCGCTGCCATTTGCAATAGACAGTCAAGACGTTTCCTCGTAGCAAAGAAGGGTCCTGGCTGCTGTACGCTGAGTGTCAGCATTGCATTGACAGTGACAGAGTACTTACTTAGTTATGTACAAATATACATACAATACATAAATGTAGTAAATAGAAAGCAAAACGGAAGTTTACGCTTCTGAGTGGACTTCCGAGACTTTTGTAAATATTTTCTGGTTAGAATTTTTCACATTTTTATGTACTTTAATATAGAATAAGTAGAAATTTTGCAGAAATTATGAATTCTTACAAGAAAAAATTCTAACCTCAAAAATTGCATATTTATTTCTTTTCGAAATCTACAAAAATCTGGTATTTTGTACTTCTTTTTTACTATAAAAAAGTTAGTTCTTTCTTCTTCTTCTTTTTATTTCTTTTTCTATGTTTGTTTTTCATTTTTTCTTTATCACACATTCACCACTCTTCCATTTACTTTTCCACCATCCCAAACGTACACAATAAATAAAAGAGCTGTCAATTGCCTTAATGAAATGAACGTGTGAAAAATATGATAACCCAGCGCCAAATATAATTAATGGGTTTTCGGTGTAAACCCTTTGCTGTTGTTGTATTATTTAAATCGAAGCATAACTGTTAGCGCAATTACATATGTAAGTATATGAAAAAACAGTTCGAATTACTATGCGGGAAAAAAATATGAATAGAAAAGCGCTTACGTACATATAAATACATAAATATATGTATATATATATATATTTTTTTTTCACTACGATAATAACAGGCATTATGGCATGTCGAGTAATTAAAGTAACATTCAATTTATACTCGACAATTATTTATAGGGTGAAATAATTATGGCATTTCATGTGATTACGGGAATCTATAAATAGCCTACAGAAATAGGAAGCGGCAGAAAAGCGCACGTTAAACAATAAAACTTATTGCATGTTATTTTAATTAAATATAATTATTTATTTTTTTTATAATTAATTTTTTGCATTATTTTGATTAATATATTTCATTTTACTTTTGTATTTATTTCATTTAGTTTTATTAGATAAAATTTAATTTTAATTTATTTTTATTTCATTTCATTTTAGCTTATTTAATTTTTTAATTTATTTTATTTTGTGTTATTTTTATATTTAATTAATTTTACTTTATATCATTTTATATAATTTTGCTTTATGTTATTTATTTTTCTTTCGTTTTATTTTAACTTTTTATTACGTATGTCATTTTATCTTACTTTACTTTACTAGTATTTATTTTATTTTATTTTATATTTATTTAACCTTTTTGATCTCATATAATTTTTATATAATTTTTGATTTCTTAACATTTTTTATCGTATTTCATTTCATTTCTTTTAAATTACTTTTTTTTATTTTTTAATTATATTTATTTTATTATATTTAATTTTTTTTAGTTTATTTAAATTTATTTTATTTTATTTCATATTACTTTTTTTTTAATTATATTATATTATTTTATTTTATATTTATTTAACCTTTTTGATCTCATATAATTTATATAATTTTTGATTTCTTAATATTTTTTATCTTATTTCATTTCATTTCTTTTAAATTACTTTTTTTATTTCATTTTATATTATATTATTTATTTCATTTTTTTTTTAATTTTATTTATTTTATTATATTTCATTTTTTTTGTTTATTTAAATTTATTTTAATTCATACTATTTTATTTTAAAATTATATTATATTATTCTATTTTTATTTAATATTATATTATTTTATTTTATTTTATATTATTTATTTTATTTTACTTTACATTATTTTATTTTAAATTATGTTATTTTAAATTATTTTATTTTATTTATTTTATCTTATATTATTTTGTTTTATTTTATTTTACTTTACTTTATTTTATTTTAAATTATGTTATTTTATTTTATTTTAGATTTTTATTTTATTTATTTTTTTTTTATTTTAGTTATTTTTTTATTTTATTTTAGTATATTTTATATTATTTTCTTTTATTTTATATTATATTATTTATTTTATTTTATTTTATTTATTTATTTATTTTATTTATATTATTTATTTCATTTTGTTTTGTTTTATTTGATTTTATTTGATTTAAGTATTCTTTATTTTAGTTTATTTTATATTATTTTATTTTATTTTATCTTATTTTGTTTTATTTTCTTTTATTTTATTTTATTTTTTTATTTCATTTTATTTTAACTGAATTTAATATAATTTTATTTATTGTATTTTATTTAATTTTATATTATTTTATTTTATTATATTATATTTTATTTTATTTTATTTTATTTTATTTTATATTATATTATTTATTTTATTTTTTCTATTTTATTATATTTTGTTTTATTTCATTTCATTTTATTTTAGTTTATTTTATTTTAATTTTATATTTAATTTAATTTTATTTTATTATAAAATATTTTATTTCCATATCAAAAATAACTGTCAACTTAAATAAAACATATAAAAATTATTTGTTATTATGATTTTCATATATTTTTTGCTGATAACAATATTTTTTCTTTTCTATTATTAAATAATATTATACGTTACATTGCAATTAAATTTTGCCTTCTCGTCATTTTGCGTTGCAACACGTGCTATTGAAATGTAAAGAGAAATAATTTATCTTTGTTTATATTTGTTAGACATATTTTATTACTAATATAGAGAGAAAGAGCGGCTACACATTTGCTGACGCATTCAAAATTACCCGACAATCAAGCGGCACATTATTATCGAGTAATAGTCAATTTATTTATATACCATATTTGCGTACATAAATATGTATACTTTTATATAGCAATAAAATTTAGTAATATCAAAGAACTGACGAAAGCAAGGCCGCTCAGAAAGTATAGGATATGCATTTTTGCTGATAGCTATGTATTACATACATATATACACATATTTGTAAGTAAATACAATATTTATAGCTGGTGCTTGTGTTATAAGAAATTTGAAAATTTATATACTTATATATGTTTACTTATGCCTGCTTTATTGTAT
This sequence comes from Ceratitis rosa, assembly GCA_037013455.1. Lineage (NCBI taxonomy): Eukaryota > Metazoa > Arthropoda > Insecta > Diptera > Tephritidae > Ceratitis > Ceratitis rosa. The sequence goes on along the minus strand of JAWMAG010000069.1, from coordinate 4,779,449 downwards.
AATATTTTTATATGCATGAGAAATGCAAATTATTTGAATGAAGTAATACACGTATATAGTACATATATGGGTTTTTTATATTAATTCATTCATTCTTAGAAACTGACAGTTACTTATCAGTTTTGCTTCAATAGAATATCACGGCTATGCAAGATAATTTATTTATTTTTTTACATACAAATGTGTTTATATTCTTGATATTTTCTTTATTTCATAGCTATATTCATTTTTGTGGATATTATTTTATAAAATTTAATTTCAGATTATTTTATGGTTTTGATTTTATATTTAATTTATATATTTAATTTATTTTTTAATTTTTGCAATATTTTATTTTACTTTATTCATTTTATTTTTGTGTTTAATGTTTTTATTCTATTTTATTTCTATTTTTTATTTTAACTTATTTTACGTTGTTTTATTTTATTTTAATTTTATTTTCTTCGCCTTTTTTATTTTATGTTCGATTTTTTTTTTATACTACGTTACTTTGTTTTATTTTATTTTATTTTATTTTATTTTATTTTATTTTATTTTATTTTATTTCAGTTATGTATTTTATATTATTTTATTACATTTACATATATTTTATTTATATCAATTTTGTCTTATTTTTTTTTAATTTAATTTTTTTTATTTTTTTTTTATTTTGATATAATTATTTTTATTTGATATTTTTTTACTTCAGTTATTTATTTTATTTTATTTTAGTATTATATTTTATACACTCCTATATGCACACATATACATATATTCGTATGATGATATAGAGACTACAATCATTTGTTTACAAATGAATTAATTAATATTTGATAAAGAAATGTACCCCAGTTATTATAAATGTGCTATACATACACGTATTCGGTGTTTGTATATAAATATGTTTGATTGTACAAATTGAAATTGATTATTTTTGTAGCATATACCACATAAGTATGTATATTTATACGCATTTGTATACATCACCATGAGTCTATTTCATTAAAATATACAAACATTTATATGAATGTACACGTATGTATATGACGTATTGTATGCATTTGATTTTTATTTTCAATAAAATGCATTTCATCATTGTTTATTTATTCCAAAATCGGAAAGGCTATTTTTAGGTACTGAGCCAGCACATAAGATATAGGAAGAACAAGCAGTACTGGAAAGCGTCGTTATAGAAATACCTTATTTTACCAATGAAGCAGCAAACAAGCTAAATTCGAAATTAAATTAAATAAAAACTAGATTTTTATTAAAAAAACAATATTTGTTTATCTATAAAAAAATTCAAAACTAAAGATTTAGTTTTTTATTTAAAAATATTTTTTTCTTCATTTATAAGAAAATGCCAATTTAAACGTTTATATTATTTATTAAAAAAGTATTTAATTTCAACCTTTGTGAGAAAATGCTAAAATAAAGATATTAAGTTAAATTTTTATTTTTTTTTTTATAATTAATTATTTATTTATAATTTTTTTATCTTCACCTTTCAACTGAAAATAATAAATTTGGAAAATTTTATTTCCTTTGTAATCCAAATTTTTAACGCCTTTCCTTTTCCGTTCCCTTTCAATATAATCATTTTAATCTCATGCTATCCTTTCTATCCACCAACCCAAAGTAATTTTTAATTTTATTTTTATGCTATCCTTATATTTTATACCATTTCCTTCCATCAGTACTCGCCATTAAACTTCATTATCCCCAGCATTTTATAGAACGAAGAAAAAAACGTTAAAGAATAATTCATCATTAGTTAGGGCAACATATTTGTAATTTAAATGCTTCCACTCCAATTACAAGCCAATTGTTGACTCTGTATTTGAGCGAAATCCGTTCTTTATATATGGTATGTATGTATGTAATCCTTTCTAAAAGTGAAGCAGCAATTATTCAAATTGTTCCTCATGCAAATTTAGTGGACTACATTTCCGGACTAATTTTCGCTCACTCCCCTATTTTCTCTCTTTATCTTCCCCTCTCTCTCCCTCTCTCTCTTTCTCTATATACCACTTTTAACATCCGGTAACACATACACTCCCATTTACGGCAGCCTCAATGGAATTTCAAGCATTTCTCTTCCTGTTTCCGGCATTCATGGCCATTAGCTGCAGCTATTTTTTTTTCTTTTTTTTTTGCTCTTCTTCTTTCTGGCATTGACTGTTAGCAATTTGTAATATTGAAATTAAATATCAACTCCACTGCAATTTCCCCCTCTTACTCTCTCTCTCTTCCTCTCTGTCTTTATGACATTTTCCATTCATTCGGAAAAATCACGATTAATCCATGAAAATCGATCCATCAGCGTGCCAGCTGCCTTTGACGTCCTTCCAATCTTGTACCAAATCCGTTACCGTTATATGCTGACTAAAGCAAACCAGATTCAAACGCTTGCCAATTACATTCAGTTGATGTTGTTATTGTTGTTTTTGCTTTTATTTTCGTTGTTGGTCAAAAATGTCACCAAAGGCTAGAGCGTATATACATACATACATATACATATGTATATATGTATATTTCTGACAAAATTTGTAAAAAAAACTGGGATTTGCTATCGGCATAAAAAAAGCAAGCAATAAATTACCTCGCCAGTGTCCTAGTTACACATACATACATACATACCTACATATTTACATGCTACACTTGGTAATCTGTACGTAATGCTAGGATATGCAACTGGTCGCAGTGCGGTCTGAAAAATTGATTACATAGCTAATTGAATTATTTATTATTTTGCTGACGTCTGCTGTACACTTTTTCCAATCGAATGCGCTTGGCATTGCTGCAGCTGCTGGCGCATTCGTTCGTTTCGAAATGTCATGAAAATGCATTATGAATCCTTCATTAAACTTTTCGGATTATTTTTTTCGCAATCTCAAAAAAAAGTTGATGAAAAAATCGTCAAAAACGGATCAATATACGACAGCTCGTTCTTCGTTTACTTCAAAGCTGAGTTTAAGAAGACGAAAGCTAGCTGGCTCTGAAGCGATAAACTGCGCTTACTCTTCTTCCTGTGCTGGTCAGATACTTTTTATAGCAGTTATTGAAGCCTTTTTAACTTTTTATTTATCTCCCTTCACTACCATCAACTCGTCCCTGTAATCACATGTAATTAAATAAAACATAATTGGCACTTTAACTTTTTTTAGTTGTAAACATAAAACATGTTTTGTTACGCTCACATTTCATTTACGCCTGAAAACCTGCTTGAAACTTTTGTAATTAAATGGAGTTTTTTGAAAACTATACTAATTAGTAGTAGAAAGCGTAGTGACTGTGAAGCTGCTATGTTGTTGTTTATGCACATTTTTTCAATGTGTAAATGCAAATTTACTCTGACGAGGTGTTTTAGCAGTAAATGTGTAATGCAAAATTTGAAAAGGAAAACTTTTTCAATTAACGAAGTATATAAAATACTGCTAACACATAGTAATGTGTTATTTTGCAAAAATATTTTGGGTCAAGTGACAATAAATATGCAGTCAAAATAAAAATATAAAAAGTACATAATAATTTAAATAAAAATTAGTAAAACGAAATAGTTTAATACAAATTAAACTAAAAGGAAATAAAATTAAATTGATTTAAATTAAATAATCGAAAGTAAACTAAAACAATATAAAATTAAATAAATTAAAATTAACATAAATAAAATATAATAGAATTAAATAAATATATAAAAAAGAAATAAGTATAGATAGAAATTAAAAAAAATTAAATTGAATTAAATTAAATCAAAATAAATTTAATAAAATTATATAATAAAATTATATAATATAAAATAAAATGAAATAACAAAATAATGGGAAATAAAATAAATTAAAATGAAATAAAGCAATCTAAAATAAAACCAAACAAAATTAAATAAATGGAAATTAAATTAAACTAAATTAAATTAAAATACAATTAAAAGAAAAAAATTTAAATAAAATTAAATTAAAATAAAATGCAGTAAAGTAAATTCTAAAATAAAATAAACAAAATAAAGTAAATTAAAATAAAATAAAATAAAATAAAATAAAATAAAATAAAATAAAACAAAATAAAATAAAATAAAATAAAATAAAATAAAATAAAATAAAATAAAATAAAATAAAATAAAATAAAATAAAATAAAATAAAATAAAATAAAATAAAATAAAATAAAATAAAATAAAATAAAATAAAATAAAATAAAATAAAATAAAATAAAATAAAATAAAATAAAATGAAATTATATTAAATTAAATTAAAATTCAATTAAACTGGAAAATTTAAATAAAATTAAATTAAATAAAAATACAGAAAAGTAAAATCTAAAATAAAATAAAATAAACAAAATAAAGTAAATTAAAATAAAATATAATTAATTAAAATATATAAAATAATATAAAATGAAATAAAATTTATTAAAATAAAATAAATTAAATTAAATTAAAATTGAATAAAATTTAAAAAAATAAAGACAGATTTAATAAAATTAAATCAAATAATCCAAATAGAATAAAAATACAAATTTTCAAAAATATAATATAATAAAAAAGCAAAATAATTTAAATTACTATTTAATCAAATTAAAATAAAAGAAAATAAAAAATTAAAATGAAACAAAATAAAATACACTAAGGAAAATAAAAATATAATAAAATGCAAAATAAAATATAGTAAAATAATTTAAATTACCATTAAATCAAATTAAAATAACATTATATTAGTAGTCCATAATTTTTGCATAAAATCGAAGCCTTTATTTACCATAGTAAGAATTATCCAATTTATGTCAAATAGGCGCCCTTTGGCTCGATAACTTTAAGCCATTGTAAAGGTAATGCGCTTATGTCTCTCTAATACACAAATACTTGTATTCTATTGGCAAAGAATTTGGATAACCTATTTTCTTTTGTGTCCAAATCTTCTGCAGCCAATAATTTTGTCATAGACAGGAAGAGATAGTAATCAGTTGGCGCGCGGTCCAGACTATAAGGTGGACGCATTAGAAACTCCCAAACAAGTTCTCCGAGCTTCTGGTGAGTCACTGTCGATGTGTGTGTTCTGGCGATGTCTTGAGGAAAATCAATTATTCTCTTAATGGCCAAAGCTGGGCGCTAATGGACCGAATTGAGAGTTCGGCCGTAATGGAGGATTCCTTGCCAATCACACCAAACCTTCCTGGCCGCCAATCTTTACTGTACTTCTCACTCCAGTTTGACGTTGCTGTAAGTGATCCCGTTTTCATCATCAGTAAAAGCTTCAGAAATGTGTCGATTTTTTTACGATTCAGCAGCGATTCGCAGATATTGGGTTACTTTTTACTAGACCTGTATTTAACCTCGCCCTCACTACATTACTTCTATGCTGCATAAATATTGACAAAAGTTTCATACACTCTTACACATTTTGATAGTTTGAGAATGCAAGTAATAAAAAATAAAAAATAAGAATCAGCAAGTATTCTCAAAAACTTCCAAATAATATAACTACACATTTTTGAACACTAGAAGACATACTACAATGTCGTCATACTTACACCCATACACTTGTATGTAAAAAATTTGTAAATTTAGCTATTCACTGCCTGAGTAACTGTTTACTCATGTACTCGTATGCAGATAGTATGTAGTTACATAATACTCATCTATTGTACAAATTCATAAAAACTTTATCGTGTCTATTACAGACTTTCATATATCTTTTATTTCTCTTTTTCGACTGTCAAGAAGTTTTTTTAATTTTATCACGCCAACAACAGCTAAATAAACTATTCTTTATTTTACATATCTAGACACATTAGAAAAATTGCCTACAACCATACATATGTAAAATATTTGTTTGGAAAAAATGGTTTGTTACTCGTGCTCTGGCATTCACGTTCGTAAGAATGAGGTTAATATTGATTTTTTTTTATTTAGTGTTGTACAAATTGTTGCCGAAGGAGTGGAAATTGAAAATTTTACTAAATATGTAGGCTACTGTGTATTGCGCCAGACCCCAAGTTAGAGGATTTATTGGCGTCGTCAGCAAATAATGAATAATTTATTAGATAAACTACATACCAAACTTATTTTTGAAACAATTTTTAATTAAAAAAACAACATACAAAAATGTGAAAATGTCTATACAACAAGAAAGTCGAATAGATACAGAAACATTTCTATTGAATATTTTGTAAAAACTTGATACAATTTACACATGTGGGCAGCTTAACACCACAATTAAAGTCAGAAAATGTAAGTGAGGGGTGAAATTGGAGTATAAATTTTTTATTGTCATATACTGTAAACACGAAACTATCAAACGATTAGTCATATGCCAACAACAGTCTTACGTCGCAGACATATGTATGTATACCTATGTATGTGCATAAGCACAGTACAAACTTAACAATAAAAAGAAAGACAACAACATTTGGTATTACGTGACAACTTAACACCACTCACCGCCCAACTTCACTCGAAATCTTTTAAACAAAGCGGGTTGGTTAACCCCAAAGACCACACTAACGTATTTAATGCTAGTAGCTGGGTGCCTCGGTAGATGGAGGAAGCTTATAGTATACAAACATAAATGTATATTTGTTATTTGGGAGCAAACATTAACTATTTCGTCTACCGAATGAAAATTTTTACGACATATCGATCGATCACATGCGTGCGTCCATGTTAGTTTGCGTGGGTCTTATGTATGTATGTACAGCTGATTTGTATTTTTTGATAAACAAATTTTAATGTTTCATTTTATTTTACTTTTATTTCCATTTTAATTTTTTCATATCGGGTTGTTTTCTTATTTTATTTTATTTTACTTTATGCAATTTTATTTTAATTTAATTTATTTTACCTTTATTTTATTTTTTGCTTAACTTATTTTTATTTGATTTTTTGATTTTATTTAAATTTATTGTATTTTATTTCATTTTATTTTATCTTATTTTATTTTACTTTGTATTATTTTATTTTATGTAATTTTATTTTATTTTGTATTATGTTATTTTATTTTTCTTTATTTTATTTTATTGTATTTTATATTAATATATTTTATTTTATTTTAATTTGTTTTATTTTATATCATTTTATTTGAATTTGTTTTATTTTATTGTATTTTATATTATTTTATTTTATTTTATTTTTGTAATTTTATTTTATTTTCTATTATTTTATTTCATCTTATTTTATATTATTTTATTTTATTTTATTTTATATCATTTTATTTTATTTTATTTTATTTTATATTATTTTATTTATTTTATTTCATTTTACTTTATATTATTTTATTTTATTGTATTACACTTTATTTTATTTTTCTTTATTTTATTTTATTGCATTTTGTGTTAATTTATTTAATGTTTTTTTGTCAAATTTTATTTTATTTTAATTTGTTTATTTTATATTATTTTATTAAATTTTATTTTATTTTATATAATTTTATTTTACTTTATTTTATATTATTTTATTTAATTTTATTGTATTTTATATTATTTTATTTCATTTTATTTTATTTTATTTTATTTTATTTTATTTTATTTTATTTCATTTTATTTTATTTTATTTTGTTTTATTTTATTTTATTTTATTTCATTTTATTTTATTTTATTTTATTTTATTTTATTTTATTTTATTTTATTTTATTTTATTTTATTTTATTTTATTTTATTTTATTTTATTTTATTTTATTTTATTTTATTTTATTTTATTTTATTTTATTTTATTTTATATTATTTTATTTTATTTTATTTTAATTTATTTTATTTTATTTCATGTTATGTTATTTTATTTTATTTTATTTTATTTTATTTCATTTTATTTTATTTTATTTTATTTTATTTCATTTTATTTTATTTTATTTTATTTTATTTTATTTTACTTTATTTTATATGATTTTATTTAATTTTATTGTATTTTATATTATTTTATTTCATTTTATTTTATTTTATTTTATTTTATTTTATTTTATTTTATTTTATTTTATTTCATTTTATTTTATTTTATTTTGTTTTATTTTATTTTATTTTATTTCATTTTATTTTATTTTATTTTATTTTATTTTATTTTATTTTATTTTATTTTATTTTATTTTATTTTATTTTATTTTATTTTATTTTATATTATTTTATTTTATTTTATTTTAATTTATTTTATTTTATTTCATGTTATGTTATTTTATTTTATTTTATTTTATTTTATTTCATTTTATTTTATTTTATTTTATTTTATTTCATTTTATTTTATTTTATTTTATTTTATTTTATTTTACTTTATTTTATATGATTTTATTTAATATTATTTTATTTAATTTTGTTTTGTTTTATTTCAACTCTAATTGCTGTTCGTTCTCTTGAGCTCCCCGCAATGTCATTTAAAATTATTATTGTGGCGCCTCAATCATCGTGTGAATTAAGTAATAGAAAATTGTCATAATTCACACGCAATATTGCATTCAATTGCAATTCAAAATAATAATTGCTTTTATCTGTATTAAAATTACTAGTATTTGATTTTTCCGAACAGAGTTATTTACGAGTTGTGAACGTTTTTATTAGAGCATGACTGTTGGAATTTTTTTGATTTAAAGGTCGACAAATACTAGTAGTAGTTAAAAACAGATGATAAATTAAATGATGACAACTTTTTAAGGTTCAAAAACAACAATATAAATGCATATATGAAATCGATTATATTTATAAAAAAATGTATTACTTTTTTTTTTGTATTAACTATGTTATTTTATTTTTAATTACTTATTGATCTATATCTATATGTACAAGCATTGTAAAAATTTTCCGCACAATTTTATATGTGCTATTGATTGAGCGTAAAATAATTATTTTGACAGTTATCAGTCAAAATGAATTTAACGGTTTGACAGTTTGGTGAATAATATTGGAAAAATGATGACTGACAGCTGCGATAGTTAAGCAACACTACCGATATACATATGTATCTATAAATATATATTTTATTCCATATAGAATTATATATATTTTTATGAAGTTATATGTATGTGCACATGTACATACATACTGGTACATATTGTTTATATACGTGCTGTTGCTATATAAACATGCAAATAGAATATGTGAAAGAATTTACCTTAAAGGTAATTTAATTGAAAAAGTACAAATAGAAATAAGAGTAAATCATAGTAGAAATATTTATAACTCTTATTATTAATTATAAAAAGTATTTTTTTTTTGTATTATACTATAATAATTATGCGAAATGTCAACTATCCAACCTTGCAACAGTTTTATACTAGTTAAATACTAGTTTGTTGAAGTTTCACACAACACAACAATCACCTTCCCAACCGCCAAATCACTGAAGCTTTTTTTTTTAATAGGGATTACTGCAAATAAAGAAAGCTTTCCGAGAGAGAGTGCTTACGGCAAGAAATATATACGTGTATATGCGTAGCGGCTTTCCAAACATTAAAGTCCCTTGGGATTTCATCAAAAATAGTGAATAATGCCTTGTTTTGTTGAAAGGACTAACTTCACAGTAATATACTAGGTAACTTTAATTGAAATACATATTAAAGAAATACGAATTAAAGCTAAGTCTCACTGAAAGGGATAACGTACGAACTCTAGCAAGGATGCTAACAGGTCCTATTGGCAATCACGCCGGTAGATTAGGGCTACCATAGAACGATTACACCAGAAGCGATCAGCAAGTAGAAGTAGAAGAGATTGTAGAACATCTTCAATAGGGCTGGCAGGCTTTGTATAGAAAAAAAGTTTGCAACAATCGGCCTCGGTTTTCTGGATGACATCTCGGAAGTTCATCAAGATCTCGGGCTGATTCACTTACGTTGGTCTAATACATGTCTGTTCAAAGATCCCTTTTATCCATCCATCTAGCTGATTAGAATTGGATATTCCAAAATGAATAAATTCTGTATAAGGCGCCTTGCTAGTTTACCTAGATTATATTATATGTATGATTAACGACTTAAGTTTACCCTACCAATAGTTCTCCCGCTTTAATAACTTTATATTATAACTTGTCTTTCTTCTGTACTCACCCCAACTGCCTCCTGTTCGTCCAAGGCATTGGCTAGTTTCACTGTTCCATAAGAATTTTTTGAAACCCTCCCATTTGCCCATCTTTGGCGGTGGCGAATAGTATTGTTCTGCAATCTTCTTGTCGGCCATTTTTGCTGTTTTTTTTTTGCTGTTGTGCTTTTACGAGGAGCTTTTGTGTAGTGAAGTTCGTACGGTACGGCTTTTGGTTTTTTGTTTGTTTTTAGATGTCTTTGTATTTACGGGTTTAACTGTTCAATGGTACTTCACTTTTGTATGATTTTCCAACTTGTGTTGTATTTATTAAACTTTCGATGACTGGTCTGGCGTAGCAGTTGAGAGGGTTTCTTTACACAATAATTTAGATGCTTATTTTATTTATAATGTCAATTTTTAATATTTTTCACTTTAGTTTAATTAAATTTGCTAATATTTTTTATTGTTATTATTTATAGTACATAAACTATATCATTGAATTACTTTTTTAGTAGTCTATTTATTTGTTGTTTAACTTTTTGCTTAGTAATCGCTTTTTTTCGTATAACAACAAGTTTTTTGTGTTTTCTCTCTTATTTTACTTTAGTTTGAACTGAATTTTTTTCTTTTTTACAATTCAAGGAATTAGTTTACTGTATTTTGGGGTTTTCTTTTATTATTTTCTTTTATGAAATATATTTACATATACATCTTAATCAACTGTGTCGAAACATTTTTATTAGTTTTTTCTTGCTTTCTATTTTCCACTTGAATGCTCGTCGTAGAATTTTGTTACAATTCTGTTTTATATTTAAATATATATGTATTTACGGTGTTATACTGCGAGTTGGCTATTGTAATTCCTTAATTTTGAATATCAATGATGTTGCCACCTAAAGGAAATAAATAAATATAAAAAAATGTATTATATTTAATATAGTTAAGAGAAGTGGTATAAATATTTCAACTCTCAGCTGGACTTAAATTTGCTGACTCTATAATTTTCCCAACAATAAAATCAGAAAGCTTTAACACAAGACGTCAAAGCTTTGAGCTGAGGATTGGGTAGTATGCTTCAATAAAGTTCGAAAACCTAATGAATATATCATCTCTTCATATAAAACTGCATTGAATCAAAAATGTTGAACTTTCATACATTATAAAGGTTTCATAAATAAATTTCATGGCATTCAATCAAAAATTATTCACCCCTCATACGTTGTAAAGCTTTCAATAATAAATAAAATGGTATTGAATCAATAATTTTCGAGCTTTCCCACATTGATAAATGAAGCTTCCATACATTATAAAGCTTTCATAGCTAAATAAAATGTCATTCAGTCAAAAATCTTCGAGCTTTCATACATTATTGAGCTTTTATGTTTCGCCAAAATTTGTTGAGCTTTCATACTTTACTAATCGAAGCTTTCATACATTATACAGCTTTCATGAAGGAAAAAAATGTTCACAAACTCTTTAAAATACTTAACTAAACCAAGCTTTCATACGTTATGCAGCTTTCATTGAAAAAATAACATTCACAAATTCCGGGAAATTTAAAAGCCTCCAAAAACTATCGAGCTTTCATAAATTAATAAACCAAGCTTTCATACGTTATGCAGCCTTCATTGAAAAAATAACTTTCACAAATTCCGGGAAATTTAAAAGCCTCCAAAAACGAGCTTTCATAAATTAATAAACGAAGCTTTCATACATTAAAAAGGTTTCCTAAATAAATAATAAAATGGGAAAGCTTCGCGAAATTCAAATGTTGCCAAAAATTCATCGAGCTTCTATACTTTACTAAACAAAGTTTTCATACACTATACAGCTTTCATGGAAAAAAACTTTCACAATATGCGCATTTAAGCGTCGAAAAATTTTCGGGCTTTCATATTTTAACAAATGAAGCTTTTATACATATAAAAAACTTTCATACAATACGAAACTTACACACACTCCCTAAAATTTGTGCAGAGTAGCTAAAGGTCAAAGAGAAAAAGCTCAGGCATGAAAAACAAATTACAAAACAAGAATAGTGATAAGCTCCAAGTCGAAAAAAATCAATCTCAGTTTTTCAAAACTTCCAAGCAGATGAACTTACAATGCTTTAGCAGAAATCGTAGAGTTTCTTACTGAAGATGTTAGGCATGCCACTTTCTAAGTTAGCCTTCTAGAAGAAAAGGGTTACTACATCTCGAACAGATAATTAATGGCAAATGATTTCAACCGAAATCAGGTCTAGAAAGACCTAGCTTCACTTGGTAGACTACAGGGCCAGCTAATACCAAGAATTCTTGTCTTGATAAAGACCTTGTTCGGGTTTGAAGAATCGAATTAAGACAAAAAATTAAGTCGAAAATTATGTGAGAGAAATGTTTTCACGATAAGTAAAATGGAAATAAGCTATAATTATTCTTCGCATTTTTTTTTTTTGTGGAGTAACCTCACTCCTTTGATCTCCTTAAAATATTTTATGACCTATGTATTTATTAATCAGTTTAATAGCCTTCCTCAAATACTCGTCCGCTCCCGACTCGAATACTCAATTCAATTTCCATGCCAACCAACTTATGTAAATCAACAAAAAAAAATATTATGTACGACTACTCTCGCATGATTTGTACTTAGCATTGGCACGTAGTGGACACTGGTTGGGTGAAAATGCCGCCAGGACCAATATTTCAGCACTTATACATATCGGATCTTTAGCACACAAGCACTGGCACACCAAAATTTCAGTTCAACATTTCGATTGCCGCTGCACAGGACCACCATATGTATGCCACATTCACGCTTCAACTCATTGCTACAGCACCAAGCTGCACAAGGACACCTCAAACTTTTTCTTTAGAAAATTTAAAATTTTCCATACTCTTTCAAAACTGGCGGATTTTCCACCGAAAGTTCAACACATTTCTCTCTTTTTTTCTTTTTTTTTCAAATTGTCACAGTTTATAGAATTTTTTCTTGAAATAAAAATTTCCAATAAACTAAACCGCTGCTATGCCGTTACTTTGCTGCACTCAACTGACTGACAGAGTTTATTCCTGCCACTGCTGCTGCTGCTGCTGCTCCTACTGAAGAGTCGCACACAGAAAACGCGATTATGTAACAGCGCACACTGTGTAAGAGTTTACAAAGGAAAATGTCGAAAAAATTTTCCTATACAACGAAAGCAATAAACGAGGTATACAATGAAAGAGCGCGCTGGTCACGAGTTACGAGTCGCGAAACGCGAGTCACGAGTCCTGAATACGAACATTGTAGCGGACATACCGTAAGAAGTAGAAAAAGCAATGTGAGACTACTCGTTTCTCATGTAGCAACAACACAATTGAAAGAGTAAATGGAAAATTGGAAAAGTACTAAAAAAGTGAGAAAGAGAGCGAATAAACTATTTGGTTAAAAGTAGCAAAAATAAGGCTGAAGACTCTCATTGTATGTGCGTGTGTGTACTAAAATGATAGATGAAATTTGGTGAACATAAATCTCAAAGGAATTAATGAAGAAGGAATACGAAGGAATTGAATCGGTAACATGGAATTGATTAAAAGAAATGAGATATAAAGTTCGGAAATTAACATAAAAGGTTGGTTCAAAATTTTACCAGAATGAAGCCTCTAAATCTCCCAAGCATGTTATTGATGCAAACCAAAATTTTTATTAAAAATAATAACTGTTTTGTATTTAAAAATATTATTTTTTTACCAGTTCTAAATATGAGGGAAATTAGTTTTATTCGAAGCCTATTGAACAATACGATTAGTGAGTGGTATTGTGCGTAACCTTCGTTCTTTCGATTAATTAGTGTAATCTAGTTTGTATATAATTTCTGAAGATGAAAATGCTGCCTTCTACAATGTGTAAGCCTCATAATTTCTAATGAACAGAGAATGTATTAGGTAAAGTAAAAATTTCGTTCGGTTTTTATATAAGAGATGACGTTATTGTCCATTGTACTAGTGTTACGTGTCGCATCATGTCATACTATACGGCGCTGAAAACGTGTTTATTCGCGCTAAAAGTTTGTCTTTGACAGTTTTTCGATTGATTAACTCAGTACGTTGTAAGCGCTCATCAAAGATGGACACCAGCAAAGAGAAAAATCGCTATATTTTACAATTTTTCTGCGATCAAGGCGAAAGAGCAGCCAAAGAGACTGAAAAAATTAATTTAGTTAGTTTATGGGCCCGAAGCTGTAAACGAACGAACGTGTAGCACAAAAGTGGTTTGCTAGGCTCCGTTCCGGTAATTTCGTTGTCAAAGATGCACCACGCGTCGTGAGGCCTGTCGTCGAAAATTGCAATAAAATCATGGAAATAGTGGAAACAGACCGTCACGTGAGCCCTTATTTAATTGCTGAGGAACTAAAGATAAGTCAGAAAACTGTTTGGAACCATTTGTATAAAAAAAAACCGAACGAACTTTTTACTTTACCTAATATTTAGGATCAACACAAGTTTGCTATGGAGAGAAAGTTATGTTGAAAGTGATTAAAAATGTTTTAGAGATAGCTTTAACCAAAGTACAGGGTTGTATTTTGACATCAGTCAAGCTTAACTGTCAAACCAAACATGACTTGTTTTAGCCAAAAGTCAGGTATTTCGTACCATATAATATAATCGACCAACTACGCAAGCAATTGGTTTAATTTTAAAGAAATTCAAGGAGACTGGATCGGTTGCCGATATTGTAAGGCTTGTGTATCAACGTTTTGCTAGTTCCACCTCAAACATTTCTCACTCGGAGAATATGTAGATAAGTAAAATTGTCGCATTTGAAGGTCCTAGAATCCTCAAAGAATTAAAGAGAGAGGCCATTACATAAAAAAAACTTACCGTCTGGGGCGCTCTTTGGTTCAGAGGACCAAACTACTTTGAAAAGAACAACGGCGAGTCTGTCTCTGTCGATTTGAAGCGTTTGAAAACTGTCTGTAATTGAATTTTTGCTGATCATACAGCCAACTCACTTATTCCTCTAAGCCCATTGTGATATTGCCTTCTCAGAGATGCCACCGAGATTATTTAGTGTGCCTTATAAATGTTCCGATATTGCCTATGCTAAATGCAGATATCTCAGCGAGGCAATCAAGTAAAAGTTTACTCAAAAAGTATATTTCGGGTTTGAGATTAGAGTTGGACAGCTTTAAACTGTGCACTTTTAATATACCAGTTATTATACTGATGGAAATCCGGTCTGGGGTGATTTGATTCCTTAACCTTTTACCGTCCAACACAGATTATAGCTGTGTAGTCACGTTACATGTTCTCAGCGAGTTATGAAGCGTGAATCTCATGCATAATAGTCCAACTACTAAAGTCTATCGCTATCGTGATTATGTGAAGAACAAGAACAAACTGAGCACTGCAATAGAACATAGTACGATTTCCTCTTTAAAAAAATATATTATTTAAGTAGTTAAACTTCATTTAAGAGCATGTAGTATATTAGACAAAGTCCTACACTACATGGAATTAAACTTAATATTATGGTGAGAGATATTCTCAACGTTATTGAGGGACGACCTTAGTAAGAAAAAAAAAAACGTTTTTGATATTCCATCTTGTCCGGATTTAAATCAACGGCTTCTGAACACCAATGTTGCTCTGCTGTTGGATCTTTAAATTAAAAAAATATACGAGTATATCTCTCAAAACTTCATTGTCCTTTAGTTTAGCTAAAGCGCTGAGTAGGTATTTTTGCTTGCTCACTGCGGTGTGACTGTGCTTATATCTTTACCCATCCTCCTTCTTGGTACTCAAACCATTAAGTTTGTTTTATGAATCTGTACTACGGGATAGACAGTGACCGAAGTAGAGCTCTACAGACTCCTCTGGCTCTATATTACAGCATTAGAGTAATAACTTATACTCTTAGCGGGAGCTCCTGTTAAATTATGGGTTTTGAATAGAGTAAAAAGATTTTTTGGGAACTATGGTCAATGTCTTCACATATCTCAAAATCAGATCAAAATAATTGATTACGCCAAAATAAATCAATTTAATTGATATCAAAAGAGGAATATTTAAGTTCCATAATAATATTAGCCCACCTGTATGGCATTTTCCAACTTTCTTTAATTTGGATATTTTTTTCTCGAATTCCTTAAACTATTTCAAATATCCAGCTATTATTATAAGGAAATGGATTCTTGATTGGAATATATATATATATATTATATTTGGCCAGTAAAGAGAAATTCTCAGAACAAAGGATTCTTTTTCTCTATTTTCTCAATTCATATAAAATTTATTAAAAAAAAAAACTTTCTTATTGCAGCCACCCCTCTGCAGGGAATATCGATTCCTCCTGATATTTTTTTTTATTTAAGTATTTTTGTGTGATTAAAATCACTAAAAAATCATGAAATCGGTAGCGTCGTTATGAGAAAAAAGAGCAAACTCACGTGACGAAAAAACGTATAAAATTGAAATTGTGAAAGTTTTTTAAAATAAAATATTAAATTTTACTAGCTTTTCACAAAATGAAATTTAGGTTTTATTTAAGTATCTTGACTCTCTCTTTTCTATCTCTCTCCCTTTTATGTGACTGTACTGCCTTGGGCAGAGCTAGATCCCGATATCTGGGAGCTAATGAAACTTATAAAAGAATCAAAGTGGATGGATAGTGAGCTTAGTGATTAGGTAAATATAACGGTAGGCAATAGACCTTTGTATATTGGCTTAAGTGTTTTTACAGATCGATCTTTAATCCAACCTAACCTTAGTTCATTGGATGCACCTTCTTATTTCTCTTTCGTTTCAAAGCCCAATAAAGTACTAATATATTCAATATTGAGGTTAGAATTATAGCGTTTCTACTTCCACCAAAGGAAAAGAAACAAGAAAAGCCTTTTAATTTACGTTCCCATAAGGATACTTGCTTTACTGAGGTTCTTAAAATTACAGGTCTATCATCAGGATATTCTTCTACAATTTCCTAAACATGTTTTTTTAGTGCTTTAATGCAAAAAATACTATTTTCAGACAACAACCCCCACATGAAATACAATAATTTGGGTCAATTACCATTAGCTTAGGTAAATAGCCGATTTGTGTTATATTATATATAAACATATGTATGTAGGAGTATGTATATGCTGCTGCCTTCACTGCTTGCATTAATACCACGACTACTGGGTCACGCCGTAAAGTTGCTTCACCTCACATGCAAACATGCAAGCTAAGCAAAAAGTTAAAAATAAAGCTAAAGCTAAACAATAGGTAAAGGAAAATCAACAAGAATAACTAAACTAAGAGAATGCAGGCAATAGTGTGTCAAATAAATATGTAAATGTGTAAAATTACAAGAAAACTCAAAAAAAAAAATTTGAAAAAATTAAAAAAAAGTATATAAAAGTAAAAGAAAAGAGTTAAAAAAGTAAAAGAAAAATTGAAAATGAAAGTTAACTGTTTTTATTCATTTTTTTTCGAGGAAATGGAAAATAACTAAATAAATAAGTCTGTAAGATTGCAAGAAAGTTAAAAAAATGTAAGAAATTAAAAAAAGTAAATGAAAGTAAAAGAAAAAAGTTAAAAAAGTAAAAGAAAAATTGAAAATGAAAGTTGAATGCTTTTATTCATTTTTTTCTTCGAGGAAATGGAAAATAATTCAATAAATAAATGTGAAAGATTACAAGAAAGTTAAAAAAAAATGTTAAAAATTAAAAAAAATAAATGAAAGTAAAAGAAAGTAAAAGAAAAAAGTTAAAAATAAAGCTAAAGCTAAACAATAGGTAAATGAAAAGAAAATCAACAAGAATAACTAAACTAAGAGAATGCAGGCAATAGTGTGTCAAAGAAGTATATAAATGTGTAAAATTACAAGAAAACTCAAAAAAAAATGTGAAAAAATTTAAAAAAAGTATATAAAAGTAAAAGAGAAAAAGTTAAAAAAGTAATAGAAAAGTTGAAAATGAAAGTTGACTGCTTTTATTCATTTTTTTCTTCGAGGAAATGGAAAATAATTCAATAAATAAATGTGTAAGATTACAAGAAAATCAAAAAAAGGGTAAAACGTGAAAAAAGTAAAAAATAGTAAAAAAAAGTGAAAATGAAAGTTGACTTCTGATTACTTTTATTAATTTTTTTCTTCGAGATTGAGGAAAATAAGTAAATAAATGGTAAAAAATTAATGAAAAAATTAATAAAAATTAGGAAAAAATGGTATTAAAAATTAAAAACAAATTATAAAGTATAAATAATAAGTAATATAAAAATATTTATTCGAAGAAGAGAAAAAAATTACCAACAGTAAAAAATTAATAAAGTGTAATGAAAAGTTTATAAAAATTAATACAAAATTGAACAAACTCGAAGAATTTAATAAAGAAATAATAAAAAATAAAAAAAAAATAAAAAATAAAAATAAAAAATAAAAAAAAAATAATAAAAAATAAAAAATAAAAAAGGTAAGAAAAAGTAAGAAAGAAACCAAATTTTAAAATAAAATATTTATGCGCACACATGTATATCCTTAAGTTAGATATGCGTATCAAGTAGTAATCAAAATTAAAACACACTTTTTCCCCCTTACACTTGCGTATTCCACCAACTTGAAGAAGCAGCAAAATTATGTAATGTCCCACAAAAGGATTGAAGAATATTAATAGTCTTAAAAGCAAACTACAGCTGTTAGAAATATCAAGGATACGCCAATAACGCTTGATTATCGCACATTGCAACGAGGACTTTATTCGTTCAGGCGATGACTGTAAGCAGCAGCAGCAGAAGCTTGGTTGCTGGCGGACATGTGACAGCGTATAAACGAAATAGCAATATCAATGACAGCGAAAATAAATTGAAAAAATTTACCAAAAAGAAAGGAAAGAATAATAAGAATTAAGAAATGAGAACTGAGAATAATTACTTTAAACATTATACCATAGACCCACAAGCGATTGCGCAAGTATGCACCAAAACTTTTTCAAAAAAATATAAGTTATGTATTTACAATATAAATGTGATGGCGGCAACAAAGCGCTGTAGGCAAGCAACGAAACGAACAAGCGAACGAAGTCTAAAAAGAAAGAGGCGCGGCGTAGCAGACAACGAGAACGAAGGCAGGGATATAAAGCACAGTTGCATACATACAAATATATATGTATCTGAGCAAACGAACTGGCAAGTCGACAACCGACCGTAGCGTACTAGGACGAGCGTACAGCACAGACGAATGAGCGAAAATTCACCGAATAACACCGGGACGACAGACAACCGACTAACCGAAAAATTTGCTTAAATGTTTTAAATGGATTTCGGAATCAACGAAACGCAAGCAGCACTAAAATTGAGCGTTGAAGCGAACATTAGGCTGAAAAGAGGCGGATTGCTAGAGCAAGCGACGTGCAGCAAGAAAAGCCAGTCGTTGTGCTAAGAAACGCATGGACCTTCGTTGACCACGCACACACACATACACTCATACACATAAGCAGTAGAAATACGCAAACACGCACACACACTCACACACACATACAAACTCTTTTCATTTGAGCAAGTGCACGTATACGCCGTGGAGCACTTAGTTATATATATGTAGATAGAGAAACAACAAGAACAACAGCAATATGAAATGCGTGTCACTAAAGCACTGGCACACAAACGATGATTATGTATTATCCTTGCTCGGTTCGACAATTGTGGCACTCGAGTGTACCGTTACACTACTTTGGGTATACGTTAGGACGTGCTCGGCTTTTATGGTACTCTCCCGCACATACACACACGCTCTCTTTCTCTCTCTCTCTCTTTTTCGCTGCACATTGGTGATAGGATAATCGGCGCCTAGTTTTTCATTGAAACTTAGAAAAAGAGCAGTTTTTTATTTTTGAATTTTTTTAATTTAGAAAAATTGCAGAATTGTGAAATTTTTTTTGAAAAGTCTTTTTAAGTAAAAAAAATGTATCGAAACCTTTTTCAAATATTTCACTTTGCCACTTGCTCGTTGCGTGCGCTCTCTTTTCGCTGCCAAATTGTGTGATATAACACATATACTTTTTTTCTCGGCTGTCCTTGAAAGTCCTTTTTAGTTTCTATGCCTGTTATATAGTTTACGCGAATTTTCAGTTTTTTAATTTTTGATTTAGAAATTGGTTTGAAGCGACTTTTTTAATTTTTTTTAGAATTAAACAATTTTTAATACATTTGGCTCCTTTTTCAGAGCCCTTAAGCGCACATACATCAGGCAGAAAATGGCACACAAACACGCACACACATAAATTGCAGTAAAAAAAATATTTTTTTTTCTCACGAAAAATATATTTTCCACAAGTTTTAGTGAAAGAAAATGTCATAAAAATCAGCCTTGAACATCAAATTTGTTTGAAAAAGTCCTTTTTCATTGAAAATCCTTCAAAGTCTATCCACTTTCAACATTCGATTTTTCTCCAGGCTTTATGTAATTTTCACGTTATAGCACCGTATTACACAAGTGCGAAAGAGAAAAAGCGAGCGTGCGAAAGCGAGAGCGCATACAATTTTCAGCAGTTCCACTTTCAATTCTTCAAATTTCCTTTAAACAAATGCACTTTTTCAATTTAGAAAAAAAAAATTTTCTTTCACTCCCGCATAGTTAATATTTTTTTTAAAGACTTTTTTCCAAAAAAAAAATTTGCCTACACTGCTTTTTGTTGTACAATATACATATATTTAATCCGTACTAAGCGACGAGTCGAGGAGCTACCGTTCACAGTTAAAACGCCAATGATAGTGTCTTCGCTGCAACTGACCGAAACGACTTATCGTTTGAGTGCTCTAAGCTATGGCAAACGCCAGCGAGTATTCAATTTTATCGCTGCGCTGTGCGTTGCGCCGTCCCACTGGAAGTAATCGCTAGAAATGTGCTAAAAGCTCACAGCGGTGAGTGAGTAATGTAATAGATTATGCTTTTCCAAAGAAAAGAAAAAAGCGCCAAACTTGAGCTTTCAATTAGAGCAGCCTGTGGTGGAAATTGCGAAATATATAGGTATGTACCAATTTACGAGTATGTATGCATGTGCTAGCCGAAGGGTTTTTGCACTTTTCGCTGGATTGGTTCGTAGGTGGTGTAATTTATAAAGCACGCAGTTGATAAGCTCTATACAAAAGTTCAAAAACGATCTTAAAATAAAAGCTTTCCCAATAAATATTCATATAAAGCGGAGACCACTAGCAGTTTGACCCCTAGGAAATCGTATACAATTTGACAAAACAGACCCATGATTGCAGAGAAAGAAACTAAGCCTCCACTCTTACTAAAACGAACTTCTATTAGCATCAGCACCGGCGCAATAGACGAAACATCTAGCAGCCGCCGGGAGATAACTGAGAAGGAGTGATTACAACACTAACTCTGGCATCAGTGCGGCTCGACATGGCTTCCTCGGAAATGTTTACTTCGATTGCTTTGCAGTACTAGCCGTAGCAACTGTCAGGCACATCTTTGGTATCACAAAGGATTGTCAGCTGGAAGTGCGTTGCTTAAAAACTTTAGGAAATAATAATTTCTGAGAAACTTAAGTCCTACAAAAGCTCTTTTTCCTTGAAATCTACATATTAATTACATACCACGGCATAGATTTTTACTATTTGACAAGCCATGTAGTATAAAAACTCGGTAATTCTGACGAGAACTATGATTTTAGGCGCCTTTTATGAAAGGCCTGTCTTACCATAGATAAATTCTTGAACAATTAACCAGCAGGGGTAACAAAAAGTCCGTCCTCTCGACACCTATGCCTAAGACGGTGTACATACCTAAAGTTGTGCTTGAGCTTTCAAAAAGCTGGATTACGAATCTAGTCTTAAATCCATAAAAATTCGAGTTTGAATCTGTTGAAATATTTAAATATACGAATATAGTTAAAGTTCAACCGAAGTCAATTAGCCTAGGTCGATTTGAAGAAAAATTCCGTTGAGGGGGAGACTTTTTTCCTCAAATTTACCTTCTCTGTCCTAATATCCACTACCAAAATGTTCTTCTTAGGCTATCCTTTCCATAAGGCTAGTGATTTCATCGTTGAAATGAAAAATGGTCCATCTCTCCGGAGCTAAAACACATCGGCATGACACTCACACAAGCCCGAGATCAAAATTTTTAGAAACGAAACTTCATACTTACAGAGTTCTAATTGCTGATACAAAAAGGGAGAGACGGGGAAATGCGAGAGTACGAAGAGTTTGAGAAGTTTGACCTTAGGGGTAGTGAAAACTTTTGTCGGATCCAAAGAACCCGAAACTCCAATCGATGAAGTGCGAATGGCAATTTCCCGCCTGTACAACGGCCGAGCTTTTCAAATAAGGCGGCGAAGAGCTCGTAAGGTGTATAAAATACATCAATTTCTTTGCAGAATGCGGTCGAACAAAAGCAAGAATTTAAAGCAATTTTCAATAGCACAAACAGAAGCACAACAACAAAAGTTATATCACACAATCAACTGGTGCTGAACAACACCATAAACTCCGTCAGAATCGTGGAGGAAAAATCCATTCGATGCCAAACGAATCTTGAGACAGAGCATGACTTCGTATGGACAGATCATGTAAGTTAGAACCTGGCTTCACCGCAAAGAGAGAAAACGACCGGTCTGCAATTGAAGAATCCAAAACCCTGGAATAAAAAATTGAAAAATCGCAAGCTTCCCTGCGTGAATACCAATCGGTGAGAAAAACATTGCAATGAGCTCGACGCCTAAGCCCGGTCTGAAAAAAAACGCGCCCGCCAACTTTTATGTCAACCTTCCACTCAAACTTCGAATCATAATGTAGTTTAGCGCTCTATTTACGCAATGGATCCGTACACTTCACTACGCTCAATGAAAGAAGAAAAGGGAAAACATCAATTGAATTTAATGGAAAAACTTTTTACCGGCATTTTAAAACTAATCGATTACATATTTATATTCACCATACCTATAGCTAAAGGATTGCCATACGTCACAGAAGAGACACCAGCGAGTTTTTCATGAAGCAAGCAAAAATTCCAAATATGCAATATTTAACCAAACAGTTCGCCAATTGGAAGCAACAACGGTATTGGAAATAACTTTTTTTGTAGTAGCTTGGTAGGTGCAGCCCCCAAGCCAACAATAAAAGACAATGGATGATACCAACGAATTCCAATAGATTTTCTTAGCTGGCATAAATAGAACGCAGGCGCGGCGAAAATATGTGCTACATACATACATACACAATAACCAACCTCCTGTGACACACGAACCAATGCAACATACCCCAAACTAGTACGTGTAAAAGAGAATATGATAAAGCTAAGTGTAAACTACTAAAAATATAGGAAAATTTGAAATTACCAAATGAATGCTTTTTATTGATTGATTTCCATATATGGAAAGAGAATTACAGACGACGGAGATGCAAACGAATGAAA
Organism: Ceratitis rosa; assembly: GCA_037013455.1. Taxonomy (NCBI): domain Eukaryota; kingdom Metazoa; phylum Arthropoda; class Insecta; order Diptera; family Tephritidae; genus Ceratitis; species Ceratitis rosa. The sequence continues at coordinate 4,756,114 of JAWMAG010000069.1, read as the reverse complement.
ACGACTAACGGAGAGAGTGAGAGAGTGTAAAAATTTGATTAGAGTATTAGAGAGAGAATGAGAGCATTTGTATGAGTATTTACGATTTCTGTTGTATAACTATAGGCGCATATACCTAATGTGTATGAGTTTGTGCTACTCTGCAGCTCGTGTATCAGTGTGGTCATGTATTGCCTATGTATTGGTGCATTAATGCAATATAACTTTTAAAATGCTGTTAAATATTTAATATATAAAATTCATTAGATTTATAAGTGGGTTATATGCGTATCTATGCAAGAGGCAATTGAGTGTTGACAAGAATAGAGAGAGAGAGAGAAAGTGAGAGAGAGAGAGCATGATGAAGCAAACTGAATGTAATAAATGAAAATAAAAGCCATAGAGCAGCATTTCAATATTTCATAAATGATAAATGGAGTAGGAAATATGAAGAGCTTATGTATTTATGTATATACAAATGTATGTGTTGAGGGGTGTTCTGCTTGCCTTCAATAATGTCAATTGTAATTATGCAATTGAATGGCAAACGCAGCAGAGATAAATGATTTCACATGTAGGATATCTACGCTTTCTAGATTGATAAATGCTTAAGTGGATTTGAAAATTGCATGCATATAACCCAGCAGATGATAGTTTGGTTAAACTTAAATAATTTACTGTTAAGAATCATATTTAAAATATCTTTCTTTTCAATTATTTTTCTCAAGGTCGGAAAAATTGATACCTAGACTTTGCATTATTATGTCTACAGGATATATGTGCAAACATATATGTTAAATGCACATATATTTAACTAAGTGCTCTGTACTTTTTATATGTAATTTATAATTAAACGTTCTTCCTGAGCTGTGCGTGCAGGCAAATACCTGCCATGCAAAAGCATTTTTAAATTAGTTGGCAACTCTTCTTAAGAAGTATTTTCAACATTAAGGCATTTTAATTTTTTAATGTGAATTCTACAATGTAAAAAAAATTAATTTAATTTTATTATTTTTATAATTAATCATTTTTAATATGTGGCAGCCCTCTTTACATTTTTTTAAATTCTGAATATTTTTAACATGAAACCATTCTAAATCTCTTAATTTTATTTTTTTGGTTTTTTCTAATTTTTTTTAATAAATTAAAAATATGTGGCAACCCTTCTTTAAAATATATTATATTTTGAGCTTTCTTACTATACTACTGTGAGCTTTCTTAACGCTCTTTCCTTTAGTTATTTTAAAATATTCAACCTTTTTAGTTTCCCTTTGGTTAAATGTTTTTTCTAATAATTGGCAACCCCTTCTAAAATAAAATATATTTAAACACAAACCTTTCTAATTCTTAACTTTTTTTAAAAAACATTTTCAACACTGAACCTTTTTCTAAATTTCTTATTTTGACCTTTACAGTGTAAAAAATAAATTATTTTATTTTTCTATCAATTTTTTTTAATTAACAATTTTAAATAGATTGCAATGCTTTTAAAAACTATTTTCCATTGCAAGCTTTCTTAATGCTTTTCACTTTTGTTATTTTGAAATATTCAACTTTTTTAGTTTCTTTTAAATTACATTTTCAAATTGTTGGCAACCCTGTTTATTTTTTTTCTCGTTTTTAATTCAACCTTTTTGAAGAATATTTTCAAGATTAAGTCATTTTAATTTTTTTTATTTTTTTCTAAAATAAAACTTTTATATACATAAATGGCAACCCTTCTTTAAACAAAGGTGCTACTTTGAGCTCTCTTGAAGCTTTTTATTCTGATTTATATTTTGAAATATCCAAATTTTTGCTTTCCTTTTAATAAGTTTTTAATCAACATTCTAAATTGGTATATATATTTGAATTCAAGTTCTTCTTAACTCTTCTCATTGTTACCAATATTGTTATAGATATATTATTTATTCTCTTAAATTTTTGAATCAACAAGTAAAGCAGGTGGCAACTCTCTTTAAAGAATATTTCGACCGAACGCTGGCTTCAATTTGTGGTGTGGGGAGAGATTTAGAAGTTTTAAATCGCCTTCGAACGGTTGATAGTAGTTTTTCGGGGAAAGTTGCGGGGTCGCAGTCCTGGGTCGAATTAAAATCCGTGTCATTCCGACTACCGGGGAGACTCTTCCGAGAAGCATGCCGTGGTGTGGATAAATTCTAAAACCTTTACCCCCAGAGAAACCTACTCTCTCCTCAGGAGCATGGGTACAATAATCTCGCTCTTAATGGAGTAAAAGAAGCTACTGCTCGAAGCAGAGAGACAAGTTGAGAAGGAAGTTCTGAATATATGGTTACCATTTAGTAAAATGTAGCACTGCGACTGGTTTGCACATCTCATCCAAGTCATTCACAGAGAAACAGTCAACAGCTTCCTTAAGACTTTTTAATTAAATAGTGTATTCCAACCTCGTGCACTACCTATAATAGATGAGAACCTCGAGCTGCCACGTGATACCCAAGAAATCCTGACCCGGCTGAGTGCTGGAAATTGTAATATATTTTAATCCTAAGTATATAGTTTGTAGCCCAACATATCCGTCTTGCATGCATTGAGTCCACACCACCCCCTCAAATACCGTCTCATCTAATACTCTTTTTTCTTTGCTCCAAACTTAAAGAAACAGCTCGTTTCCTGATAGTCAATCATTTACCTTCTAGATATACTGCAAATCTTCCCTACATTTTCTCTGCAAACATCTACATACGTATTGCCTATGCCCTTTTAAAATTCCTAAATTTTCTTCAACTATTTGCCCTCTTTTTTACGCCTTCAACATTTAACCTAACAAAATAACTACAACTAAGTAACGCTCTGGTATTTACTTATACACATACATCAATATATATTATACTCGTACATATAGGTATATGTACATATGCATATATACATACATACAATGTTAATGTTAAACTTTACATGTTGACCAAAAGTGTTCTGAGGCCATAAGCCAAGCTAAAGTCCCCTACAAGAGTTACGTCATTCCTCAGCTGTTGTTATCTAATCGAAATGGAGCAGCTACAACAAAAGTAAATACATACATACATAGTACCCACATACATAAGAAGGAGCGAAGCGCATGCTTTTGCCGAGTGCTCTTTCGAGTAAAATCTTCCAATAATAAAAACAACCAAAAAAAACGCTCTGCCATAAAATAGGCAATGAAATTGTATGTGACTTTCAATTGCAACCCTGTAACGTTTGGTGAATTCAACTATTGGTAGAGTTGAACAGAGAGTTATACAATAAGTAGAAAGCTATAAAAGTCTATGTAAGTCATGTAACCGATATAGACAATTGGAGCGCCTTGGCGCCATAATAAAAATTGGCACCCACACCTGCGACTGCACACTACCGTAACGCTTGCAATGAGTTCTCATGGTTTCAAGGTTTTCTATTTATTTTTATTGTATTGTATTTTCGATATTGTACTCATACTCACTCTCAGCTCTCATACACTTACTCTCTACTTTGGCCTTTGAATTTGGCTGGTATACAAAATGGGCCGCTGTATGTGTGTATTGAGCGAATAATTTGGCAAGGAGCTGTGGTTTCTGCGTGCTATGGAAATGTATGACTGTGTTTAAGAGCAAGCAAATTCCTTAGCACTATAATAGGTAGGTCATACTCATATATACCGACTACAACAAAGAAGTCTTAAAGGCAATATCTTGCAACTGGGTACATAGAAGAAAATTCAGTGTCATAACTATTGCTTTGTGTGGAAATTTTTATGGCAAAACTTGCTTCTTCAGTTGTGTAACGTTTTCGATCATCGTATATATTTTATTAACTTTATTTTATTTTAGTTTTTTAATTTTATTTAATTTTATATTATTTCCTTTTTGATTTACTTTTTTATTTTTTATCTATTTAAATAGATTTTTTTATTTCAAAATATATTTTTATATTTTATTTTTTATTTTAATTATTTAATGTATTGCGGCCGCGATAGCCGAGTGGTTAGCATTGCGTACTGACGTTCGGAAGGCTCGGGTTCATATCCCAGTGCCAGCAACATCCAAAAGTTATGGAAAATTAATTTAAATAAAAAATTAAGTTAAATTTTCTAATTGCGGTCGCCCCTCAGCAGGGAATGTCCACCCCTCCGAGTGTATTTCGGACATGAAATAAAAGGCTCCTCGTAAAAAACCGTCAGCCGTTCGGAGGCGGCTTAGTATAAACTGTAGGTCCCTCCATTTGTTGGAAAAACATCAAGACGCAAAACTACAAATTGGAGGAGGAGCTCGGCCGAAAAATCGCTTCAGCGGTTACAAAGCGCCAATTATATATATATATATATATATTTCCTTTTCTTCTTATTTACTTATTTTTATTAAACTTCTTTTATTTTAGTTTATTTTAGTTTCCCTTATTTTATATTATTGTATTTTATTTTTATTTTATTACTAAGCTATTTCATTTTATATTAAATTAATTTATTTTCCTTAAGTTTATTTTATTTTATTTTATTTTACTATTTTTTTTATATTTACTTTTTTTTAATTTTATTTTATCTTAGCTAATTTTATCTCATTTTGTTTTATTTTACTTTACCTGACCTTACTTTTCTTTGTTACTTTGCTTCATTTTATTTTATTTCGTATTGCTTTTAACTCTTTTATTTCATTTAATTCTATTTCATTTAATTTATTTATTTTTTTACTTCATTTCATTTTATTCTATTTTACTTCATTTTATATAATTTTATTTTTTTTCGTTCAATTCATTCTATTTCATTATATTTTATTATGCTTTATTTGATTTCATTTTCTTTTATTTTATTTTACTTTGCTTTATATTATTTTATTTTAGTTTTTTTTTTATTTTTATTTTTATTTTATTTTTATTTTATTTTATTTTACTTTGCTTTATATTATTTTATTTTAATTTTTTTTATTTTTATTTTTATTTTATTTTTATTTAATTTTTATTTCCTTTTATTTTATTTTCTGTTATTTTACTCTATTTTATTTTATTTTATTTTATTTTATTTGATTTTATTTTATTTTATTGTATTTCATTTTATTTTATTTCATTTCCTTTATTTTATTTTGCTTTTTTTACTTTATTTTATATTATTTTACTCTACTTTATTTTATTTTATTTTATTTAGTTTAATTAAATTTTATTTCATTTTATTTTATTTTATTGTATTCCATTTTATTTTACTTTATTTTATTTCATTTTCTTTTATTTTACTTTTCTTTATTTTACTTTATTTTATATTATTTTACTCTATTTTATTTTATTTCATTTTATTTTATTTCATTTTCTTTTATTTTACTTTTCTTTATATTACTTTATTTTATTTTATTTTATTTTATTTTATTTTATTTTATTTTATTTTATTTTGTTTTATTTTATTTTATTTTATTTTATTTTATTTTATTTTATTTTATTTTATTTTATTTTATTTTATTTTATTTTATTTTATTTTATTTTATTTTATTTTATTTTATTTTATTTCATTTTATTTTATTTTATTTTATTTTATTTTATTTTATTTTATTTTATTTAATTTTATTTTATTTTATTTTATTTTATTTTATTTTATTTTATTTTATTTTATTTTATTTTATTTTATTTTATTTTATTTTATTTTATTTTAATTTATTTTATTTTATTTTGTTTTATTTTATTTTATTTTTTATTTTTTATTTTTTTTTTCATTTATTTTTGTTTTAATTTATTTTTTTATTTTATTTTATTTTATTTGAATTTATTTTATTTTATCTATTTTATTTGTAAATTTTACTTTATTAAGATTTTTTTTATCTTAGTTTAGTTTATTTTATTTATATTTTTTTTTATTTTTATTGATTTTTTACTTTTTAATTTTATTTCCTTCCATTTGATTTATTTCATTGTAATTTATTTTATTTCATTATTTTCTTATTTTTTATGTTTTATTTTTTTTAATTTTATTTTTTAATTTTTTTCCCATTCACATCTAAATTCCAATGTACACAATTGTGGTATTTTCTATTATTTCCAAGAGTGCATATGAATATATGGACATACTCGTATGGACATATGCACATATATTTATTTCACCTAAATATGCCTAAAAGTATGCTTCATATGACTCTTAACCACAGCCATACACAAGCACACCGCTGCAGTTTTGAGTGTTGGTGTAGAAGTGAATGTACGTTTCCAAGTCCACATTTTTCAGTTGTTCATTTGTTTGAATACCCGTACATTTAGCATACATTTATATATATGTATATATGAAATGTGGATATGCAATTTCATGCTTTTCATATTTGTTTGCTTTCTTATTTATCTTTTTTCCTTTTCTTTGTCATACACGAGAAACTTCTCAAACATTCATTTCTATGCTTGGAATTCTCATTTTGTTAATCGTCAGTCAAGCAGAAGAAGAAGAAGAAGAAGAAGCTTTCAATATACATATATTACATGCATACATATACTTGCTGACTACTGACTGACTGACTGACTGACTGACTGACTGACTCACTGGGCTTGACATTCTTGTGTTGTACTCAGCCTATTTTAGCCACTGTCTTTCATATTTCTTCTATTCATCTTGGACTACTTGACTTTTTTCGATTGTTCTCTTGTCTCTTGCAATGATATTTTGCTAGGCTTTATTGTTGGTGGTATGCCATATTTGATGTTCAAGCAGTACAAGTTGTGCAGAAGAAATATTGGGCGGTAAAGAGAGGTAATATTTCCAATTTTCGTATTTGAACCTTTTATATATGTATGTACATTGAATAAGTACACACATACATATATGCTCGTATTTATATGTATATATAGATATGTATTTATGTATGCCAAGCTGTTTTTAAGTTAAATTTATTAACTTATTTTAGAAAACCGTTTTAGGTGGCGGAATGTCTCATCCGTCAGCATCTTGAGAATTCTCGTTCACTATCTCCGGATGTTGCACTTCCAATCTTATTTAGCAGTCTGGCAAAGTGTTCTTCTCATAACCAAGTATTTAATAGGCGCACTGGGTTACCTCATTTGTGACGTATGTCGTTGGTTCTTTTCATGGAATTTTCGAACATTACCCTTGGTGAACACCTTCTCAAGCTTTTCATACTCACTTATTATTTATTTTTTGGCAGAAAATGCACCTTGCTCCCTTCTTCAGCTCTCGATATGTAACCCACTTCACCCCCTTTATAGTCCTTCCCAAATTTGCGAGGTAGGCAGTCCTTTTTCTCTCCACTTCAATTCACTACTTTCCTCAACTTGTCAACTATGCTTCTGATGTTATTGCAAACTAATTATTTCTGTAGCGCCGGTTCGTACAGATCTTGAAATGTCATTCCACAGCTTCGGTAAACCGAGTACCTAATCAGTACTTCCAGAGAGCAGAAGATAAGGCGAATAGAAACCCGTTTGATTGTTCATGATTGCAGTTTTCTGACGTCGAGCCTTTCTTGTGTTTATTATGTGGTGTTCTTTTCTGGGTGGAGACAGGGATGAATCTTCGCTGAAATAAGATAGTGATCCGAATCAGTATTAGGTCCTCGAATTGTACTTCATCCTTCCCAAGCACAATTTTCATATCTTGGCTCATCGCTTATAGAAGGCATGCGGGAGCGCATGCAAAGCACCAACGAAGTTCCGGTTCCACCGTATTTTGCCTAGCAAATTCATCTACCTTGCTGTTTCGGTTATATCTCTGTAACCACGAACCTAAATTAGAGGTAGAGAGAGAGAGAGAGAGAGATAGAGTCTGTTCTATACAACGATCTTTAAAGGAGACCTACGACAGCTCAAAAGAGTTTTTAAGTTTATCGCCATAAAGCCTGTAGCCTTTTATTTTGAAATACACTACCTGAAAGAAATATTCAACAGATAAATTACGAAAGAAAACTCCTTCGCCTTATCTGCCTTCAAACTTTGAACCAGTTGTGTAGATTTCATGACAACCGGAGGATGTGAATACCTTCCTAAAAGATAAATTATCAGTTGATCAGTTGATCACTAAGCGAATACTCAAAGGAGTTAATTAAATCTCGGATCAATTTTCCGGTGTATCTCTTGAGAATTAACCTCGGACACTTAAAAAGCGCCGAAAGCTTTTTGGAGCTCGCTAATATCACCTGTGGGGACTTCCACCACTCACAAAGGAAACTTTAAACATGCAGAGCTTCGTCTACCATTGAAGCCTTTCATAGGACGATGGCTTAGTCTTTTGAAACAACAAAAGTGTTTGAGAAATCAAGATGGGAGAGGATGTATGTATTCCATTAAGGGACTCTAAGCTGATTTTGTATGAAACTATGTAAATAGACAAACCCTTTAGAATGGATTTTACATATATGTATATGTATTTATTATATACAAACAATATTTAACAATAAACAACACAGTTAAACTTATATCTATTAACAATATTCTATATTACTTGACTAAAGCGTTCTCTTTGTCTCCATCTAAGTCTTTTTCACACCAATTCTATCTAACTCAATCTAATTCTATCTGCTTAAATTCTTCAAAATCACTCTAATATTCAATGGTCACACATTTCGTCTTCAAATACTCATTGAGCGCCTCCTGCCCCAGATCCTTGCCGAAACCGCTCTGCTTGAAGCCACCAAACGGCGCAGCCACATCAGTCTTATTGTAAACATTCACAAACACCGTACCCGCCTCAATACGATCGGCGAATGCCAGCGCCTTACTAATATCCTTCGTGAACACGCCACTGGCCAAACCATATTCGCTGCGATTGGCACGTTTCATCACCGAATCCACATCACTGCCATTGAATTTGGAAATTATCATGATGGGACCGAAAGATTCTTCTTTAGCAATGAACATTTCATCCTCGACATCTGTGAAGACGGTGGGCTGGAAGAAGTAACCCTTTGTGTTGGGCACTTGCTTGCCACCATAGACTAAAGTGGCGCCCTCCTTAACACCGCGTTTGCAGAACTCAATGAGTTTGTCGAAATGCGCCTTATGATTTTGTGGGCCATGTGCCGTGGAACGATTCAGCGGATCACCAATAGTCATTGTGCCTATGTCCTTCACAACGCGACGCACGAACTCATCGTGTATGCGATCCTCAACGAACAGCCGACCAGCGGCTATGCAATTCTCACCCTTATTGAAGAAGACCGACGACATGCCCTGTGTGGGGAAGGGAGTTAGAGTTTTAATTAATTATTGATAAGTTTTTGTATTTCTAATAGCAACTTACATGCTTAACAGCTTTATCCAGATCACAATCGGCGAAGATAACCAGTGGACTCTTGCCGCCCAACTCCAATGAACACTTCTTCAGATTGGATGCCGCGCAAGACTTCATAATCACTTTGCCGATGGGTGTCGAGCCGGTGAAGCCCAGTTTGCGCACCAGATGATGATCGGCCACAGCTTGGCCAGCGCCGGCACCCTGACCTGGCACCACATTAATTACGCCCGGTGGGAAGCCAGCTTTAACAGTGAGCTCTGCAAATTTGAGTGCTGTCAGTGGGCAAGTTTGTGCCGGTTTGATCAAGCATGTATTTCCAGCGGCAATGCAAGCGGCCATTTTCCAGGATAACATCATGAGTGGATAATTCCAGGGCGTTACCAAACCAGTGACGCTGTAAAGGCGAATGAAGTGGTTTAGAAACTTATAATAACCTGCAAGTTACTTAGCGTACTCACCCAATAGGCTCACGTTTGGTGAAGGTCAGCACATTGTTTGGTCTGGCTGGGTTCACTGGTATGGTGCTACCTTGTATCTTGTCGCACCAGCCCGCAAAGTAGCGCCAGGCATCTATCGACATGCCAATGTGTGTCTTCAAAGCCAACGTATACACAGCGCCAGAGTCCACTGATTCAATGGTTGCCAAGTCCTCTTTGTACTGCTCCATCAAATCGGCTAGCTTCATCATGAGTTGTCCACGCTGACGCGCCGAGACCTGTTTCCACGCGCCATAGAAGGCATTATGCGCTGCCTGCACAGCCTTGTCGACATCATTACGGGATGCGCATGCCGCTTTACAGATAAGTGTTTCATCGGTGGGATTAATAATGTCCAAGGTGTCTTTACCTTCGGCATCGATAAACTGACCATTAATAAAGAGTTGCGTAGGCACACGAATTTCACGTTTGTTTGCACGCATTACAAAACCTTCGAAGGGCACTTCAACGCCAGTTGCAGAGCTACCTTGACGCAAGTTCTTAACGATCTCAACAAAGAACTCTTCGAAGACGGGCGCCATAAAGACATGCTCATTCTCCAGTGGCACATCGAAGGCGTCTTTGCACTCCTCCACTAAACGCACCACATCCATGGAACCAGCGCCGGCGGCAAAGAAATCAGTCTCCGCCTCAATTGGCGCCTTTAGTATAGAATTCCAAACACCACGCAAGATCTCCTTCTTCAACAACTCATCCTCGCTGAACTCGGTAATCTGTGGTTGATCACTCTGTTTGAACCAATCGGCAGCGTTGATCATCTTCGAACCCTTCTTCAGCCGGCGTACATTCACAAAGTTACCATCTGTGCCCTGAAGCAGCAAACCATCTTGGTGTATATAAGCAGGTGTCTTAAGATCCTTCAATTTCAGCGAACCCAACTGTTTTACCGGTCCGGCTGAGTAGATGTGTGCACCAAACAAACGTATCTTCTCCTCGCTACCATCCGGCTTGAGCACCACCGCAATAGCGCCTGGCTGTGAGTCTAAACCGCGCACAAAATTAAAAATATTTTGTGCGGTCTGGTTTAAAGGCACAAATTGGTTCTCCTCCTTAAACATAGCGGGATCATAAGTGGCACCGATATCGGTTTGTGTAATCTTCGGCGCCGTACCAGCAGCTACCAAATCAACAGCTACACCCATCGACTTAACACCCTCGGGATAGAGGAATCGCTTGTAGATAGTATCCAGCGTATCGGTGGGCTCAATTGGTGTCTGTTTCTGCAACAAAATCGGACCGGTATCAAGACCATCATCAGCCCAGAAGATAGTGAAGCCAGCGTCCTCATCACCCTCGATCAGTGTCCATTGTATAGCGCTAGCACCACGATGACGTGGCAATATAGAGGGATGATAGCAAATACTACCCAAATCGGCGCCATCAATCACTTCCATTGGTATGAATTGCGAGCAGAAGGGCAGTACATTGAGTGTGGCCTTCACGGATTTATATTGTTGCAGCACCTCCGGCAAAGCGACACCCTTCTTACGCCATGAGGCAAATTTAAAGACGGGAATATTATGACGAGTTGCGGTAGTGGCTAAGATATCCTCGCGACTACCCTTATCTGGTATGGTAAATACACCGACAATATTGTATTTCTTCTCCAAAAGTAATTCCAAGACATCAGCAGCAAAATTGCTCTGTCCAATGATGGCAATACGTAGTGGTTGCTGGAAGTAAAAAGAGAGTGAGAAAATTTATTTCATTTTGTATTAGAGGGAAATTATCAAAGAGAGTTAAGAGAAGTGAATGGGAACTCCTTTTAATTTCAAGGTTGAAACCCACATCGAAAGCTCCGAGGAAAAAACTTTTTTTCTTAATTACAAACGAAATGTTGATATTTGTGTGGGTAGACAAAAATTATTTTCAATTTGAATCAAATCACGGTTTTAAACTCCGGACTAAGCTTCTTCTTCGAACTTTATTAACAAAAAAAAAAAATAACTAGATTATTTGGTAAAAAACTACTTTAAGACTGTATAATGTAATTTTAAAATTATTTCGATTTCAGCGCCATCTATTGGAGCTTTTTTGTAAAACTCATAGAAATATTATATTTTCTTTTTAAATTATTCGATTTTTTTTTATTAGAAAAAACACTAGATTATTCAGCATTAAATTAGTTAAAACGAGAACTACATTCGATTAAATCAGTTTTTGAGGAATTTTTTTAATACATGCGCCCAAAAGCTTTTGAGATATTTAAGTACGAAAGGCTCTTGGAAATTTTACTATTACAGCGCCACCTGTTTAACCATTTAGAATTATACTCAACAATCGATCAGTTCAGTAGTCTTAAATTTTTTAAAAGTTATTACGTAGAACTTTTTAAGAATTAAAAAAATATATATTTTTTTTATTGTTCGGCGATAAATTAATTACAATGAGATTTAGATTCGATTAAATTGGTTTTTAAAACTTTTTCCTAAATTTTTTTATTAGCCTACATCCTTTTCATATATTTATTAAAAAGCGAAAAGCTTTTAGAACTACTGGGGCCACATATTAAAGCGACGTATGTATTTATGTTTGAATCGGCTCAGCAATTTTAAATTTTTGAAAAGCTTTTATGCAAATTTTTATTTAACAATTAGAAGAAGACAGTAAATTGATTCGAACGTATATTGAATTTGATTCAATTGGATTTTGAAATAGTTTAATTAATTTGAGTATCCCTTGTCTACAAAATTTTCAATTGTTTCGATGCAAAAATATTTCCAAAGCATATTTCGATTTCAGCGCCACCTATTGGAGCTTTTTTCTGTATTCAATAGAGCGCTTTTTCAAAGCTATAAAAACTCTTTAACTTGAAATCAGCCCTCACAAAATCTATGAGGAGGTGTTTAAAAAAGTTTCACTAATTTTTGTAAAGTAAGACTGAAGTTCTATTCGATTGATAAATAGTCAAATTGTGTAGATTTTGATCCCTCCAGTTAGATCTAACTTACTACTTACTATAAAGCTCCAAAGCTTCTGAGATTTACTGTTAAAAATTAAATTTACACGCACACATACATACATATGTATTTAATCTAAATTTATATTTACTTAATTACATACGTTTAGTCTGCTTTCTTTTATGTCATTAATAAATATTTATTTTCTTCTCACAAAGCCACTTAAGTATATACTTATGTATTTCAAAAATGTTATCAGTTGTCACGAAAGCGCTCTACGCCAAGCCATTTTATAATCAAAACAATTTTTTTTTCGATTTTTTCGTAAATAAATCCGACCACTTTTAACCGGTTTTAATGACTATGCAATTAGAGAATCAAACAATTATGGAATTCTAGATTTCAGTTCTAGTGAGAAACAAACAAAGCATCTAACACGTGATGAAATTAATAGCAACGAACTGATTAAATAATACTATTATTATAATAAAGATGCACACATATTTATGCACGTAATTATGTATGGTATAAGCAAGTACATACTCGTATTTATGTATTTTTCAAAAATAGATTATAAATAGTTCTTCGAAAAAGTGAAGGTTGTTGCACTGAAAACAAAAATTAATTCATTCTTATCAAGTGGCTTATAAAAGAAAAAAACAAATATATGTATGTGTATACATATGTTTTCACTAATATATACTACGTGCAAAAATTAAATAAAATTTGTGTCATTTCAAAAATCTCAAAAATAAACGAAAAATAAATAATAATTATTATTATATGTTGTTTATTTAATTTTAAACGAATAATCTGGAGAATTGTGTTTTTTAGTCCACGAAGTAGTCTAAAAGTCTAATAAAACAACTACTATCTAATTGGCTACTTTTAAGAATAATTCATAAAACTATTAAAGCCCATTAGGCCGGTGTGAGGCAATATAAACATTAATAATAAAAGTGGAGAATAAATTTCATACAACTTTCGGACAACAAAAAAATTTCTCCCATTATTTTTACTTTTTTTTCTTCTGAAAATCTTCTAAAATGGATATAATAGATTTTTTTTTTAATTATTTAGAGCGCAGGGAATTTAAAGTAGAATATAGTAGATTTTTGTTTATATATATATTTGTAATATTATTTATAATTATTTTCAATGTAATTATTTAATGTAATTATTTAATACCAACAGTATCGTTTTTTAACTATTTATTTTAGCGAAACTTACGTCATCAAAAGAAAAAAAATTTTGAAAACTTTGTAGAAGAAGTTCCACTTAACACATTGATAACTTTTAAGTCTCAAATAAAGTAATCCACTCACTACTTATGGAAAATGTGCCTTTTAAGCCCTCGAACATGATATAACCACTTAAGCGACACCTAACATCAACTAAATATTATGCAAGAAAAAGCTTCATATATTTTTTTCTAAATCAAAGTTAAGGGTTTGAGATTAATGCAATAATATTAACACCGTTATCTCTCAAACCTAATTGGCATTCAACAAATAATAAGGTAAGCAATTAAGTGTGAACTAACGTAAAGGTTATAAATACATGTACAAATATTAAATAAGGAAAGCATAAATTATGTAAATAAAATTAAATTAAATGAAATAAAATGATATTTAACTTAAATAAAATAAAATAAAATTGAAAATATAATAGAAATCAAATCAAATAGATTACTCAAAAAAATAAATTGAAATAAAATCAAATGACATAAAATTAAATTGAATTAAATTTATTTAATAAAAGAAAATAAAATAAACAAAAATGAAAAAAATTATTAATTAATAAAAGAAAAATTAAATTAATTAAAATAAAATAATTTAAAAATGAAATAAATCGAATTGAAATAAAATAAAATAGCTACTACTAAAACAATTTAAATAAAGTAAACAGAAATGAAGAAGAAACAAAAAAATAAAACTTAAATAAACTGGATTAAAAAATTAAATTACATAAATTAAAGTCAAATAAAACAAATTAAGAACAAAATAAAATAAAAATAAGTTAAATTAAAATGAAATAAAATTAAATTTAAAAAAGGGAAAAAATAAAACTGAAAAAATTAAACACAAAAAAACATATTAAACTAAAATAAATTAAAACGAAATTAATTAATTAAAATAAAAAGTAAAGTGAACTGAAATAAAATAACAAAAAATAAATTAAAATTAATCAAATAAAACTCAATAGAAAAGAACTAAATTTAATAAAATTAAATTAACATGAACTAAACTATAACAAAATTAGCTGAGGTCGAAAAAAAAGTTAAAAAAAAAATAAAATAAAATAAAAGGCAATGAAATTAATTAAACTATATGAAGTTAAAATAAATTAAATTAAATAAAAATATTAAATATTAAATAAAATGAAATACGTTTCTTAAAAAGCAGATGTGTATTAAGAATTATATTTTATTTACTTCTGCTGTGAGTTGAATAATCTTAAATAAAAGCACAATACTTAAAAAGGAATAGAGCGAGCAATTCGAGTGTATTTTTGTCATAAGCAAAATACATATACAAATGTAAAAAAATTAGTTATTAAAAACATTAAATTAAAAAACCATTTTTATTATAACTCTTACTGATCTTCTTACATACAAATCTGAATTTTTTTTAGTAAAATGTTTATTAAAAAAAAAAAATAAGTAAGTAGTATTGTGTTAAAAAGTCAAAAAAAAACTAAAAACTAAAAGATAAAACAACATAACGAAAATGAAAAAAATAATTAAAAGTTTTTTTTTATTAGAAAAAATTACAATGTAAATTAAAAGAGCGAAATAAATATTTTTAAAAATAAATTAAAACAAAATGTTAATCAAAGTAAAAATGTGATGTTACTTCATTTTCAGTTTTCAGTAGTTCAATAATACTAATTTCTAATATTTTATAAAGAAATAAATATTTAAAATAAAAAACTATTATTTTTTAATTAAACATAATTTTTTTCAAAAACCTGAAGTTAAATATGTAAAATAACGATATTCACACTTTATTTTTCTTAAAACCAATATTAAATTATTTAATTTTCAGTATAAAATGTAAGTATTTAGAGAAAAACATTAACAAAATAGAAACATATTTTTAAAAGAAAAAAAAAGACTTGCGCAAGAGAAGAGATGAGAAATAAATAAGAGTGAAATAAATATTTATAAAAAAAAGCATAAATATTTTTTAACAAGAAAATATTATATTTGATTGAAACAAATAGGAATTTTTTTTTGCAAAAAAAATAAATTAAAATTAAGCGCTGATTTGACATGTTTAATTGCAGAACGAAGTTGCATTATTCAGTTTTTGGTTTTAAATCTGCATTTTTTGAGTAAAATTTTTATATAAAGGTAAGAGAAAATACTGCAATTCTGGTTATTTAATTTTAAATAAAAAACTCTTGCATAAAATTTAGTTTTTTAAAAGAAATGAGAGTAATAAAATGAGATATTAAATTGAAAATTAGAAAGAAGATAAATAAATAAATAAACTATTTTTAAAATAAATATTTAAAAAAACTAAATGGAATTTGTATGTAATCATCATTAAAAGTAAAAAACCAAAAGTTCGATTTATTAAAAAAAAATTTAAATTATATACTGAAATTTTAGGTGTAAATTTGTGTAAATTTATAAGAAATATTTTTTTTTTTTTTTTAAATTTAGTTATGAAGGAATAATTTTTTTTCTTTTAATTTTGTTATCAAATATTATTAACATAAGCATTAAGACATTCTAATATTTCGCTTTCAATTTTCTGCAAAATAAATTTAATTGTGTTAACAATTATTTTTAATTCATTAATTTTATTGATATAGATTGTTTTTTTATTTTATGATATAACTCTTAAACTCACTTTTAC
The DNA here is from genome assembly GCA_037013455.1 of Ceratitis rosa. Lineage (NCBI taxonomy): Eukaryota > Metazoa > Arthropoda > Insecta > Diptera > Tephritidae > Ceratitis > Ceratitis rosa. Next base: position 4,739,688 of record JAWMAG010000069.1, on the reverse strand, counting down.
CCACAGAAAAAAACACTAAATAAAATATAATAAAATTTATTATACAAAAAATTACTTATAATTAATTAATTAATTTAATTTTAAACTAATTTATTTTCTTTTTTTAAGAAATTGAACTCTTAAGGTATATTTCTACCGCCAAACTCACTAAAAAAATACAGATTTTTTCCATAAAAAAAAATAAAAATTATTTATAAAAAAATTTCATATACTAACTGCCATGACTCGTTGCACTGCTTGCACTTGCACTTTTTTCTGAGTTTATTACTCCTCTGTTTACTGTTTTTTCCACCTTTTTTTGAGGAAAAATGCTTTCCTTTCACTTGTCAGCAATTAACAACGCGAAATTACAATATAAACTTCAACTTGCTATAAGAAAACTGATGATGGCCAATTACTCTATGCTACACTTCACTGCGCCAGCCAGCAAGATAATCAATGCACTTGAATGTTATGTTATTTATATATGTACAATGTGTATGTAGGTATGCACTTCTTATGCAATTTCTTTTGAAAAATTAGCTGAGTTTGTTGTTAATAAAAAAGCGACGACGACGACTTGCAGCTATGAAAAACTAAACACTTTTGAGTGATCAACAGCTGGACAACTGATATTTATATACAACTCAGCCGGCAGAAATTTCAAATTCAAACATACGTGTATGCATACATACATATGAACAACATTAATAGCTGGACAAAAGCGATACGAACTCATACATATGTACATACGTACATAAATGTATATATGAATGAAAACGTATTAAAAATAAAAGCAACAACAATACTGAGTTTAATTATTATAAACAAAATATTAAAAACGAAAAAAATACATTTTTATAATATTTATTACATACATATTTACATATATTCATATGTATAAGTGCTATAAACTCGTGTACACTTGAGGTCTTAATAGATAGGGATTAGAAATAGGAGCACTTTCTTCATACTCACCGCTGCTGCTGCTGTTGTTGTTGTTGTTGTTGTTGTGTCGCACGTAAATGCTGTTATCAATGGTTTGTCGAAGCTTTAGGTGCACACTGTCTTATCACTTACATATAAAACAGTGACATGGAGCACTAGCAGATAGAATTAGTCTATTTTTATGTTTGTTTTGCTAATTTTTGCATTTTTAATTTGTTTTTTTTTGGTTATGAATTTTTGTTTTATTATTTTTATTTCACTAGAGAAGTTGGTAACATGCACACGCCCAACTTTTAGCACGTCGCCACTTATGTGTGTGTATGTGTGTATATATGTATGTATATATATATTGCACGAATAGCTGGTATCATGCAGTTTGATGATTCTCAAGTGTCGTATTTATGCATTTCTTGCAAAAAAAAAACAATAACAAAAATGTTGAAAATAATTCTAGATTTTATTTCGTAAGACTACACGTGTGTGAGTGCTAATTTTCCAAGTGTAGTTAACAAATTTAATATTTTAAATTATTTTTAGAATATATACAATATATTTACATCTATAAGAGGCATTTTGAAACAGCTGTAGCTACATTTTTGACTCCAGCCGACAAACATATACGGGTCTCTTATGAGGGCGTCAACATCAATGTAGACGAATAAATAATTTATTCCAATTAATTCTGACCATTTATGGCGGACACCTCGTATATAAAAGTATGAATGTACATTCGAATGGAATCTGGTTTTCGAACAGAACAGAAGGAACTTTCGAATCGAGCGACAGAGTTCTAGAGTAAACCCCCCGACTTGGTTCACTTAGCATTTTGAGTTGGTTCTAATAAGATTTTTGTTGGATTTTCACGTTATTTGTTTGATGAGCCTAGGCAAGAAGCTTTCTATATTCCAAACCATAAATATGATTTTTCTAAATAGATCGGTCACGGAATCACTTCCGTAAAGAGCGTTTATACAAATATTAGCCTTTTTAAACAGCCACTTACATATTTTTCACATATTAAGCAAAGTCGAACCACCGAATCGATCTCAGATCCACTTCACCAAAGAAAAAGTCAATTTAGGTAAATGTAGATTTTTTCAGGCAAAATTGGTGGTTATAGTACATAAAGCTGTGTTGTTGTTGTTAATGTAGCCGCGAAAACATTCCCCAAAGTACGTTTTGGGATACGTTGCGGGAGTGACAGTCCTTGGCCAGATAAAAATCTGAGTCGTTCCGGTATAAAGACCTGATTTTCGCGTGAACTTTTGGATTTTAATCGCCTTGCCACGGGAAAATTTTTGAACCCCACCCAGCATGAGGCTCTCAGAAAATCATATATTTTCAGATCTGTAACAGCAAAATCGAAAACCGTAGAGAACTGCCAAAGATCACTGAAGATGGAGAAATCACATTGCGTGTAATGTGCTCAGGAAATTATGGCCAGAATGAAACAGAATAAGGTAACGTTATTAACCGAGCTAAAAAGAAAGGAGATATCTACAATTATAGGTCGTCTTACAGGACATATTCTAATGACTTCTGCAGAAGTTGCTGGTAAGAAGAAGAATCTGAAACTTCCAGGCAATACCTTTGCGACTGCCCCGAGGAGTAGGTTGAAGTCTCTAGAGCAATTCTTACAATTCTTACTATTCGCGTTAAGAAATTTAAACTGGGATGCGAATAAGAACCTGCCTTCTTACAAAAGTCGTTTACGGCTCATTAATCTGCCTACACTCCACAATTGTAGAAAGACGCTTGGAATTTTATTTTTAACTAAATTGATAAGAGGTGCTATTAATAGCGCATTCCTACTTAGAGAGCCAAACTTTACTATCGCTTTAAGATTATCTAGACACTTTAGGCCCTTGTGTCTTCTCATGCAGAAGAAACTTTGAAATGCACGACCCTTTTATGGTAGATCTTTGTGGAACGAATTTAATACACATTTCCCCAACATTGATTCCTCTGACTCGCTTTTCTGTATCGAAACCTACTTACTGAGTGTTTAAAATAATTAAGTAAATTCCTTCTCCTTTTTCCCCATGTAATTTTATAGCAGCTGATGAACAAACCGGTAGCTGTTTATTGTAAGAGGCAAGTGTAACCGCGACCTTCCGCGTCCGATTTTTGGTTCAGTACAGGCCGACTGTCACTGGTTTTCGGTCACCGGTCTGTTGGATTTTTCGATTAACTCTCAGACGCGCCCCTCGGTCGGTTGGGCGGGAGGTGGGTAACGCTGAGTTCGTTGTCAAAACAAAATATAATCATTGTACTAATGCTTTTTGTGTATTTTTTTTTGTTTTTCTTTGAGGTAGTAGTCTAGACTGATTCATATTAAACCTCCATCGCTATGCTTTGCTTGAAACTCTGACTGCGAAGCGAAACAAACTTATCATGCCATTAAATTATACTTGTTGTTATAAGTTCAATACAGTTTTGTTGTTATAATATATCACACTTGATATATATTGTATATATGTACATACATATATGTATGTACTAGCATATTCATTCAAAACGATAACAAGAAATAACAAATTTTATTTTATCGTTTTTCATAGAATTTTAAATGAGTATATGTACGTGTATGTATGTTCAAACCTGTTTAAATACATGAGTATGAATGTATGTACATATTTTCTATGGTTAGGCGAGCCGAGCCCCTCCAATTTAATTGTCTGATTCATTCATTCATAAAAATATTAATTTCTGTGCATGCATGAACATGTTCATTTGTTGTTTTTACTTGTTCACTAGCATTTCCTTGACAATGTGCACATACAATATTTGTTATTTCCTCTAAAAATTATGGAAATATTTATTATTAATCAAAAACAAAAAATTTAACTAATTCCAATATTATTACACTTACATATGTACATACGTATTCGATTTTCTTTTGATTTAATTTGGATTTGAAAATTTATTACAAAAAAATAAGTTTGAATCAAGGCAAATTCATAAATAATAAATTCGAAATAATAAATAATAAAGTCGCCTTGGTTTGACTTTCGATCTTTTTAGCGAGCAAACGCCTGCTCTTCCTATAGTTTAAGCAATTGATTTACGAAGGAAATATTTCTTAAACTGACAATTTAGTGGTTTCAAAAGTACAGGGCTGTATTTTGACATATGTCAAATTTAACTGACAAGCCAAACATATTTTGTTCTAGTTAAAAGTCAGTCATTCATGAAAATCGATCGGTTAACAACCACACAATGCATCAAAATTGGTGGTTCCAACGTGGCCACGTTTTTTGCTTTAAAAGGAGATTAGACTGGTTCCATTACAGATATAGTAAGGTATGTGTATCATCGTTTGGGTCGTCCCACTTGAGGTATCGCGGCTGTAAGTGGCATTCTCAAGAGTTGGGACTTTCTTACGACACATTATGATGTATTTTGCACTTGGACTTACACCTACATCCATACAAAGTCCAGCTCACACAACAACGAAATCAGCTGACCATTCACAACACCGTACATACGTGTACGTCGATGGAGCGCTTGAACAACAAGCAGTAGACGGCGATTTTTCGAACAAAATTATCTTCAACACCGAGACAAATTCGACACTCAGGGGTCACATACAAGTATGTAAATAAGCAAAGTTGTCACATTTAGGGGTCCGAGAATACTTAAATAATTGAAGGGATATACCTAAAAAAAAACTTACTCGCTGGTGCGCTCTTTGGCCTAATTGGACATTATATCTCTTTTGGTTTTGGCCTGCAATTGAAAAACATGACTTGGATAATATGTGGTTTCAAAAAAGATGATGCCACATGCCACACAACACGAGCGAATATGGCTTTATTGCGATGAAAATATTCCGGTCATGTAATTTCTTGGCTTGGCCATGTCACTTGGCCACCGAGATCGTGGGATTTGACACCGTCTCCCTTCTTTTGTGGGGTTACAATAAAAAATCGTGTTTATGCGAATAAACCTTTCACTTCTGAGCACTAGAAAACCAACATTCGTCAGGTTATGACTGAGATACAGCACTATACATATATGCCAATAAGTGGTCGAAAACTACCTCAAATGTAGCGAAGTTTGCAAAAATTCATGTGGTGGTCTTTTGAATGATGTAGTGCTCCACATATAATGCCAAGGATCACACTTTATAATAAAAAAGAAATTTCATTGTAAAAAATATCTTTTTATTTACGTTTATTTTCGAAACCGCCCAACGGAAAATTTTGCATAATTTAAATTTATTAATATAATTCTTTAAGTAAATACTTAAGCTTATGCTTTATTGAATTATTTTTCTTTAATATTCTTCAATTATATTTATACCATTTAATTTCAATTTTTATATTTATTACTTCACATCACCATAATCATCGGGATATGTCCAACGGAATTGCAGTAATATAACCAAATATGTGACTATAGCAGCAAAGGTCTGCAAATAAAAGAAGTAAAATCATATTTATTATACTCTTACATACAAATTTCCAAAAGAAAATCATTATTACCTTCATTAACAAACGCAAATCTACAATAACAAATTCTTTCAGTGATATTACGAATGGATCTTGTTGTATTTGTATTGCAAATTCGAATAGCAAATCATTGTAGATTTTTGTATTTGTATATCTTAATTTGCTGTTTAATAAACGTTGCACCAAAACTCCGGTGGTAATGCCCTAAAAAATTAAAATTAAAAATATTAAAAAAATTATTTGGTTTATTTTTTATTATTATTATTATATACGTAGTAGCAAGTCACATATGTACAATTTAAGTAATCAGCTTAACTAAATACCCAAAATTATTGGATCAGTAAAAATTTTCCGCGGTTTATGTCACTAGATGGCGCTGACACTCTTATTTAGAGCAACACTAATCCATTTGTGTCAAACTGACACGTGCTTGAAAGCTAACATTTCAAGCAATATTTTTCGTAAGGAAAAGGGGTAAAATTTCCGTAGAAATGCATTAAATAATGAATTTTTACTGTAAAAAAAGGTAAGGAAACGCTGCGAAAAAGCATGCTGCAAAATTTGTGTTATTTATTGTGAGAATGCTGTAAATGAACGCCGCATCAAAGGTTTGCTCGATTTCGTGCCAGAAATTTTGATGTCAAAGACACACCACGTTCTGGTCGGCCAGTCACTTGAACACCCCATGAAATTCTGCAATTGGTGGCGTAAGACCAACATGCACGCTGTCAAGAGATTGATGTGACAGTTTGGTATCATTTAAAAAATCCTGCCTGCTCAAAGAAGCTCAATATTTGGTTGCAACATGAATTAACTCAAAAAATAAATTTATTGAACGAATTATCATCAGTGAAACACTTCTCAAACGCGATGAAATCGAATTATTGCTGAAGCGATTCATCACAAGCGATGAAAAATGGGTTAATCAAATAAAAAATCTTATTAAAGGCCAGTGACTCCACACCCTGAGCTGGCTGCGAACTGGGTGATACTGACTGGCGGGTGGGATAGGAAGGAAGTTCTGTATAAAGTGGTGAAACAATTAATTCTGAGCTCTACTGTCAACAATGCAACCTTGTCTACAGCAAGGTCCTTCCTTTCATACCTTTCATTTTTATAGTTTCTGCAACATCTTCTATAAATAACTCTCGGTATGTTAGCGTGCCATCCCATTAGAAAGAGTAGTCTATCAGAACTCCTTGGAAAAAAACTCTCTTTTTAGGGAGTACATTTCTATTTTATTTCGACCCGGGTTGCCTGGATTTCCGACAAGTCGTTCTTTGATTCCAACTTAAGCCGGCCTATTCATAAGTAAATTCTTTGAGAGACAGATTGCGTGCCTAATTCTAGTCGAGCTCTGTCTGACAATTTCTGCTGCAATATTGTTTCCTGTTTCCCCCGATATCCCTATGTGCCATATGAGAGACAGTCTGTGTTATGCTCATCTCCTGCAGGGGTCGACGACAATCCGTCACAATTTTAGATTGCAAAACCACTGCTTTATTGTTGTCTGCCTATATAAATATCCTTATCTTTAAAGTTGGTTTCCATCTACTTTGTTGCCTCCATGAGTGCGCAGTTCTCAGCTAGAAATATACAACAATGATCAGTTAGCATAAACGGCAGTTCCGTGGCAGGTTTTCTTAAGAAGATATAACCGCAAGCTCGCACCAAACGAGGCTCTCTCTAGACAAATAAAGGTCAAATTCTACAAGTAGATTACCACTACTGTCCTACATTATGGTTAGAGGAATGGACGATGACAACATACGAAGAGTCGGCTTGGAAAGTCTTCGAGAAAGATGTTTAGCGGCGTATTCCGCAGGCAATGGAATATCGAACATAGTTCATTGGTCAAGAGACTACACTGAAAGTATACGACACAGTACCCGCTGGTGTAAAAAGAGGAAGACCTCCACTTCATTGGAAACTTCTGTTTCAGAAGGACCAGGTTTCACTTGGTATTTCCATTTGGCACCGAAGAGCTAAGAGAAGGATGAACGAGTGCCTACGTCAATCAAGGGAAAGAACTATAAATCTATAAGCTACCATACAAGCACTTTAGAGGAGAGTTTCTGCAACAACTTGTATATGTATCAGATATATTAAAAATATTATTTTTATGTAAATATTACTCACCTGCTGCTTGCAATTCTCGCCTGCATAGCACAAATAGGCAGTGGCCGTGGCCAGTGGGAACACCGTCGATATGGTTAAATAGAGGAAATAGAATTCGAAAATATTCGATAACGTCAGAAACGTCCAATACGAGTTGATGGTGATGTCCAAAAAAATTACCGTTATGAAAGCACAAATCGACCAACCCAACAAATCGTCAAACATAAAAGTTAACTTGCGAATTTCGCCATACACCATTTTCAACTGCAGAAGATAATCGAAGGATTCCAGCATTTTATAATTGACATCCAAATATAAACGATCTCGAGTCAAACGACAATTTGTCACCGAACGCAGCTTCATATTCAAATGCGACATAAAGAAATCGATGTAATCCATGTAAATGACAGCCATGAGGCAACGTGTACGCAACACCAGTATACAACCCAAGGCATACCAAAAGTAACCGTAATAGTATTTGATAGAAATGACCACCATCGATATTGGCAAACAACCATACACGATACACGAGTAACAGACATATTTCAAACATTGACGACGCCGCAAACTCCAACGACACAGGCCGGTATGCAGACGTTGCTGGAATAACCACACAATGCGTTGAGTTTGTTGCATGAATGCGAAGTATAGATGATATGTGGACATCACTTCTACTAGGAAAACGGTAAGCGCTGTACTCTGGCTGAGAAATACCATTACGCTGATATAATTCGAGACGAGCACTTCATCACCCAAAGGCTCTTCAAATATTGCATAGACGGTTAGCGACCAATTCGCCGCAAGCATGATGTATGTATAGATGCGTTGCCATTGCTGGTATCGACGTTTGCGGTTATTGGCGTACGGCACTAGACCGACGATGGCCAACCACTTGAGTATCGGTTGCCGCTCATGCAGCATATTGTTGTAGACATATTTGACCATCTGGCGCTCGTTGTACTTTTGCAAATGGGTCATGTGCAGGAAATTATCTGTAAATTAGTTCAGGGTTTCCATGTACTTGATTTGGTATTGTATATAAAGGAGTGTGTGTAAATATCGCCATCATACCCAGCAATGAAATGGATTCCACTAGATTGAGATTCTCTACAAAGCGACTTTCCAGCAAAGAAAGGGATTCTGCTAGATTCAAAATCAATTGTGAAATAATTTATCTGGAATGATTCAGTTTGGACAATATAGTATCAATTAGAGGTGTATATTACATAATCTTCAAAACAGACCTATCTTGGAATTGCATAAACTGGAAGTACTCAGCAAAGTAATCAATTCCATTAGATTTAAAATCTATCACGAAATGCCTTCCTCGGAATGACATTCACTGGTCCTTAAAGCACGCAGTAAAGATATCAATTCCACTAGATTCAAAATCGACTAGGGAAATCCTTCTTGTGAATAAACTGCCTGACTGTTTCTATACAATTCCCTGTCTTCTTTAATATATTGCATTATGTCCACAGCTATTAACTTTTTTAAACCATTCCATGGAAGGCAGAGTAGAATGCGTCTTTTTATGAATCTATCAATTTATCATTCTATCCAATGGTGAGTTTTTCTCTGAGAAATTCTTTTATATAGCGCCAAAGACTTGTTCAAATCGGAGCGCTTGACTAATTTCCACTCTATGACCTTCCGTGTAAGGCACTTTATCATCGGTTCTCTCACTTTGCAAACTATATGCTGGGTTCATTCAATAATACCACAATCTTCTCAACACAAATCGCAAATAAACCACCACACACATTATGGTATCGCATAGAAGATTTGCATTATTTACCTGATAGTGTCCGTTCTTATTGATGTATGGCACTTAGCTTAATTCCATGAGGTAAACGGAGTGTGAAAGTATATGCAGGCATAGGTACTCGTATGCTAGTTCAAATAATCTGTCAATACTTACATTTGCCGGATGTGTGGTGGAAGGAAGTTCAATTTAATAGATTCCACTTTTATAAATTTAGTTACCTTAATGGAAGTAAAATGAAAAAAATATTTTAGCTCTGGATTTAAACTTTGTTTATTAAATTAAGGATCGAAGTTTCGAAAATGAGAGGATTTTGGAAAAACTCAATATAATTATTCGGCGATACTGGAATCTACTAAGCTTCAAACCTGAACAAGTTTCGGTGGGAACAAAAGACCTGGTCTAATGTCAGCCATATAGGGCCTATCTCTCTCTGGTAAATATCTTTGCGGTAGTCTTCAGCGAAGCATTATGGAAACGCACTTCACATTTTCCTCGGCATTTGTATGCGCTAGTCATTGGTGGTGAAACGCTATTCATACAAGCATTCAATTAGCTAAGTGAGAACAATTCTGCAATTAACTCTTAATTGCAACAAAATTAGTAACAGCAAAAAAGCACTTTCAAATGAGAAAATGAAAAGATCTACTCAGTTAGAGAACGAATATCACAAAAGAAGCCTAAACGAAAGAGGATAGACTTCAATAAAGTGTAAGAGATAACTAAACTTTGTAAGAGAGACGGGCTTAGGAATAATAACGCAATTTTGAGCTGCATTATCTCAAGTAATTGATGAAGCAGTAAGCTTTCGATCCATGTGGACAAATCTATAATTCATTGAATCACTCGATGCTCTCAATAAAACATTACTTTCTTGGACAGCCATTTAAGGTTTGGTACCTGATATGTTCCAAGTGTTTTGTATCGGATTTATGAGAGAACTGAACACTCACCAAGGAAATTGGCAACTATTTTCTTTTTCTGTTCTAGTTCTTAGCTACGGCAACAAGTGTTATAGGGTTATAGTGGTCGGGAGCCTATAAAGTTTTCCTATACCGATTTAATTATCCTTAACCCTGTTCTTATCATACTTGGGGTAAATCTGCGAAGCTTTTTCTCTTAGTATTTCTTGCGTACATACCTATTATTAACTCCGCGTCGGACTCGTCAAAATAAGCTGTCAACTGGTCAGCCTTTCTGTTTTCGAAAGTATTCCTATGGCCAGCAACTCAGATTGAAATTATGTATATTCGACCTGCCAGCGAGTGGTGTTGATCACGATGGAATTTGGCCTTGGGGACACTAAAGGCCAACTAAATATATATTTTCTTACTCTATCATCTCCTAGCTAATTGCTAAGGCTTTTCCTCCTAATACTTTCACTTGGAAGATGCTAAGATTCCTGAAGTATGCCCTCCATTTTGGGTCCGTCGGTGTAGAGATGAGATGGTATCTTCCTCCTCTTCTATGCTACTGATAAATTTAGGTTTAAAAGGGTTCCGCTCCCTGGAAGCAGCCATTGAATTTTTTAGCTTGGGAAGATACATTCTGAGCTGGGAAGATACATTCTGAGCTGAGAAGATATAGTCTGAGCTGGGAAGCCACATTCTGAGCTGGGGGGGTATATTCCTTGCTAGGAAGAAACATTCTGAGCTGGGAAGATATTATCCGCTTATTCAATTCTAGTATATTGCTATATCCTTAACGCATTTGTTTCCCCCAACCAAACTCTTTGCGAATGAAGATCTCATATAGGCAATTGATGCAGGAATATATTAAAATGACATTCGACGAGTATGACTTAATGGCTTCCCAGAAGAGTTAATACCTTAAAGACTCCAGGTGTAAGGGATAATAGTAATTATGAAATGATTTTTATGATAATTTCAGCTCAGTTGACTGAATGATATTGCTATCATTGACATCAAAAACTGCGCCAGAAAGCAAAACGAAATATGTGGTAGTACAAACAGCAGTCAGAGCACCTTGGGTTTTGGCTCCCACGTCTTATGGACAGTCTTAACTTTGAAGTCATAGAAATAGACATCATACCGACATCAGCAACACAACAACGTCTAACTTGAAATCCAGACAGCTTCTATTAGACTATCTACCAAATAAAGTGAATCCCGACGAAGGGATCCCATAAAAAGTACCTCTAAACAAATACATAAATGTAAACTACTTTTAATTAATATTATTATTTTTCGAAATAAATGAAGAAAATTAAAAAAAAATTAATTCTATTATAACTTTGTATTTTCACATCGGGGAAATACACTCGGGAATATTGTCATACGCTGCTGAGGATCGATCGTATTTAAATATTTGTAAATTCTACTATTCATAAGGACCGCGCAGGGTTTGATAATATGATCCTGTGGAAGGATGGTTGCTTACAGCCATCTGTTGTTGATGTTAATATATTTTGTTACAAACAATTTACATACATTTAACGACTTAAATTCACCAAAACTTCTTATGAATGAGCGAGTTAATGACATTTAAATTTTCTATATAAAAAAAAAATATTAAATTAATAATTTTTAATTAATGAAAAATTATTAAAGCACGAACCCTCGGGACTGTCAGCAAAAAAATAAAAAATAAAAGAAGAACAACAACAAAAAACCATCTTAAAATACTTATAAATAATAATAGCAATAACTTTTGAATTACCAACAAAAATTGTTGTTAATAAACAAATAAAAACAAAAACTATGAAATTACTTATAAAATTTATTTAACATTTGTACAAACATAATAAAAAATTTTTGTATATATGTATACATATTTCGGTGGTGAAATTCGTAATAAACAACAAAATAAATTTAATAAAAATTCTACATTTTGCTATCACATTGTTGGTGTAGGTCACACACGGAAGATAATCTGATAAGAATTTTATTCGAGAACAAATTCGTATGTAATAAAATACTAGAGGATAAAGCATATAACATCGCATGAACTCCAATACAGGTTGAACATGGTTCAGAGCTCGGATCTTCAAATTTGCCAAGTTAACCAACGATGAGTCCTGCTGAAGGGAACATAAAAAAGATTCGTAAAGCCAAAAGGGAATCGGCCAAGTAAGAAAACACATTCGAGGTACTTAGGCTTAGAAAATTACTATTACATTGAGGAATTACTAAAAGACTTGGTCAACACGCATTTTCCAAGTGTATGGACAATACATATTTCCAATCAGCAGAGTACGTTCCACGCGATAGGACAAAATACTTTGAAGAATCACCTCATTACGATTTAACTAAGTACCTATCCTTTGAAGAGAGGCGAGGATGGTATTTATACCAAAGGCGGAAGGCAAAGGAGTTTATTCGAAGGAATATAGACCAATAATTCTAACCTCATGATTTCTAAAGACATTCGAAAAAATTCTAAACGCTTACATTAGTGACAAGCTTTCAAGTATTATCTTCCGAAAGTTACATCCACTGAGATTGCACTTCACTCACTAACTCCAAGTATAGAGAGAGCTTTAGAGAATAAAAACTACCCCCTAGGAGTCTTCCTGGAAATATGTGGACCATTCAAAAATGCCTTCAATGATGTAATGGAATGAGATGAAGCCGGACTGCTCAGATTAAAACGTACAGGAACTCATCAAGGGGTGTATTAAGCTATTAGCCTACCCAGACGGTATAAATATATATCATATATAATACATCGGCTAACTTACAAGTAAATCCCGATGAGACGGATATGGTACTCTTTTCAAGGAGGTAAACATTTTCTGCATGCACCGAGGCATAACGGGGTTGAGCTATCAATTAGAGATCAATCGAGGTACCTGGTAGTAATTTGGGAGGGTAATAAAGACCTCTTCATGTATAATATCTTAGGGTCTACATAGAGCCTAAATCCATTGTGTGTGCGAATACAACGATGGCTAAGAACCACTTAAATGGCTGTATCTTCTTGGCGGTAGTCTTCGCGGTTAGAAAGGCTGCTGAGATAACTAATAACCGCAGAAAACCACACCACAAAAACATACGTCGATAGTCAAACAGTAAGCGCACAACGTATTGCCTCAGAGAATGTCCTTACAAGCAGGAAGGCAGTAGTTACGACGGCTGCAGGAAGGCGTTTGCATATACTATACTGAGTTTCAAGCCACAAGGGCTTTCGGGTAAACGAAATAGTTAATGAGTTTGTCACAAGTGTCATTTTTCTGACTACAGAATATACGCAAGTCGTCGTTAAAAACTATGCCCTGCGAAAGGGCTGGCAAGGGTTTAAGATGAGATGGAATTCTTTATCGGCATGCAACATTGTCAAGATCGTATGCAAGCACATCACCAAAGGTAAACAAGTCGCGTGTTTTCGAAAGGATTACGGGGTCGTTGTTGGCCTAATAATAGGTCACAAGCTACTGGCAACTCACGCGAGACGTATGGGCATCAGTAACGATGACGCATGTTACCGGGAAATAGGTATAAATGAGACGCTGCAGCATCTCCTCTGTTTCTCTTTTCGGCTTTAGCCAAATTTTGCCTTAAATATCTAGGAGCTGAACAGTAGCAAAATTTGATAACACTATATGACGCCTACTTCAGCCCAACAGCTCTATGTATGACATGACAGCCAACCAGTTCAAGCTAATCTAACCTAACTTAATGCATGAGTAAAAGCCCAAATTAAACTAATAGTTGTTTAAACATTTTCACTAATGCATTTATGCTATGATATAATGCACTTGTGCATGAGTCTTGTATTAAACAATGTTGAAATTTTGCAATGGACACTTGACAACAGACGAGAACTCATCGAAGGCATTAATAACCATTAGGTAACCTATACAATGTTTACATACATACAGTAAATATATTCATACATGCCCAAGAGCTCGTCTAAACTAATGCCGACTTTTCAATTTAAATAAGTACAGTTTATTTAATGAGTAGATATGTATATATGTCACCTAACTGAAGTGCGGATAACCTTAAGACCCTTTGCTTAGCTTAGCAAACAAAACAGCTTGTTGGTGAAATCTTTCAAGTGCTTCAATTGAACCGCTTTAAACCGGTATAACGGTGATTTTAGCTTTTAGCACATATTGATAGCGACAAAAAAAAAGATTTGTATTTATACAATTTACATTTAATTTGTTGATAAGAAACACTCAATGTATGTACATATGTATAAATTTAACCTGATTACATTGCCTGTTTCCTTGTTTGCCTACTTTTCTTTTTTAGAAATGTCTTATTAATCATTATAAACCGGTTTGAGTACTTTGTTGAAAATGTCGAAACCGGTTTGAGTTGGTTTGAGAAGACTTACGAACTGGTTTTTCGCCTTTTTATAGACAATCATTTATAGAACGAAAGTTCAATAGACCATAGTGACCAATTGATAAGCCTTTTTTGTTGTTTTCATTTTTTTTTTCGCTTTATTTTGTTTACCAAATGTGCACGAGCTCGTTCTGTACCCACTATCACTTCGTATGGAAGGTAGTCAAAACATCGATGATCACAAATGCACGTAAATACATAATTTTCATATAGATTACAATGAATTGAGAATGTTCGGAGCTTTTTTTTGCAAAATCATCATTTGGTGTGTTCACTGAGCTGCTCTTATTCTTCTTTAATGGCGTAGACACCGCTAACGCGATTGTAGGCGAAATAAAAGCAGCACGCCATTCATTCATTCTCTTTGTTGTTTAGCGCCAAGTACAGCCAGGTTCTTCTCCACCTGGTCTTTTCACTGGTGTAGTGGTCTTCTACTTCCTCTGCTGTAGCTTTATGTTACGGCTAAAAGAAAAGAAGCTTTAGTGGAGCCACTGCAATATATTCAGTTTAAAGGTTCACTAGAGTCTTTTGGCGACTTCAATAGCCGAGTATTCCTGGTCTGACCAACATCCAAAATTATAGAAAATTAGTTATTCTAATTCAGCGGCTAGAAAGCGTCAATTATATATTATATAGAGAGTCTTTTTACACCAACTATTCACCAGAGGTGCGGCTGCGGGCAGTCGTCAGTCAAAAAGCAAGTGGCTTTCTACATAAATCTATCTAAAATCTAGACCTACTCGAGTTGCGAGGTTATGCGCTGAGCTTGGAGTCCCCCACGTATAGACCAGTACCAAGGAAAAAGAGAAAGCAGCCTCGGTTGAGAGATCTCTCTTTGATGATTAGTAAGCATACACCTGGAACGGTCGGTCTTTTAATTGGGAAGCTGCCGCTGCCTTGCTAGTTGGTCTCCAAGAGCACCGATAGAAGGGGAAAAGGTGGAAGGACCTACTACATGGGTATTAAAAATCGGAAATTTGTTGGATACACATATGTGATGCAAGACCGACTCCGCCGCTGAAACATCACCAAATGGGTTGAGGTTGATCGAACTCTCCAAGGGCCGAAAACTTGTTTTCTGCAGTGCCATATTCCGACGTAAGATAATTCATCAAGTTTCGGTTTGCAAAGCTCGTAACCAAATCCACTATGTTGCTTTAGAAGTAAGAAATGTTTCAATGTTCTAGAAGTGCGTACACTCCAAGGTACAAATATCGACTAAGACCATTTTACACACCCACCGCCGATCAGTTAAGAACGTCCAAAGCAAACAAAAGGAAGTTTAGACGTCCAAAAACTGTATTCACAACAGACTGCCGAACGGTTTTGGAATGAACTTCCACTCCTGCTCTCTGAGAGCACGCATTTCTGCACTCATTACAAGCAGTCAACGTGCGCCGAAGAAACTATTGGTTTTTGACAAGATCTATATGACAAAGGACTGTCTACCTCGCGCTGTGTGAGAGTGATACCGAGAGTTGAAGAAGTAAGCGAAGTGTAATGTTCCAAAATTCTTTAAAAAAAATGCAGCAACTTGCAAAAGGTTTTTAGACCGGAGCACACTCATGTATGAACACAAAGGATGATATGGTAACATGTTCTGATGTCCAGAGCCAGAGAGAACATGACTATAGCTAGGTGAATTCGAGCGAAAATTCAATACAGCCGGAGATAATGACCCCGATTACCCATCGATGGCAAAGAAATAGACGATCCATTACACGACTGTGACTAAGGTCAGAAAAGTGAAATCTTTTACAAGCGTGTAAAGACCCTCTCGATGAACAAATACCAATTTCTACAAATGTTTGCCAAGCAAAGGATTTGCGAACAATTTGCGGTCTTTTGTGCTTTGACAACAGCGAATACTGCAGACGGTAGAGCGTTGAGCTGTTTTTGATATACAATAGTTCAGCGAATTGGGGACAACGTCTACACCAGCCAGGTCATGTCGACGCAGTACTCACCGCCGTAGTACAACCCTCATCATACCAGCTCTTCTGGCGGCCTTTTCGATGGAGCTTGAAATGCTATAGTTCGCTTAGTCGGTAAAGAGTACTATTAAAGGTTTCTCTAACTTATCCTACCATATTTTTGTCAGCACCTCCATTCTGCGTCAACTTTAACTATTCTAATCTGCCTTCAATATTAAAAAAAAACACACACACACCTATTATATGCATTTTTACATCTATATTTATTCATTATGGACAGTGATACATACTAACATGTTTCCAAGAGTTGGGCTGGTGTTTTATAAAAAATATAACAATTACAATTTTGCAAAAATTTCCACGTTATTATTGTTGTTTTTAAGGATTATATGTAATCTCTGCATTTACCGAAATTTCATTGACCACTTCACTATCATCATTGATGACCTCTAGATTGCATTCAATTAAATTAAACTCATTTGTCTGCGCAGCCTGGATTTGCGTATCCAAAGTTTCGTTGGTATCATCGTTGAACTGTTTGAGAATTGGTGATTTGAGTAGATTAGCAAGACTTCGTGCTTTTTCTAAACCACTAGCGGAATATTTGACGTTGGGATCGTGTGTTTCTGCTGGTATTGCAGTGGTTTCGTTTGCATCGGCTTTTTTGCGTTGAAAAATCGGAAAATCTTTATATTCGTCTGATATCTCCTGCAGCTCAGCTTCATCGAGCGTTTTCTTAGCACCCACTTGGGTTTGTAAATGATCTGCGATGTTGGTTAAGTAATTTGAGATTTCATTTTCGAGTTGATCCAATTTCCGCACGTTTTCCTTAGTCATTTCAGCAAAATCTGGCAGCTCTTGGGGTTTCTGTTCGATTTGCAGCGATTTGTAATCACTTAAAGGCATTGCCTGCTTGAATTCTTCAGTGGGACTGCTGGCGATTTCCGTTTTATCTACCTCAGCCAGTACCGCATACGTATTTTCTCTACTCATGTTATCTCCAACGACTGGTTTGTCCTCTGACACCTCTTTAATTTCATTCTTTTGCAACGCTTCAGTTACGCTTTTCATCATTTCCTCCTCATCCATTGGCGCATCGAGAAACTCTTCCTCTACTTCCGGCGCACCATAGTTCAGCATTTTCTCATATGCCACAACCCCACGTGCTGTTTCTTGATCAATACCGAACTCCTCATAATTGCTGCCATCAAATTTAAGCACACTCACAGCCACATCTCTAAGACGCTCACGCTTCTCATGCCAAACATTGCACACCCGCAGTGGGGTAGACGATGTTACGCTCATCTGGTGCGGTACTTCGTTGACTTCCTTGTCCAGCACGAGTGGGCCCGTAACCAGTTGCTCGCACATCTCTGCTGTTTCAGCGTTTTCTAGTTCATCACTTGTGGGCAGTACGTCTTCATAGCTTGTGTCTAGCTTAAGGAAAACTTCATCGTCACACTCGCGTGACGCAGCCCCTATACCGCCTCGACTTAATTCAAGCGGATTGCGGAAAAGTCCACTCTTCTGCTCACACTCATATTGCTCTTCCTCTGGTTCTTTCGTTTCCTTGCTGTAAAACACGGTTATTTCAGATTGTGGCTCAGCGAAACTCAACTTTGACGCCCTGACGCTGCCGAGGTCATAGTCGTCTAACATGTCTCTGAAGGCGCGTGGTATGGGAAATTGTGCATCTAATTGTTTGATATTCATAAAGTTACTCGCATTATCCTGCTTAGCTTCATCGGTTTGTGCTGTGTTTTGGTTTAGTTCCAGAATTTTCACTGCCTGCTTCAAGAGTGTCGGTTTCACTTTGTTTTCATGCAACTCTGTTTCTGAATGGCGTGTTTCCTGTTTTTCTTTCTCCCTCTCCTTTGTGCGCTGCACCAACTTGTGCAGCAACTCATTCTCTTCGGCTGTGAGTGAATCTGTTGTTTGCTTTGCCTCCGTCTGTGCGTCGCCGGTGCGTCTCTTCATGCGCTCTAATACACAGTTTTCCTCGTCGGTGAGGCGCAATTCTCGCTTGTCTTTATCCATTATTTGTTTCAAGTCTGTATAGCTGCGTGCCGCTTCTATTACCACGCCGTCCACATTTTGTTTCTCAAGTGATGCCTTCTCGAAATCCAGCTTGTCTATGAACTCCTCATCGATGTCGTGATATTCTGACGGCTTCATTGGTTCTAATGAGTAAAATTGCTCATTTTCCGCTTCCTCAGCTGCCTCAAGCTCGGCATACTCTTTTTCCTTCAACGCATTTGTGCGTTGTATTAATTGCATGGCAGGTATGCGCTCGGTTGGTCTATAGGGCAGTTTGAAGCTGCCAGCCACGCTCTCCTCACGTTTCGCCTTCACATTCCACAAACGCGTCGCCTCGTTTTCATCGTCATTATCTGAGTTCGCCGACTCGTAATTATCCGTGTCTTCACTGTCGCTGTATTCTAATTTGCTCGCGGGCAAATCTTCTATCTCACCGGTATCCTTCTTCACCACCACCAACTTACCGTTTACTACTTCCAAAGTGTCATTGTATTTATCTTTTTGCGCATAGACACGTTCCACAAGCTTGCGTACCCGTTCGCTCTCACGTTGCCGCTCAACAGCGATTTGTTGATCGAGCGTTTCATTGGTGTCGCTGTTAAACTCGCGCAATTTCGGTGAGTTCAGCAAGTTTTGTAAACTTTTCGCCTTTTCCGCTTCTGTAGACGCGTGTTGGCGTTGAATCGCTTCTCTGCCTTCGTGTTCTTTGCGCTCTGCCTCTGCTTTATTCTTTCGGGTGATTTCCTGCAGTAGCTCATTGAAGGAACCCAATACTTCTCGTATGCTACGCACTGGTGGCTCACTTGCTTTTGGTGGATCTGTGTAGCTGTATTCTTCATCCGACTCAATGTCCCCAAATTCATAGCACTTCGGTTTTGGCGGTTGCTCGTTTCTTTGTTCCAATATCGACAATTCATCGAGTAGATCTTTTACTATTTCGCTGCATATTTTATTCGTATTTTCGCTGCTCTCTTTGTCTTTGTACTTAATCTCTTCGCGTATATCCTCCTCCAGCACGCGTCGGTATGCGTCATTGATTTTATATAACTGTTCATTTTCATCCTCGAGCTTTTGCAACAATTGACGCAGTTCGCGTTCTTCACGCTCGAAAGAGGCGTGAGCTGTGAGCTGTAGCCGACCGACTGTAGGTGCAGCTTCAGCCTGCTCCGTATCAGTTTTTTTGACGTAATCTGTATTAACCTCATCCGCGTGTTCTACTGTTAGCGCTGGCAGTGTGACGTGATCACCTGGCACATCACACACATATAATGGCTCTAACTCAGGAGCTTTAGAGTTTGATAAATTGTTCTTCTCAACACTACTGGCCTCTGGTGGCACATCCACGCTGTTCTCTTCGTTGTCCTTTTCATTTGTCTCCTTGTCTGTTTCCGCGCTTCTTTCAAGTTCCACATCGTCCCCTAATTGCGCAACACTCGTATGTTCTACAATGGTGGCAATGTGTCTCTCTGGTGAGGGCTCCCTATGTAGCATAACCAGTATAGCATCCCGCGCTTCTACCATTGCCGTATTATTTTCAACACACTCAATTTCACAAACACGCTCGGTAGAGGTAACTTCAGTAGCTATCGCTTCTTTGTCTTTCTGCATTTCTTCGAAAAAGTTATTCATACTAGTTGACAGCTGCTCGAAATCTTCGACCACTTTTTGATTTACTTCGGCGCATTCCTGTTCGAATTTAATTTCTTCAGCCGTCTTTGCTATGACATGCTCCACCTCATCCCCGGTTTTACCAACTTCGCGCTCAACACAATATTCCCTGTGCTCTATTTCCACTTCCAAGCTTTCGCCAAACTCCATTTCTTCTTCCTCTAACTCCAGCGCATCTAAATTCTCCTCGGTTTCTATTTGCAGTTTGATACGTTTCTTCGGCGAGGGTGTTGAGAGATCATTCATTGTAATCTGGCATATTGCGTCCACAGTGTCATTGTACTCATCTTTGCCAGCGTCGTCGGAGTCAGAGAGGTTATGTATTGTTTGAGGTTTGTTTAAACGATTTGCATGTTCTATAACCGCTGGTAAGATCTCGTTATCGAGCAAACGCTCCACTACACGACTTGTTAGATCAACAACGCTTTCCTCACTTGCGCCCACAGGCTCGGGCAGCTCCACTATAGGAACACGCTTTGGTTCAGTGTTTACTTCTTCAAGCCCTTTTTGCCTTGCCTCGCCTGGCTCTTTTGCTTCATTATTGTTCTCAACGACTTTCAACATGCTCTCCATATTGCCTTCTGTTGCTATATCTAGAACTTGTGACTTCGTTTCTGTTGAGTTGTTCATAACCTTTTCCCTGTCCCTGTCGAGATTTGTACGGGATTCTAGAGATTTTGAATCCACCGAAATATTTGCATTTGAATCTGTTGTACTCAGCACCGATGTTGATGAGCTAACATTCAAGTCGGACGAAGCTGTTTCGGATTTCGTATCCTCATTAACAACTTCTTCCCAAATACCCAACTCCATATTTATGCCAGCATCCACTTCGGCTTGACGATGTCGTTTAACTTCGATGGATTCTTCTTCAGAATCGGACGAGTTGAATATGGGATCTTGTTGATCTGGAGGCTTGTGTTTATTTCGCATACGAATTGTAGCTGTGAAGAATATAAAAAAGAGAATAGTTCGCAAAATTAATGGAAATTCCAAGAGCTGGAGTTCTGAGAGCTTGATTTCTTTGACTTATGAAAGGTAGTGCCCAAAGAGGAGGTTTTAGCCGAGTTAAATGTTGAAATACTTTGATGTGGGGCTTCTGAGAGATAATATGAAACAATGAAAGATAACCCTAGGGTATCTAATATGGCCTAAGACCTAATTATCGCTTTTCTCCGCATAAAATCTGAGACTGACCCGGTTCAAACCTAAAATATACTTTAAAATATCCGAGGAAAGCGATTCAAAAAACCATTATTTGTCTTCCTGGGTGAAGACTTATCTAGAGAGCAAATACAACACTGTCTCTGCTGTATATTTTTTTATGAGGAAGAATCGGAGCCTCAGAGCCAGCTGAGAAAACAGGCCTTCTAGGCCTATTTCCTTTGCTTGTGCTATACTCACCATTAACGCTATCACGTATTTTTTTACGTTCCATACGATTCCAACGTTCGTTTTCTTTTCGCTCTCCTTCGTAACCGCCAGCTTTCCTATAAAAAAAAAATTAAGAGAAAATAATATTTAACTATCTACTCAGCTAAGGTTAAACTTTAGTTTTGTGAAATAGTGAAATGAACAATTTCCATTTTCACCTATATTTTATACTATATATTTTTTTAAATAATATTTTACGATTCTTGTTACTTTCGTGAAAACCTAGTTCTGTGAAAAAGTGCAGTGAAAAACTTTTTATTTTCACCAAAATTTTTCAGTCGGTTTTAGGAAAAAGTGAAAAAGAAAACAACTTTTCATTTTCATATTTTTTTGTGAAAACTGCATATCCACGAAATAACTTTAGTTCTGGGAAGAGGTGAAGTGGAAAAACTTTGCATTTTCTCCAATATTTTCCACTCCAAATTTTTTAAAACACATTTTGCAATTCTTATTACTTTTGTGAAAATTGCGTAACCCCAAAATGTTACAATTTTTTTTAAGTTTGAGAAAAATTCTTAGGCTTGTGAAAAAGTGATAAAAATCACATCTCTTTTTAAATTTTTCATGTTTACTTTCATTTTCCTACTTAACACAAGTATAGTGAAAATAATTTTTTTTTCATTTCACAGAGTTATTATTGCTTATATGTTTTAAACTTACCAAGCTTCTGCGCAAGCACGATCTTTTGGAAAAACTGGTCGACTGTCTAAATAAGTAAGTTCTTTCTAAAAAAAAATAAATAGAAAAAAAAATTAAATTAAATTTTGCGCGTATTTTCCACCACATTCGCAGACTTACACATTCTAATATCAGTGTCTTACGATATTGCGGTAACTTAGAGACGACCGGATTGCCTTGCAACACCAAAACACGTAATTGTGGCATTTTGGCAAAAATCTGCAAATTTATTTGAAAAATATTACTTTTTCCAAAACCTTTTTTCAAATCGCCTGCTCAAACTCACCTTCACCACCAAAATATCATCGATGCGATTATTCGACAAATCCAACACTGAAAGTGTTTTACAATTTTCCAAATTTTTAAGACCATCAAAGTCTTTCAAATAATTCGAGGATAAATTTAAAGTACTCAGCACAGGCAGCACTTCGAAACCACAATTTTCGATTTTTTTGATATGATTCGATGCTAAGTTCAGTGTATCTAATTCTGGACAGTTTTCCAAGTTTTCTATGCGTTTTATTAAATTATTTTGTAGAAAGAGACATTTGAGTTGTTTCTGATTATCGAGACCCTTTATTTCGGAGATGGCATTACACTCCAACCAGAGGCATTTTAAACCGGTATATTCCTCCAAACACTCAATGCAGTCGATGCCTGTGGAAGGAAAAAATATTTTATGAAATAAATGGAAACGTATGTGACCTTTTTCACTGGAGAGCTCTACAGCTAGAGCCAGAGGGAAATACTTATTCCCAATGAAGGAGATAGAATGAGCATACAACCGTTCCACGTTTAACTCCATATAAGAGGAGAGTACTCCCAGTTTGCTGAGACTTAAGAGATCTTAGATAACACAATTCGATGAAAGAACTTCGAAGTTAATTATTATAGATTGCAAAAGGAAAAGACAGTAATGATGGATAGAGAAAACAGAAGATCTTTTCTTAAGCTCCAAGGATTTGTGTGTTGTGGTATGGGTAAGGAAGATTAGCGGAGGAGGCCGTGGTATCGTACAAAATTCTTAAATTAACCTTTAAACATAAGGCCCTAGTGCCCTCCCAGCTCTTCCTGCAACTACTCACCTTGATAATGTAGATAGAGTACATCATTGAGCGCTGGCGTTTGATAGAGTTTATCCTTTTTGCAGAGTTCCTTTAGACGTTTCTTAGTGATGCGTGTCAAGCCCGTTATTTCCTTTCGTTCGGTTTTTCCGTTACCAACAGTCTCATGTAATTGAGATCCCCTCCGATCACCACTTACGTAATAGCGCTCCATAACTGCTCTTTCTATTGGTTTTCGTACTTGGTCACTTACGTTTTTTTAATATATTGTTATTGTTATTTCTGAGTATTATTCGTTAATTAATGATTTTTTCAGTATTCTCTTAATTTTTTTCTTCAAATATCAAAATATCTAATTTTTTTGCTTTTGACTCAATAAAAAATACACTTTGAATTTCTTTTCAAATATACGAGCGTTGTATGTTTGTTTGATTATTGATTACACAAAGTTATTTTGTTGTTGGTAACAGTTGCCCGGCACAGTTGCAAGTTATTGAAGTGAGTAAATCGAATATTTACTTAATACGCTATGACGACCGCAATAGCTGAGTAGTTAGCAAAGCGTACTACCATTCGGAAGGCCAGTATCCGAGTCCTGGTTATTTCTAATTATGACCGTCCATGAATAAAATGTAGGAATCTTAGCTTGTTAAAAAACATCAAAGCGCAAACCACAAATTGGAAAAGCAGCTCGGCTGTAAATCGCTTCAAATAATTAATTCATTCTTTGAAAGCAGAAAGAGATAGTAGACATCTCTTTATTATTCTTAGGAATACAAATTTTAGAATACTATGAATGTGGTATCCTCTATGTGACTAGTTTAAGCTAACCTAACTCATTCCTTCCAGGACTTAGGTAGGAGTTTTGCCTGATATAGTATTTAGATCTGAGGTTTCACTACGAATAAAACTTTTTTTCAAAAAAAGAAAATCATTTTTAAATCACATTTAATTGGTAACATAATGATGCGTACGAATACTTTTATTACATATCGAACAGATTAAAAATAATGGAGAAATATACATGCAGCCCATCATTTTTGCTAATGCAACCCTGCAAATGTACAGCTGTTGCACACAACTGACAGCTGTCAAGAAAGCTATACAAAAAGCAAACGAAAGCGAACGTGTAAAAAAACAACTTTTGTGACAATGCCAAAATAGCTAAACTTTTTTCGGATACGAATATAATTTTTTTTTTTATAAATTTAAACAATATTAAACAAACAAACAAAAAACAAAGAAATGTGCTAACTCTGATTTGCTTAAAAATGGACATAAATAGAAAGTAACTGCAGAGTTGTGATTGTGTGAATTATTTGTCCATTGCCAAATGTTTATTGTTGTTATTGTTAAACGTAATTAATTCTTCCATGGTCATTCATATAGCGTTCTACGTTTTATCTTTTCTGCAATATATATACATGATCGTATATTGTTCTACATATTTTGTTTAATGACAAAGGTGTTGGTGCGGTTGGTGAACGAAAGTGGAATAACAAATTGTGAATAGGTAAAGGCGATATTAATATTAGTATTATGTATTGTATTTTGTGCGAATATAGCTTGCCAATTTTTTATTAATTACAGTGATAAAATATAAAGAAGACGACGGCGGCTCCGTTTAGAAGTGCATAATATAATTTATTGTCATTAGCTGTTATAAAAATATTCGCTAACATAGCTTATTGACGAAGAAATTATTAGTATCTCGCAGAAACAAAGATAAGCCACTCCCTATACGACTTGAAGATTTGTGTAATGTGGCAAAGTTGAAGAGATGGATCCACAAAAAATTACTGAATTAGCAAAATTACTACGTAAAAATGGTGATAAAATATTAAGTTCAGAGTTTTCATTAACGCTATCGGGTATGTAACGAATTTATCTACATCCCTCTTCTTTTTAATTTAATTAATTTAGGTTTATTTCGCTGACTACCGTCATTAGATAGCATACATATATTTTTAGCAGATCACTTTAAAATTTTGTATTTTCCGTTACTTATAAGTTGTAATATTTTGCGCATTTTTATTGCATTTTCTAATAAAAATCTGTTCGTCAGTAAAAAAAAAGGAACAGACACAAGTGTGGAAAATTATTACTTTGTATTAAAAATCTCAAATATATTAATCATAAATGCCTGCATATGTATTATATTAATTAGCAAAAGAATAAAAATAACTTATTTTACCATGCCACTGTGCTGCGCATTGTATTTCGAATTTGAACAAAAGTAAAATTGTCAAGCATATGCATACATATTTGTATCTACATATGTACATATGTATGTTTGTATGGATCTATATGTATTTATATGTATCTTTACTTTACTATGATTAGTTGTCATTGTTATTATATTATACTTTGTTTATATTGCTGCTTGTGTGATTACGCAAGGCGCAAAATTAGTTCAAGCTTGAAAAGAGCACAATCAGTCGTTATCAGTTTCATTTGCTACTGTAACCTATCTATCATGCAAAGGCTTAATGATTTTCTATTAACAAGTAATTACGTGTGTAATTTTTTACAGGTTCACTGCTACGCGCGTTAAATGACTCATTTACGCTTATCACAGATGGTGCTGTTGAAATCGGAACTTCGACGCAGACCTTCCAAGTCGCAAAGCCAGTGAATTCACGTTCACCTGTTTTCATTGATTTACAGCTTATCTATGATTTTGTACAAAAGGCACCACTACTATGTATCGTACAATACCCCACAGATGAATACTTTGACGGTACTATTGACATTAGTAAATTCCGTGCATTACGTAGATTAGAGTTGCAAAAGACAAATGTGCGACAAGTGGTTGGTATACAACGTTTGCGTGCGCAACTGCAACAGCTCATTTGTGTGAAGAGCCTCACTGGCGTTGAGGATGTGATAACACGCTGTGGCGGTGACAATTCCAATGGATTTGTTTGGAATGAGCTAAAAATTGCTGACTTCAGCTATAATAATTTGCAACGTATAGATAGCGCTTTAGAATTTGCGCAATTTCTTCAACACCTTAATCTACGACACAATAAACTGCGCAGCGTGGAGGCCATTAAGTGGTTGCCTCATTTAAAAACGCTCGATTTAAGCTATAATTGCCTGCAATGTGTGCCACAGTTCCATATGGAAGCCTACAAACGTCTGCAATCATTGAATATGAGTAATAATTTCGTTGAGGATCTCATGGGCATTGCTAAATTAGATGCGCTCACAGATCTAGATCTCTCCGATAATTGTTTACTAGATCATACCTGTTTGTTGCCGTTAAGCGCGCTAATTACACTCAACTATCTCAATCTTTATGGCAATCCGCTTTGCTGTCATCCCAAACATCGACTGGCCACTGCACAATTTTTACATAAAAACACGGCAACTGTAAAATTCCTACTTGATTTGGAACCACTTTCGAAGAGCGAAAAATCTGTAACCGGTAGCCAACAATTGCGACATGTGGGCGCACTCAATCGTTATGCACAACGTTCATCTTCTACTTCCATCAATAGCAGTCGCGTGCCATCTTCAACGCAAACGCCGGCTTCCAGTGTGGGCTCATTGCGTTCGTTTAAATTCAACGACAGCCCATCGGACCCAATAGATGCCGTGAAAGCAGCTGAAGGCACTAATGGCCTACGTAAATCAGCGTCTAAGGTACGCACTGTCGATATAATGGAAGATGACGATACGACAATACATACACCTGACGAACGTGACGAAGCTGTATTAGCCGAAAAGCTGAAACCGGTAAAGGTAACGCCAGAAAGAGAACACATATCCGAACAAGATACACAGCACTTGGAAGCAAAGAAGCAAATTGAAACGTTGCGTGAAAAGTATGGCGCCAATTGGCTGCAATCCGGCAATGCCGAAATGTTGCAAAGTGTTTTGGGTAAGTTTCGAAAAAAAATACTAAGAACTACAATTTTTAATTAATCTACCTCTTCCAGGCACTGAAAGCGCAAACGACATGCCCATTGGCACACCAACAACAGCAAATTCGTCTAGAAAAATGCTCGATGACTTTTTGGGTGAACTTTCAGAATCAGCACTAGCGGCTGCAAGCACCACGCAATTACAGAATGTTAGCAATGAATCGCTAAGCAATAAACTGAATTCATCGACACCAGTTAGTGATAGTTATTTGGGCGGTGAAGTGTCTAAATTGGAAGTTCTTCCATCGCCAGTCCAATCAAGTGGTGCACGTGACAATAGTGATGCAACTTTATATCAAAGTATGAACAGTACTAATGGTAATCAAACGCTTTATAAATCGGCTGACTCAGATCTTGCATTAATGCAAGCGGCTGCAGACTCTTTAAATTCTGCCATCGAAGAGGCAAACACAAGTGATGCTGATGTGGATAAATTGGAGGAAAATGATGATGACGAACCAGCACATTTAAAAAATGTCTATTCAAATGCATGCGATGAAGAATCGGAAGGTAAATCCAGCAGATTTTAAATTTATTTATTCAAACGTGTCAAAATGATACTGGCGTGCATATTTCCTACTATCGAAATTTAGAAAAATCCATGAAAAACCGATAATTCCGTATAAAGTTGATGGTATTTTAGAAATATTTAAGTTTAATGTTATTACTATTCAATTTTAATTCAATTAATATATACATATTTTTTTAAATTACATTCTCTTTAAATATTTTTCTTTTCCTTCCCAGCGTCTGAGGCCGAAGACGACGAAGAAACCTACATTGTTTATACAATGCCCCGTAATGAGGCCGTTTTCCTAACAATATCAGAAAATTATCTGCGCATACGTGATACATTAACGCAAAAGTAATTAAATATCATTTTGTATTTTAAAATAATTTAAATATTTATTTATTAAAATCATTTTTTGCGTATTACAGAACCATAACAAAGTGGAGCTTGCAAATTTTAGAATCCTGTGATCGAATAAAATCAAATACGATACGCATCAACTTTGATACTATCAGAGCGGATAAAAAAGAGCGTATCTATACTGTTGAGGATGGCTTATGTCAGGTAAAAAGAATATACATATATCGTATGTGATGGTAAAGCAAATTTTTATTATGAACATTTTTTTAATTTAATTTAATTTTTTATACCTTTCTAATTTTTTTTAATTTATACTTTTTTTTAACTTTTTTAATTTTTTTTCCTTTTTGTAAAATTGTTTGCTTATCAAAATATAATATTTAAAGGAACTTGAACGCAAATTACGCGACATACTTTCCCAACGTGACCTCACCGAAATGAATCAAATTGTGTATCGTTGTGTGAATTGTACCTGTCAGTTTGCAGTTGAAACTAAATATAAGTCACATCATCAGGGTAAGTGAATTAAATTCCCAAAAAAAAAAAAAATTAATCACCATAGACTATTTTTTTAACGCCAGACATACATTGCCCCGACTGTAAGAGCAGCTTTGTCGCCGAAATACATGATATACCCAAACCGAAAATGGATTTAGTCGCTGAAAAACTCTCACCTGCCGCAATAGTTGAGGAGACAACAGCTTTAAGCACAAACACGCCGCCAACTTCAAGAGCGGTGACGAAGTTGCAAAATAGCGGCGCCTCGGTGGCTAATATTACTACTATTGCTAATAATAATGAAAACGATACTAATAGTATTGGTGAGTGCGCAAGAGGCGTTTATTGTTTTTATTACATTTTTGATGGAACTCCAGTTTTGGTTTTTCATTTTCATTATTATTTTTCTAACAAAAATGTAAATTTGTAAAAAACAAAAATCTTAAATTTATTTTTCATATTATTTGTCTGAAAAATTTGCGTATTTTGGTTATTTTTAATTGTTTATTTTTGATTTTTCTAATTTAAATACTTACTATTTAATGCAATAATCATTTTATTTCTTTTCTTCACTTGCATGCTAAACTACAATGCAAAATATCGTCGAAATAAATACATTCACTCAACTAACATACAATTATTTTGTTGTACTGTTTCCGTATTTGTAAATTTTTGTCACAATTTTAAAAACTGCCACACTGCTAAAGTTCAAGGATCAGCCAGGCCAATTGCTAATAACTTCCAAAAATATAGGATACCGCTGCAAGGGCTAAAAAGTTAATATTACTACTTTATTTAAATATTTTAAATTTTTTTTGTAACAAAAGCAGCATTGATTTTAACAAAATTTTGCATGAACTATAAAATTTGGAAGAATTTATGTATTTTTATATACAGATTACATCAATGCTACTTAATTTAATTGTTTATGTATATTTGTGCTTTCATTTCAAAACCCTGTGCCCAACTTGCTGTCCTTTTTAAGCACTTAGTTTAAAGGTACTTAATATTTTTGAAATTACCAGCGGAGTGGAACCCGTATTCAATTTAATTTTCAAAAATTATTTCATATTAATATTAAATAAGTTTTCTAAAAAGGTTTAAGAAATTAGATAATTAGAAATATATGTAGAGATTCATTTTATAATAATTATTTCTCGCTGAAAATGCCGTTTGAGTTGTTCGAATGCCGTTTAGTGTTTGTCTGTAAAATTAATTTTAATTTCGGTTGCCTGTTTTTGTTTCCAGAAACTAACCAAACCTTACCAAATGCATATTGACCTTAATAACTAAACCCTCATAATGGTTTGGGTGCAGGGTAGAGTTAAGTTGGCAAATTTTAACATATTTTTTATAGATATAAACTCACACTAATAATAGACTTACAACTAAACTGCCTTTCTTTTTATGTCAACCTCTCCTCCACCAACGTCTCTATTAAACATACCAATCCAAAAACAAAAAATCAATGTCAAACCTAAAGGTTCCGCTAATTCACTTAACGAATCCTCGTCCTGCTCAAAAATTACAAATTCACAAAACTCCTACGATTCTAATCAATCGGTCATGGGCAGCTCCAATACGACACGACAACAGGAGTTTAACGGTGAAAGCAGTGACGTGGACATAATTTCGAATCCCAGTCAATCAAGCATAGAAGTGCTGGATCAACACACAAGCCGCAAAACTTCCGAAGAACGACACTTTGCGCAACACATGCCGCCAACCGATCCACTCTATGATCTGAGTTACACACAAAGTTTCATAGAACGCGAATTTGGTGGTGCCGCAAGAGCAGCTGCGTTGGAAACACAAGCGTTTGTTGAAGAGAGTAAGAAAAGTACCGCAAAGGAGGCGGCAGTCAAAACAAGTATACCAGCAGCGGCTGCAAATAGCGCAGCAACCACAACTGTTGCTCCCGCAAATGTACAGCTCATCGAAAGCAGCTCGTCCGGCTCTGTTACGGATAGTGTTTGCACAGCTTATGAACAAAGACAGCAACAAGAGGAGGAGCTCTTGCCGACAGCACACTCCTACGATGAGCTACTCTCGAAGAGTGCAGAACAGGCAATATTGCGCAACTTGCTCGCAGCTGAAAGTCTGGCTTCACACACACCGGCGGCAACTGTAGTCAAAGCTAAGTCGGCAAATGGTGCGGCCAATGGTAAGTCGACGCCGAAAAAAGACGATGGCGGCGTGGTATCGTCAATGTTTGGTGGTGCGTATGAAACGAATTTCATTTAACGTTTTCCAACTTAACCCCTATACTACATTTTTCCACAGCTCTTGTACAAACCACAAACAATCTTATGTCCAGCTCAAGAAAATCCAATTCGCAAACTAATCAAAAACAAGCAATTGGTGATAATAACTGTCAGCCTTACAAATATAATTATACGGATTTCAACGATGTGGATCATCGCTTGAAATTATACTTTTTCCAAACTAAATTCGATGAGAACGAGCAATTCAAGTGGCTGGCGCGTGGACGCATCTTTAATGAGCAAACCAAAACGCTTAGTGTAGGCATCGTTGTAATGTCCACTTGCAAATGCTATTTGATGGAGGCTTTTGCGCCTGAAAATGAAGATGTTAGCAAGTGGCTGCGTTTAGTGGTGAGTGTTACAGCAGATCGACTGGAGAGCATACAATTGTTGCCCTGGAAAATAGGACTGGTTTTTACATTGCGCGATTGGGGTAATTTTCTGCTGCTGCTACAGGATATACTACGTACCGATAGTCTGTTGCTGTACTTTGCAAGTGAGTTGACACTGTTAATGCATACATACATACATATATCTATATCTACATGTGTGTGTCTAAAAAATGTCTATTTTCCAATTTAGATAACGCCTTGCCCTCACAGTGTGAGCTGCAATACCAACCATCGGCTGTGTTAGTGCAGCGTCTCAATACAGTTGTCGGTGATGAGCAACTGAAGATGTGCGCTTTACTCAACAATTGTGTTGTGACGTGTGGTCAGGCAAAGCGTAGCTTAAACAATTGCACACTTCTAACAACAGACTCGCGCCTTTGTATTAGCTCAAGCAAATGTGATTGGCTGTCAACGACTCAAGTTGACTCGGAAATCGAAATATGTCTGACTCAATTAATGTCAAACCTTGTCGAGGTGGAGCACATTGACGCTAATACCTTCGTAATAAATTATCTAGACGAAACTCAGGATCTGAGCGAAATATGGCAGTGCACATTCGAGACACCGGAAAATGCAAATAGCTGTCTGAATGCTATATCGCATTCGTGGGAGCAATTGTTCGGCGTGTCGCTTTTAAGTACCACATGAAAACTGCTAAAGTAAAATTTTAGATCAACAAACAGACCCATATATTGAATATATACTATAGACAAATAACTTTTTTACTAATACGAATTGAACGCTGGGTGCAGCAAAAAAGCTATAATATCGACTAAGGTGTTAGACAACTAGATATACAAACATAGTTGAAGCCATATACTACATATATTGTAAGGAATTTATTAAAGCAAAAATATTTTTAACGAATTGATAGAAGTTTATACATACCTACATACAATGCAAAGAACTTTATATAAATATATGTTTAATTGTTCAACGTTAGTTCTTGATATGTGCATATATACATTTATACTAACCTTTTATCTACCCAATCAAGGAACGTGAAATTAAAAAAAAAAAAGTTTATGTATATTTTACCATTGTTTGACTTATGTTTAATTCCATTTATTACATACATACATATAAAAAATATATTTCAGAAAAAAAAAACTATTTCTTATTAATAAAACTATGTAAAGTCCTCTCTCAAAATTGAAACAATAGAGGCTCTAGTATAGATTGTTGTTGTTGTGGAGCGGCTTTTCCAACCCCGCTTAGGGACAGGCTAATTAATCAAAGTTACCGAGGTCATCTAATGGGAAGGTCCAGGAAACGAGCTGTTTGGATGGGAATTAGATGTGCCGTTTTTAGGGGGCATGTAAAGAGGTGGTTGGTGTCGTGCGGCGACTCACTACATACTGGAGGTACGTTAGATATATCGGGGTCGAGTCTGGATAGATAGGACTTTAACCTACTACAATATCCAGACCTAAGTTGCGCGAGTATTACGCGAGATTTCTGAAGTAGCTGCTATAAGTGGTAGTTTGCCTTCGAGGACCACATTCAAAGGGAAAGAGTTTTTGAATGTGTTGACTGACTCTTGGTCTGTGCGTTTCTGTACGCCATTGCTGCGCATGTTGCGGGATTATTTCCTTCAGGTCTAGTACTCCCTTTCTGATGTGCCTAGGTGGAGGTTCAGCCTCTCCTCTACTCTTTATGTACATATAAATACGTTATAAGGAAATCTTCAAAGCATAAAAATCCCTACAATATGTTCCAGTTTTATAAAAAAAAAAACAAAATATTGTTATTTATAAGTCTTTATATATGTAATATTTATTTTCATTAGTAAGTTCAGTGAAGTATTTGTTCATAAATCCTACAATCTACTGCTTAAATGTGTTAACTGTGCCACCCTCGATATAGCGGTATGGTCTCGCACGTATACGCTTCGCGAACGCCTTTATATAGTGTTTCTCCCGATGATACTCGACTGGATTGTAAAGCGGTCCTTCCGTCTCCAAAAATATATCAAAGCTGTACATGGTACGCACAAGCTGTGTAGCTAACAAAGCCAGAGGATGTTGCAATTGAGCTTGTGTCAATGAATTTGTCCAAAACTCCATCGCTTTCACCGCTGCACTATTCATAGCATTGTGCTGACCATTCCAGTAAATGCATATAAACCAGAGTGGACTTTCAGTTGGAAATTTGCTACTTATACTAACGAGACATTCCATTTTGGCAGAGCCGCGTACAACCACAGCCCGATAGTATAGTTGATTACCATTGACAAGCTCACTGTCATTGTATGGAGCTGATGTGGCATACTCTTCATATGTTAGTGCTGTCCACTGTACAAGACTACATGCAGGACGTGTAGTGGGTAAACGTTCTTCCTTTAGATATAAATCAATATGTTTTTGCACTAAAGCACGTATTTGTTTGATTAGGTTTAAACGATAATTCCAGAGTTGTTGTATAGATTTGATTAGATCTGGTATCATTTTCTGCAATTTTGGTTGCTCTGTTGGCGTAGCTACAACCGAATTATCATTAACGTCATTAAAAACTTCAATACAGCACATTTTCTGCAACCAACGGTAAGGTCGTCCATATTCCTTTGTTTTTAAATGGTCCAAACATTCCTTCGGTGTCATATTTATATTTTTCAATTCATATTCTGCGCCTGGTACTGGTATGGTATCACCCACATCATCATCATGTAAATTTTTGAGCACATCTTGTGTGAGCGTTGCATCAGCGTAATTTTGTTCTACATCACTCAAACTTACTACTGTTGCCGCAGAGACGAAGCCCAAACGTTTAAAATAACGCAATTTTACCGTAATAGATTCTTCCATACTCTTGGCGCTATTGTTAATGGTGAAACGAACTTCTAGAGGATGTGGCTGTAAAACGCGCTTTCGTTGCTCTTGCATCAGATCCAATAGTAGATCGTTATTGCCACCATGTGTTTTACGTTTTTTAGCAACGCTACCAATATCTAATTCATCCGTATCAGAACTGGCATTACTCTTAATAACTTCTGTTTGTGCCGCTATTTCCAGTTGACGCACATCATCCTCACTACCCACCACAACTACACAAACATCACACTCTTTGGCTAACTCTAGTGCATGTATATTCATATATGCGAGATAAAGTGGTTGCGGTAGCAGCTGAACCAATTGCTGCAATTTCCACTCACGATCCATAGGCACTTGCAGGGCATCCTGTAGTGGTCGTGTAGCTTTCAATAGGGTGCGCAATGACGGCGCGAATGATGTCAATTTCTCTGTTTTCAATATAATATCTCTGAATACCTGCTGTTTGGTATTAAGTAACTCCTTGCATTGTGCAGACAATTGTTTACGCAAGTTCAATTCTCTTTCAAGCCGTGCCAAATGTTTAGCATGTCCTGACAATGGTGTCATGTCTGTCGGCATCAAAGTTTTGTCATCTTCGGTTTTTTCTTCACCTTCTGGCACCAATTCTATATCCTCATCTTGACTTTTGAATTTATGGCAATAACGTATCTCGCGTTTCAAATGATTAACCTCGTAAAGAAGATTTTGTAAATGCAGACGATTACTGTCTACACGCACTTTTTCACGATGCAGGTCTTCTCGTCCAGAACGCAGACTATACTTTACCATCCGATTTACTTTTTTGATCAGAACAAACAAGAGCGAAGCATATTTGCGTTTCTCGGTCAATTCGTCGGCTCGTTCACGTTCGCCAGAGCCATTTTTCATCTTGAGTACTTCTTCGAAGATGTTGCGAAGTGTCTCGAAATTTTTATGCAAGGAATCGGCCATAATAATTAAAATTAGAGAAAATCTACCGAATCAAGTACATCAAAGAAAACCTAACTAATTGGCAGCCGGTGACACCAATATAGTGGTTACAGAGAACGTATAACATATATATGTATTCTAAGTTCTCTGGTGGTTATTGACATATAAAACATTTTGCAGGGTTGCAAATTCGCCTGAAAATTGGTGAACGTTTGGAAAGGATTAATTAAAACAATTTCCAATTGCAAGTAAATCTTCATTATTCAAGAAGTTATTCTTCAAATATCAAAAAATTATTATTAAAATTAGAGATAATGTTTTTAATTAATATGTTTCCTTTGAAAGAACTTCATGTCATGCGCTGTGACCGCTGAAGCCATTTTAAGCCAGAGGAGATTGGCCAATTTGGGATTCTTGAAAAAAAAAAAAACGGAGGGACGTATAGATTACACAAAACCGCCTACGAGCGGCTGATTTTTTTTTAATGAGGAGTATTTATTTCATGTTAGAAATACACTCAGATTGGCCGCAATTAGATAAATTAATTAAATTAATTTTTTATTTATATTAAATTTCTATAATTTTTTGATATTGGTCGGACCAGGAATCGAACCCATTTCGAATGGTAGTACGCACTGCTAGCCACTCGTCTATCGCGTCGGCCATCTATTAATCATATCTTAGTAACAAAATTGACATTAAACTTCGTACAGTTTCATTTTTAGCAGTATTTCAAATGATGAAACATTTGGCTCTTTGGCAAGTAGTTGTAATATAAAGAGATTTAAGATCAGACGTTCATCGCTAATATAACAACTACGCTACGCCAGCTTTCGTCGATCTAACACCGATTAGTTCAGTGAGTATTATGAGTTGCGCTGAAACTTCGACTACAGTAAAAAAAAATATAAAATATGTAACACCTGTTTATTTTTTTTATCTACATTTATTTGTCTCCACATTTAATGACCGTTTAACAGCGAAATCCAATTCATTATCCTGCATGGCCTGAATTACTTGTAGCTCAACTGTTCAGCGATCCAATCAATATTTTCCTCATAATAACGAGGATCCGATACTGTTAAAGCCGTTTCCTTGCAAGCATGATAATAAACTAAGGATACTGCAAAGAAATTAAATATACATAATACTAATTCTGAAGCATTTTTAAATTAATTAATCTTTTTTCTAATTACCAAGTCGCTGCACAAAAGCTAAAGCAATTAATGCATGTGACCAACTTGTTGTTGGCTCAGTTATCATATTATAAATAATCCAAAAATGCTGCGCAGCCGAAAGCAGGAAGTATGTAAGAATTGTGAGCAGAAAGAACTTGCAATTACGCAAAATTACCGAGGCGCCGCCGACCTATAAACAAAAAACGAGCATTAAAAAATCTTTGTATTTTTTTCAGAATTATGTTGATTACACTAACCTGATAAACACAGGTGGAATGTACAGTAAAGGTGATAAGGACATATTCACAGATAATCACAATATCCTGGCAGCTGCAAATTATTTCACACAATCAGTAAAACTAAACATGATTTATTTTCACAAACATACTTACACAAAGAGCAATATTGAAAACTGCATTTTCGAATGAAGAAATAAATGTGCAAAAGTATTGAAAAACAGATCAAATAGCAAGCAGCTAAATTGAAGGCATAGTAATACAGCATAACGACGTAGAGTTAATTTCATTTTGGAAATTTAAAGAAAAGATCACAAAAATTAAATAACTTTGTTTTAATGCAAATATTTATGTTTTAAAACTTAGACATTCACTTATTTATGTATTAATACATGTATAACACTGTCCTCTGACGTCAAATAAATGCAAAATGTTAAGGATATTTGTGGGTTTTCAGCATTAGTGACGCGCATGCGCAGTTTTAAAGGACTAATATGTCAACCCGTACTTCTACAGTGCAAAAAATATCACTTTTTTCTTAATTTTTTTTTCTTCAATTTCATTTAATTATTATTTTTCTGTTTTAATCACAAACGTTAAATTTTTATTGTTATTTTTGCAGACATACGTATTTTTATATTATAACGAAAATGTCCAATAGTTTTATAAAATCGAAGTTGTTTAAAATCCATTCAATATTATACTTTAATTCCTTAAAAAGCTCGACGCATGACATACAGGATTGCTCTGAAATCTGCTTCCTATCGGAATCGGAGTTGAATCCAATCGGAAAACCATTTTCTGCTCTCCAGAGCTATGACATTCGGGAACGCCAATATATGGCCTTTTCGTCATTGATTTCAATAAAAAAAAACGAGCGTCCATAAACCACGAAGCACGTGCCAGAGTGTTGAGGTGTTAGTTTAAATAATACGCTATAGCCGAGGGAGAAGGTGAGAGCAAAACTAGAAAGTTTTCTTCAATTGAAGCTTTTATTTACTAGAGGTTCAGAGATTGTACTTAATAAAAGACTTATTAACTATTACTAAATAGACCTCAACCTCTTCAAATGTTGTTTAAAATATTATACTAACAAATAATAATTATTATTCATTTAAAAAATATAGATTTAAATAAATATGTAGTAAAAAATAAAAAGTGGTGTGAAACATGACAATGTTCTATAAGACAAGGGGAGGGAAGGTTGGAAGGAACAAGTTGGGAGGAAGAGGTTCCGAGAGGCCTAAAATATAAACATGGCTTGTGAACACACGCTAAAAAGTATTTGTGGTTTTCGCAAATGAAATCGAAGCAACGAATGCAACAACAGTTTTAATAGAATATGCGTTTTGTTCGAAATTTCCAATTCGAATAAGATTGCAGAGCACTCTATGGATTCAGGGTTCAAAATCAAATGAGAGCGGGTTACAGAACAGCCATGAAGTAATATGAAAATACAATTTTCTTATACTGATTAAGTTTTATCTACAAAGTCACTACTCATGAGGAACATGGAGTTAAAACTCTATTCATATATATATATATATATGTTATTCATCATTTTCTATAATTTGTTTTTTTTTTTTTTAGTGTAAGCACAGCGTTAGGGAAACAATATATTTGTTTACCTGTGTTTTAGCACTAGGCAACGTCAGAGGTCGCCCATTACACTATATTGTAAATGTCAAACTTTGACAACTCCGTGACAGCTGTCACTTTCTCGCCCATTTCCGTTTCTTTCTACTGACAACAATAGCAAGATGAAGTACGTTTGTTCCCTAATTGTAAATTTTAATTTATTTATTTTGCAAACATCTTTTGCAAAAAGTGAAGTTAAAATAAATTTTTGTTATATTTATAACTCAAAATATGTATGTGCATTAAAATTTTCTGTGAAGTAATTGTGTTTCTATCTATTTTCAGAATCGGATTGTGTTCATTCAGTGGGTACAAAATCTACCCCGGTCATGGCAAGACCATGGTCAAGATTGATGGAAAGGTATTTAAATTGGTTTTCTTATAGCTTTATGTTGTGTATTAATTAATTTTTATGTTCATCACAACAGACCTTCACTTTCCTCG
This sequence comes from Ceratitis rosa, assembly GCA_037013455.1. Lineage (NCBI taxonomy): Eukaryota > Metazoa > Arthropoda > Insecta > Diptera > Tephritidae > Ceratitis > Ceratitis rosa. The sequence continues at coordinate 4,701,104 of JAWMAG010000069.1, read as the reverse complement.
ACAAGAAATGCGAACGCTCCTACCTGATGAAGCGCAATCCACGTAAGGTCACCTGGACTGTCTTGTACCGTCGTAAGCACCGTAAGGGTATCGAGGAGGAAACTACCAAGAAACGTACCCGCCGCACACAAAAATTCCAACGTGCTATTGTTGGTGCTTCTCTTGCTGAAATTATGGCTAAGCGTAACATGAAACCTGAAGTACGTAAGGCTCAACGCGATCAAGCTATTAAGGCTGCTAAGGAGCAAAAGCGCGCTACTAAGGCTGCAAAGAAGACCACACAGCCTGCTCAGGCTAAAGCTAAGGCTGCACCCAAGCAGAAGGCCGCTAAGGTGACGCAAAAATCTGCCCCCCGTGTTGGAGGCAAGCGGTAAATTAGTGCTTTCGGCGGTGACATATCCAAATGCTTTGCATAAGGAATGTGGGGTTAAGATTTAAGAAGTATGAGAAGGCGTTCGTTTTCTAATATGTGAAATTAAAAGTGAAAAAAATAAAAATTATCGCGCGAATGGAAATTTGCGGGAGAAACCAAAAATTTGAGTGAATCTTTTTTTTATACAAATATATAAGTGGTAGCTACAGTGGAAGCAACAAACTAATTAGACTAGAAAAACTTAGTATTTTTGCTGATAGGCAAAAGGTGTAAATTTAATCCGCACACTTATTGGAGCTCATTCCCAAACTTGTTACCACTAAATGGAGCAATTATTTCAGTGTTTTAAACAAAACGTCATAAACTAGTTCCAATAACAATTCAAGAGTTGATTTAGGATCAAGTTATATTTTTATTAATACTATTACGTTGAATAAAACATTTATTTATATCAAAATTCGAGAGCACTTTCAGATCAATCACACTTTTGTAGAGCAGAACTTAGAAAAATATTATGTCTAAAGTAAATACATTTAAACTTAATTATGAGAATGAAAAAATAACTGCAGATTCACTTAATCATTTTCGTTGGGTATTTGTTGGGATGAGTATTTGTCTACTTCATTAATATTTAATTAGAATTACGGTTGCTGACATCATAGCTCATCTGATTTGTGTTTCGAATACACAGGCTCGGTGGCGGTGAGATTCGGATTGGTTATATATGAAATAAAGTCTTTGCTACTACGTCCACCACTGTAATCAGCTTTCGTTTTAAGGTATGAAAAGTAAATAATTGTGGGATAACCATTAACACCATGTGATTGGCAAAGGCTTTGATGTTTGGTACAATCCACAGCGGCAAATACCACGCGTGGATCATCTTTCAGTGCCTCTGCTGCTGCACTAAATTCAGGCTTAGTTTTCTTGCAGTGACCGCACCCTGTAAAAATGTTAAATAAATATAAATTAGTTGAAACAAATTGTGTTATTTTAGCTTACAAGGCGCGTAGAACATAACGAGCGAATGCTTTTTACGTTTCAAAAGCATATTAAAATTGTCTTCAGTCAAAAATAGAACTTCACTGTCTTCTTCCTCCTCCCACGGTTTTTCTGGCGGTGGTGGTGGTGGTGGTTCTTTCGGATCACGCATGAATTCAATTATTTTAGCTGCATCCCGCACATTTACATCGAATTTGAATACACCATTAACAAAATATTTTAATGTTGGATAACCGCGCACTTTAAATTGGTCGGCTATTTCCTTTTCTTTGGTTGCATCTAATGCAGCTAATACGCCAGGTATTTTACGATCCTTCATAGTAACGGCTGCCTTTTCATATTCGGGCTTCATGCGCTTGCAATGTCCACACCATGGCGCATAAAACATAACCAACACAGACTTCTCATCTTTCAATGCCGGTTCAAAGCCTTGATTTGTCAAATGTACAATCTCGGAATTTGGGTCAGCTGACCAATCTGATTCTTTCTCCTTTTGCACCGGCGCGGCATTCGGATCTTTCATAAATGCAACAATGCCTTCTTTATTATTTTCGCCTTCATACGTCCGTTTTACCTGGCCACGCTCAAAATAAAGTATTGTTGGAAAGCCTAGCATTATTCAGGAAAAAAGATTTGTAGATTTTTTTTTTATATATAAATTAAAACCTGTGTCTATCACCTGTTATGTTATAAGCACGTCGTGCTGGTGCATTTTCCACACGTTCTACATCCATTGCAGCAATCACATAATTTTTACCTTTTAACTCTGTAGCGGCTTTGGAATAGTCGGGCTTCAGTCTCTTACAAAAGCCACACCAAGGTACGTAGAACATTATCAGCATTGGTCGTATATCTTTACGCAAGTGTCGTTGAAAAGATGTGTAGTCGGCAAAATGTAGAACGTCGCTGCCTGCAGGATCTTCTTCCCACGGCAAATCTCCCGCCGGGTCTCTCATGAAATTAACCATAGACGAAACACTAACTTGACGGTCGTAATCTTTATGAAAATCACCATCTTTATAATGTTTGAATGCGTATGGATTGGGCGTAACTTTTAATTTTTTGCAAAGTTTTTTGCGATCATTTTGTATGCAGTCTATTAATACCATAGTCCCTGTTCCACGTACAACATCCGCTGATTCACGAAATACCTTTAACTCAACAGGTGCTTCCTTCACACCGACAACAAACATCACTAAAACGTTGGTTTTTGTGCGTATGAGTTTTTTAAAATCCTTGAATTCGGATATATCATCTACAACTGCATTTTTAGATTTAGTCTTGGCTCCACCTTCCTTACTTAGCAAGGCTAACAGTATGAAGCACTAAAATGATTATTTAGTAGAAATTAGAAAAAAATTAAACATTAAATCAACTTACACTGATAGCTAGACTCCGACAGTTCAGAATCATTTCTACGTTGTTTTCCAAAGATACAAAAGCAAAGCGTATAAATTTTACACAATCACACTTTTACTTATCAAATAAAGTCTACTTTTAACAAAAAAATTAACTTTTTGTTCATAATTTCATAAATAAATGCTACAAATAATTCAACGGGAACCAATCACTTGCACACCCACACAGCTGACAAAGAATTTGATGACGTTTGAGGATTCCGTATATTGGCATTAAACACAAAAGCCGGTATGTAGGGTTGCATCTGAAGAGTGATAAAAACAATTGTCTGACGTCACAAAAGCAGTGCAAAAACCATTATAACAGATACCTCGATAACTTAATTTAGCCTCTACAACAACTACAACTGATCTGTGTTTATTTTCAAGCCCTCTTTTTTTTGAAATGACAGAATTTATTAGTTTCTTTGGAGCCTAAGGAACACTCCAGAAAAATCTCATTTTCAACAGAAATCAGTCCCTCTTTTCAAGTACAAAAACTTAACAGGCAAAGTTGTAAATTTTATTTATGAAAAAAAATAGCTTTCTCTAATAAAAGAAATAAAAATAAAATGATTTTGAAATTATTTTAAGGCGCGTCAGCATATTTTTGAGAGAAATAAATTGAATGTATCGACTAAAAGTTAATTAAGCTTCAGAATTAAAATAATATTCCCAGATTTTACAACAATGCACTCCCTTTTGTTCATTTTACAGAATTTGCCCTAAAAATTAATTATATCGCCGTACGCTTTGTGTAAATTCTGCTTGCAAAAAAATCATTTCCAATTTGTTTTGTTTCCACTTTCTTTCCACTCTTTTCTTTACCAACAAATTTTTTGTTTACATCTTGCCTGGGTGGTGTGTGACTAATGCAATTGGCATAGAAATACGTAAATAGTCTTTATTTCTAAACTATTATTTTATATTAATCAGATATGAAAATAAAATCCTAAAATTTCTCACACAAGAAGGACTTACTATCCTAGTTTTTTTTATTTATTAAACATTTTTTTATATTCATGCCTCGAATTTTTCAGAACACAAATAATACATCACTTCTTCTCTTCAGTGCCAATACATAAATATCACAGACAGATGTCGCGAATAAATTGCTATTAGCAGTTTTGCTTCAAACATTCTTTAAGTGCCGCTAATTTTTTGTTTGGCTCAGTTTTATATAAATAATTCGTTTTTATTAATTCATTTGATTTTAAAAGTTATTTTTGAGATAATTTAACATTTAATATGGATTATTTTTAGTGTGAACACACTCTCCATAGCTTGTGTTTGACAGTTGAAACGCTCACAGCGACATTTGGTTTAGGCGTCAAAATTTTTATTTGAAAACAACTGAAATTTTGTACAGCAGCCAATGCGAAATACAAGCATTTGATAGCAACAAATTTACGCAGCTAGTTTTAATAAAAATCAATTAACGTGTACTTATATTCCTCGGTACAAATTATATTTCGTAATTGTTTTCAAAGATAGAAAGAAATAACCAATATTTTAATTGTGAAATTTCCTAAGTGAAAATTACCATTTGGCCATAAAGTGAGTATAGTTGTTGTACTGGCAATGAGTAAGTTTTTGTTGCAGAAAGTAGGTCCCATCACGCTCAGCGAATGCAAAAACAAAAGATGGGAAGGTAAAATATAGGAAAAAAAATGAATGCGATGGAGGAAAACAAAGCATAGAGAAAATGTAAAAATGAACAATTACTGAAAATTAGGAATGAGTCGTTTTTGTAACTCGTTAATTAAATATAGTGCGATTTATTTAAAATTTGTATTTAATTCTTGAGTGTCAATGACCGTGCCTCCATTCTGTATGAATTCACAGTACGCAAAAGTAAATGCGACGCCTGGGCGCGCGTCTCTGGCAGTGAGCAGTGGACATTGGTTACAACAGCCGCGGCAGCAGCAGCAGCAGGTTCAGCAACAAAAGCAGTTGACAAATAGTATTCTCGTACAGCCTGTAACGGTGAGAGCAGCAACCGTGGTTCAACCGCAAAAGGTAAGGGCGCAGGAGGCCAGTACTAGTGGCTTCGTTGGCCCTGAAAAACTGAACTCATCCAATATTACAACGGCACATATGACGCCCACCAACACAGATACGCCGTTACGACGCTCCGAAGTAGGGGTATTTCGTGATGGCGCACGCAATGCCAACGTTAACCTGGGCACACCATTCAATGATGATGAAGAAGAACGACGACAAGCACGTCGACGCACAATGTTGCAGAGCAGTAATGGTAGGGAATCCATGTTTGAGGAGAATGAAACGATGAAAAAATGTTTGGAAATTTATTATGGAAATAAACTGAGTAAAGAGAATGCCTGGTCGTTATCGTTAATAGACACGTTATCAACCTTGCTTGACCGTCATCACAAATCTATGAATAACTTTAAGGTGAGTGAACTAGTGAGCTTTATTATTTTTTTTTTATTAATGGTCATAATGGAGTAAACGAGTGACATAGTTATCCAAATTAGTTAGTTATTAATGAATTTGTTTAAACCTATTATATATTTCTTACAGGTCGCTGGTTCTTCATTAGAGGCTTCATCTAAAGTTTATGGCCTGCGCGTTGATTCAGTGCACACAGATGTTTTACGAATGTCAGCTGGCTTAAATGCGCAAAAGTTTAATGAGCGTCAAGCACAGAATGATGACGATGACGATGTGGCAACAGGCGGTGAAGGTAACGCAGACCCAAATGCCTCGGCAGCAGGATTGAATGAAAATGGCGAAAAGATTGCTGAAAAGCCCAAATCCAAACCAAAACGTACACGTCGTATTGTATCAACAATCACTAAAAATAAGGATACTCTAAATAGCCGCTTAGATACGGTTCCGTTGCAAGATCCAGTCTTCGGCAAATTAAATACCATTGTTGGTTCAATAAATTCTTCAAATCGTTTGATGAACAATATACTTTTGACCACCGAATCAGAGTTGCGTTTACGTACGACCTTTCGTTTCTGGGATGCGCAAACGATAGAGCGGGGTTGTGATTATACTGCGCCACCTGAACCAGCGGCAGCGGCTGAAAGTGTTGCCACGAATGCAATGGAATGGGCATCTTGTGAGCGTTTGATGCAAATCAGACGCATTGATGATTTAAGCTTGCGACCGCTGCACACGGGCTATGTAATCTCAGATACACCTGAAGAGTTACCAGAGAATAGTGATGAGCCAGGTAGTTTGCGTAACAGCATGGATGCTCCATTCGATGACGGACCATTCAATGGCGGTGATGATGGTGGTGGAGGTGCTGGTGAATATATGTCCATGGCGTTCGATCTGAATGCAGAATGTGAACCGCTGCCAGCGTTAAATGATCAGCCCGCTATGCTTGATGTGGACTACAATGACTTCGAAGAGCTGACTACTGGTAAGTAACATTGTTATATGTTCTCTATTAACTATTTATTTTATACTTATTCATTTGCAGAGGAACGTAGTGCTATCAACAACTGCCGCGGCTTACGTAAAGCGCCTGTGCTGCTAGAAGATCTACGTCCAGTAGATGCTAGCTCAAAGTTGGAGTATTCCTATCGGCCGTTGGATAAAATATCACAATTTTGGGCTGGCCCATCACATTGGAAATTCAAGCGCGCTCGACCGCGTTCATCAACGCATGCAACACTGCAGGGCGTAAATAACCAGCGCGCGACTACACGTCGTGGTCAAGCGCTTAGCAAAAAACGCTCAAAACAATTGCAATTCGAGAAGGAATTCGATGATATTTTCGTCAAATTAGATAAATTCAAAGAGCGTAAAGCAAACTTTCAAAAGAAATGGGATCAACGAAAGCTCAAATTACCAACTGATTTACAATTAGATACGGAAATGTTTAATAAGTTCAAATGTGCGCCGAGTGCTTTAGTGCAACCGGATGTCGATGACATCGAATCGCAAATGTTGGATGGTGGTGATGGTATTCACGGTAATGATGGTGATACAGCAGATGATCACTTTGCTGATCATGATGGCGGTATGTGTGGTGATGGTGGTGGTGGTGGTGATGCTGATGGCTTAGCTAGCATAGGAGGAAATGCTAGTTTGGGTGGTGAGAACTTTATGAATGCATCGTCAGCGGCGTTAGGTGATGGCGGCGATGGTGGTGGAGGTGGTACAGAGGAGCTATCACAGCAGGGCGATGGTGGTGAAGGCGCAAACGATACGGTTTTGGAGATAGCGACAAGTTTCGATGGTGCGCCGAGTAAGGTGAGTACAAATGGACCAGAAATGAAATCAAATTAGTGCTAATTTGTCTAACATTACATTT
>JAWMAG010000069.1:4556535-4691535 GCA_037013455.1 Ceratitis rosa | reverse complement strand
GCACATTATTTACATATAATTATTAATAATACATACATATTCATTTCATTTAATTTGCAAATAAATTGATTAATTATTAAAAGTGAACTTTTTGTTATTTTTTCACTGCGAATGCAATTTATTTCGTTTTATTTTTAGTTCACATTTATTTTATTTTACCTCATTTTATTTCATGGTGTTTTATTTAATTTATCTTAATTTAATTATTTTATATTTACTTTCATTATTATTTCATTTAATTTAATTTGTATTTTATTTTATTTCATTTTTATTTAATTTACTTTTATTTTATTTTATTTATTTAACTTTGTTGGCGGCCACAATAGCTGAGTGGTTAGCTTTGCGTACTGCCATGTGGAAGGCCAGAGTTCAATCCTTTTCCGAACAACATCTAAAATTAAGTTTTCTAATTTCAGTCGCCCCTCGGCAGGGAATTCCATATTTCATTTTTATGTATTTTATGATATATATTCTGTATTAAGTTTTTATATTTTTATTGTATATTAATTTATTTTATATCAACTTATTTGTTTTCTTTTTTATTTAAGTTAGTTTAATTCAAAATAATTTAATTTATTTCATTTAATTTAATTTTTTATTTTGTATTTATTTATTTCACTTTATTTTATTAATTCGTTGTTTACTTTATTTTATTTTATTCAGTTTAATTTAATTTAATATAATTTATTCAATTTGTATTAATTTAATTTAGTTTAATTCAGTCTTGTTTATTGAAAATTGAATTAAATGATATTTGATTATAAATTAAAATTTTTATCTTTTTAATAATGTATTTTAATTTATTTAGCTTTCCAATTAAATGTTATTTATTATTTATTTTTTAACTTGGTTTTATTCATTATAATTTAATTTAATTTATATCAACTTATTTGTCAGTTTAATTTAATTCAAAATAATTTAATTTATTTAATTTAATTTTTATTTATTTCACTTTATTTTTACTTAGTTTTTTTATTTTATCTTATTTTATTTAGTTTAGTTTAATTTAATTTAATTTAATATAATTTCTTTGATTTGTATTTACTTTATTTTATTATATTTAACTTAATTAAATTTATTTCCTTTATTTTATTTTAGTTTTATTTATTTGTTTTAATTCAGTCTTGTTTATTGAAAATTGAATTAAATGATATTATTTAATTATAAACATATATTTTGTTTAACATTTTTATCTTTTTAGTAATGTATTTTAATTTATTTAACTCTCAAATTAAATGTTATTTAATTTATGTTATATTATTGTATTTACTTATATATTTTATAACTTAGTTTAATTCATTATAATTTAATTTAATTTATTTTATTTCATTTAATTTTTTTCCACTTCATTTTGTTTTCATTGTTTTACTTCGTTTAAATTATTGTATTTTATTTCATTTTTTACTTTATTTAATTTTTCACTTATTTTTTATTAATTATGCATTATTTAATTTTTATCTAATTTACTTTATTTTATTTTATTTCACTTTAAATTTTTAATATATATTTTTTGTATTTATTTCAATTTATGTTATTTAATTTATTTCTATTCAACTTTATTTCTTTAATTTAATTTTATTTCATTTTATATTTTTTATTTACCATATTTTAACATTTTCTTTATTTTATTTTGATTTATTGTATTTTATTTTAAATTGTTATTTTTTTTATTAAATGTTATTTTATTTATTTGGCATAGTTGAACACAAACTAATTTATTTGATTTAATTTTTATTTTACTTTTATTTATTAAATTAATCTAGTGTAACATAATTTGGTTTCATTTAATTTATATTATTATATTTTATTTTGTTTAATTTATTTTAAATAATTTTTCTATTTTATTTTATTTTGCTTAGATATATTTCTTATAAATTTTCTTTAATTTAATTCAGTTTTTTCTTTCATATTTTTTATTTTATTTGGTTATGTTTTAAAGTACATATATTTATTTATTATTTTATTTTTCAATTTATTTATTTTAATTTATTTTAAATTTATTGATTTAGTTTAATTATTTTAATTAAAGCCAATAAAGAATAATTATTTTAATATAATTTATGTTTTTTATTTTAATTATTTTTAATTTTTATTTTAATTATTTTTTTATTTTTATTTCAATTTTATTCTAATATTTTAACATTTACACATGTGTTAACAGGAGGGAAATGTATACGTTTAAATAATATTTACAATGGAAAGTGTGATTTTCGCATTTGTTCACTTGTGGTTCAACTTAGAACTGTACATACATTTACATTTGTGGAAAGGACCCTATTGGAAAAATTAAAATTTTAAATCTTCAAGATTTCGGATGAAGACAGGCCCACAAACGAGTTCACTCGATTTCTCAAATTTTCCTACTTTCTTCCAAACTTACTCGACTATTTTCGTATGTCTAGAGTTTATGGCATCGGCTAAGATATTACGGCTCAAACGACTGGAGATCGGGCTATCTTAGAGGTAAGGTATACCATCATCATAATTGGTTATTGTTTCTGGTGTGCATTCTAAGCATATTCTCCGGGTTTCCAATCTTCAGTAGGTCACCAAACATTTTCTATTAAATTTTGGATATTTTTGGTACTAATCTTTGTCTAAAGTTTTTCATGCTCTACCATAACCCTTTTCTAGATTTTTCGGATCTGGATATTGGTGTATGTATATTCAATTCCTTCTTATCTAGACTCGATGTACTTAACATATGTCCTGCATGAAATCAGTCACCGCACGACAGCAGTTTCTTTACAGGACCAATATAGTAAAAGCCTCTCATCTAACATCTTTCTTCTTCTCTGGTCTAAATGCCTCGAAACAGCTCATTTCCTGGACCTACTGCTGGATGACCTCGGCTGAATAAGCCGCTACATAACAACAACTCATTTCAAGTATTTTAAGAGGACGCAGCAGATTACGATCCATTTGGGGCTAATGTAATATGAAGCCAGAAACGTCAGTACATATATCTGATAAAGGAATCCGATGCTGTAGCATGAAGAAGGCTAAATCTCGGACTGAGCAACCATGTGATTCATTGCATTGCATCCCAATGGGAAGACGTTGGGGATCTACGTAGAAATATAACAGGCACGGAGGTCACAATAGAACGAAGGTCTTTCTTGCTATCTTTCCACCTGGTCTTCCTTAATCGAAACTTGTAAATAAACCAATTCGGCCGAGCTTCTCCTCCAATTTGTGGTTTTGCGTCTTGATGTTTTTCCAACAAATGGAGGGACCTAGAGTTTATATAAAGCCGCCAACGAATTGGCTTTTTATGAGGAGCTTTTAGCCGCCATATATAGTATAGTAGTACTTATTTTCATGCGAAGGATTGTGGATTTGAATCCTGGTGAGGCCTACATCTAAAATTATAGAAAAAGTTTGGTCTGCTCTACGGGTGCAGGGAATCGCTGACTCATATTTCTACAGAATTGAAGTCGGCCATAATGTCATTGTCAGTGATGAACGCTATAGTGTCATGATTAATTTCTTTTTCCTGACTGAATTTGGCGGTTGCTGTTGTGAACGACCTTTGGTTCCATCAAGACGGCGCTACATGCCACACATCCAACGAAACAATCAATTTATTGAAGGAAACTTTTGGTGAGCGCATAATCTTTCGTCATGAGCTTCTGGTGTGGTCTCCAAGATCGTGCGAAATTATTTTTAAAACATAATGAAAATTTATAATAAAGTTAAATTCTTGGCCATAACATTCAATTATATGCGTTTTATTTCCTTTTGCAAACCACATGTCGAAAAAAAGCAACCTTGTCTTGCCTTCTCCATTACAGTGAAAGAGTTTACGAGGTCAATAATTCTTAAGGGGCATCTACTTATGCATATTGTATGAGAAAGGATTATTTTGATAAGGTCCTGCTAGTTTGTAGCGTAACAAATACAACATATATATGTATGTATATATATAAATATTATATAACTACATATGGACATGGTATGCCATGGTGCTCCAGGCACTAAAGTGTGAACAAAAGCACAAATGGAAAGTACTCGTACACATAAAAGAGAAACAAAAGCAAAAGTGCACTCTAGAAATTTGCATAAAATAAATACAAACAAATAAGTAAATAAAACACAACAAAGTTTTGATAATGCACAAAGCAACCAGGAATATACATATATATATGAGTACCAGAAGCGCGGGTAAGTCTACAAAGAACATGTGTAACAGGATCAATTATGGAAACAGAGTTAAGCAAAAGTAAAGAAGACAAACTAACACAATATGGTAAACAAGATGAGGGACGAAGTGTGGTGATACTTTTCGAAAGGTTTTCCTTTTTTCATATTACTATTCACAGGAAGCTGCGAAGGTATTTGCACTACATTAGGAGGAATTTGCAAATACAATAAAATGTGGAAAAGTGATAAGAAAAATTAATCCCGAAGTGAACCCAGTATGGTCTAGTAAAAAGTCGTCCATAGTTAGAATCATCCGTTTTATGTCCAACGTGCACCGTTTTGATCTTTAACTTTTTGCCACGAAATGGTATTGGATAAGTGCATAAGTTCGTGCCCGATTTCAAGTGCAAACTAAAATTGAAATTTTTTGAAGAAAGCGCTTTTATTAATCAATTATGTATTCGCCATCATGTTCGGCAATCCACTCCCAACGTTCAACCAATTTACGGATGCCTGATTCATAGAAATCGCGCGGTTTCTCGTTGAAAAAGGTGTCAAGGTGGTTTTTGACGTCTTCCACATTTTTAAATTTTTTTCCATTCAAATTGTTCTGCAGCGATCGAAACAAATGATAATCAGAAGGTGCAATGTCGGGTAAATATGGGGGATGCGGCATGATTTCCCAATTCATCTCCTTCAGTTTGGCCAGGGTCGGTTTTGCAACATGTGGCCTGGCGTTGTCATGATGGAAAAGAACTCCTTTGCGATTGGCCAAAATCGGACGTTTTTCATCAATTGCTTTCTTCATTTCGACTAATTGCTGACAATACTTGTTAGCAGTGATCGTTTCTCCAGCTGGCAAGAGCTCAAAATACAATACATTCGATTATCTCAGGCTTCTCTTGAGGCCAATTCTTCATCAGCCAAATCATTCGCCATAGACAAGAACAGATGGTAATCTCTTGATGCGAGGTCTGGACTATAAGACCAACCAAGCTCTCGGAGTTTCTGGTGAGTCACTTTTGTTGTGTGTGGTCTAGCATTGGCCTGATGAAACATATTTCCCTTCCGTCAATACTGGTTTGGAGACTATTTGTGCTCTTCGAACACGATCATCCATTTCAAAAATGGATCGATTTTGTTATGATCCAGCAACGATTCGCAGATGAAAATTCGGTTCATGAGGGCTGTTCTCGTTAAATCATGTGGCAACCATACATCATATTTTTTGTGCAGTGTTTAGGTCCTGGGTAATCGAAACAGTGCTCCCATGACGGTCAGACTCGATGAGTTATATTATTTCCTTGGCATTTTCAACAATTGGCTTTTCTACGGTGAAACCAAAATTGTGCAGATTGACTGCTACAGTATCAGGGCCATAAACTCTACTCACATTTTTAGCGGTCTGGCTCTGTTTATTCGCCTTTATCGAAGAGAAACTGTAGAATACAGTGTATGCTGCGTTGCCTAAAATTTTAAACGGAGGTGACACTATCGGGATTATAGACGTTCTTAGCCATTCAACGCCAATCGGAAGTTCAAAGTAAGGCCATGTCCTTCTCACCTTATCAGCTCAACGGAGTCCAGATCCACCTCACGGGTACTGAATTGAAATCTTTTAAAGTCGAAGTGCCTTCGTTCATCCGGTCAATATGATGCGGCCAGCGTAATCGCTTTCTCTTAATATGCTGAACTATTGTAAGTCAATGTCGTTTTATATTTCGTGCAGCTCATCCTTCCATCGCCCAAGGTATTTGCCGTTGCCAATGCTCAAAGGTTCATAAATCGTCCCCAAACCTCTTTTCTCGAAAACACCGGGCCCCGAATCATCTTATGTACTCTTACATTCACAATTAGAGTTGAGAAAAATATGTGATCCAAGAATTATCAAACTCAGTTTCGGGACACCCAAAAAGAAAATGTAATATTTATTTAAGTAGAGCATAATATTCGAACGAATAGACGATGTCCAGCGCGCAGTAAAGAAAATAAAGCGGCCGCAGCTGAGAGTGTACACAAAGATCGTGGAAAGTCGATTCGATGCCGTTCGTAGCAACTCGGACTGACTTGGAACGACTTGGTGCATTTTACGCAAAGATCTTAAGTTGAAAGCGTACAAAATACCGGTTGTGCAAGAACTGAAGTCGCCGTTCGAAGTTCCAAGAAGACCTGACATTTTCGAGCCAAATTTTGTTCAGCGATGAGGCCCATTTCGTGCTCAATGGGTATGCAAACAAGCAAAATTTCCACATTTGGGACGAAGAGCAACCTGAAGAGGTTCAAGAGCTGCCATTTCATCCAGAAAAACAACGATTTGGTGTGGTTTGTGAGCCGGTGGAATCATCAGTCCATATTTCTTTAAAAATGATGACGGTGAGAGAGGGCATAACCGTCAATGGCGACCGTTATCGCGCCATGATAATCGACTATATGATGCCTGATATTGAAGCTCAGGACCTCGGCGACATTTTGGTTTCAACAAAACGGCGTCACTTCCCACATATCGCATCAATCAATGGATTTATTGAGAGAACACTTCGGTGAGCAGATAATTTCACGTTTCGAGCCGGTCGATTGGCAACCACTATGCGGACAATCCCGCTTCGATTCAGGCCTTGGAGTAAAACATCACCAGTTACCAGTCGAAATATTCGAACGAGTCATCGAAAATTGGATCAACGGATGGACCATCTGAGACGTAGCCACGGTCAATGTTTGACAAAGATAATGTTCAAAAAATAAATGCCAAAGAATGTTCTTTCGAGTGATAATAAACATTCCCCATTTAATTTAAATTTACTGTGTTTTTTCTTTAAAAAAGTTGGGAACCTCGAAATGGATTACTGGATCCTGCTAGATTTAATTACAGCCTCAAAGAGCCGAGGTATTATTTTACAGGAGAAACCCCATCTCTTAAAAATGGTATTTCTGCAGCAACATAAAGCAACTTTAAGTATTCTTGTATGAGTTCAATCGCAGTCATGCCTTTGAAGCTTCTCCTATAAGTTGATACGTCCATGATCCCTTTATGGGGGGGAGGGGATAGAGCCTCATGAAATGCTTTTTATAACCTTACATTATGAACAAGCGATTGTTTCAAGAAATTTCAGAGGAATGTTATAAAATGCCCCAAAATATAGAGAAATTACTCTTTATCAAAGTCTTAACCAAGGAGGACTAGATACTGACCCCTCATGGGGAGATGGGTTTACGAATTTGATATGTACACCGGTCAATAGCTTCGAAATGGCGTCTCTCTGAGTCGATGCCAGGAAGGTCACGTCAAAGTCGATCAAAGTCAAAGAAAGTTGAATGTTCCATGATTATGGCTGCAGTTGGTAAGTAAGAATATCATCTGAGCACTGTACGGAATTTGAGAAAGAAAATTCGTCGAAAGAGTCCACATTTGTGAATGAAAGAACTCACAGATTTTGCGTCACAATAACTTACCATCTCATAAGGGTAACATTCCGAATAAATTTCTAGTTGAAAATTCTATAAATTATTATTAAAAAACCACAATGCTCACTTGATATGGCTCCGACCGATAATAGCGAGCCAGGGTTCTCTTCATAAGCTCAATATACTGTTGACATGGGTCATTACCATCTTGATTACACCATGAGAATTCGACGGTCAGCGCATTTTCGATAGAGTTTTCGAACATTACCTCTGTTGGCCAAGATTTTAAGAGCCATACTTACGCATTTTTAGACTCATGCTCAGACCGCGTTCAAACTAGGGTAGGCCGCATATACATTGCATAAGCTATTTCCCTCAAGTCTCGAAGAGGTGCCACACTTCAACCAATCCATCCAAAGTGCGGGGTATTCGAAAAGGAAGTGTCTTAATGTTTCAGATTCTTCAGATAAATATTAAAAAGTAAAATCTCAATGCCAACGCCCCTCAGCAGAGGATGTCTACATCACTGAGGGTATTTAGATTTGAAAGATAAAAGATTAAAAAATAAAAAATAAACTAAAATAAATAAATATAAAATAATAAAATATTTTTGAAATAAATTTCACATCACTAACTGTAATTTTTATTAAACAAAATATTTAATGCAGTAGAATTCCATTTTAAATAAAACCCATAATGTAGCTTCGTTCTTTTCATTTTTATTTTTATTTTTTTATTTTTATAACTTTCCATTTTTTATTTGTAACCAGTTAAAATTTTGTTGACAATTGTTTGTTTTGTTTTTGTTTTTTTTTTTGTTTGGTTTTGTGTGTAAGTAGCTGCGCTGTGTTGCTTCTCTCCCGTCAAATTATCATTTACACCACCACATGAACGTCGTAGAAATGTATGTATGTAGATTGAAATGTGTATGCTTTGTTTATATTTGTTGTTAGTTTCTTGTTTTTGTTTATGGTTGTTTTTTTGTTTTGCTTCTCAATTTTTGCCACATTCTTTTTTCACTTACTTAAACTACCAATGTGAAATGCTGCTAAAATAACTATGTATGTACGTTTGTTTGTTCATTTTGAAATATTTATATAATAATTTATGTATGTTTGTTTTGAATGTTTTTGCAAATAAAACCAAGTTTGTATACACTCTTTTTATATATATATATATTTACATTTATAAATATTTGTTTATATTTTTTATAATTATAGTTTAGATATATATGTATGTATAATACATGTATGCACGTGTGTTTTTAATTTGCTTATATATTGACTAATTAGATTTGTTTTTATACTTTTAAAGTTTATATGTATATATATTTTTTTTTAAATAATTAGTGTTTTTATTAGTAGTAAAATGTTAATGATTTGCGCTAAGTAATGTGTGTGTGTATGTGTATGTGTGTATATATAAGTATAGTAGTTTTCCAATACTAATTTTAATTTGTATTTATATAGTTTTTTTTCAATTAATTGTAATAATAATTGCACATTTATATAGGTATTTATGTAGGTATGTATATATAATTGTTTTTGTTATAGAATTGTAGTATTTTGCTTACACTTAATTATGTATATACTTTTGAAAGTGTATATGTGTATATATTTTGAAGAAATACTTATTTTATTAATTAAAAAAAAAAATAAAAATAAAAAGTGCGGGAAAAAACAATTAACATCGAGCTGAGCCGTTTTTCACATTTTCATTGATGGTGTAAATTAAAAAAACAGAACAAGATTTGATTTTCTTTAAGTTTCAGCTTTTCTTAAAGTCCATTCAGTTTTATAGCGTTGGAAAGCGCTTATTTCTTGTACATATATATTTATAATATTTTTTTCACAATTTTTTTTTTTTTATTTTTTTAAAATCGCACACGCCAACAACTAATTCTCTAATAGCATTTTTTATAATTAGTTATATACCTTTAGCAATAAATTTTTGCTAAATAAAATATTTTTTTTGCAAATAAAAACATTTTTTCGTTTGCATTTTCATTTGCAAATAAAAATTTATATTTATCATACTGAATTTTAAAGTTTTAATTTAATAGTTTTCTCCGGGGGCCAATTTTCACTATTTCATCTTTAGTAAACTAAACATTTACAAATTTTTACTAGTAATTTTATTTAATACGAATGTATATATGTATATTTAAGTTAATATGTTTACATATTAGCTTTTGGTAGTTACTAATTTAATTTAATTTTATTTCTTCACAAACACACTAAACAAATATATGTATGTATAAATTCATTCTTGTGTTATTATACAGCTTAGATACACACTGATATATGTAGAGTAGTGATAAATGTAGTAGAATGTTTTCATAAAATAGTAGTTTTATTTTTTGAGGGAGGGGTAGGCCGTAGGCATAAAAGTTTTTTGGCAAATAAAAAAACACTCTTAATTATTATAAAATAAATTTTCATACTATATGTAAATAAGCATGTATAGATATGAAAAAAAAAACAACAAAAAAAATAAATAAATAAAAAACAATATAAAGAAAATTGAAAGAAATAATAATTTTGTAATAAACAAAATATAAAAAATAATATGTAAACCTATATTAAAAAAAACTAAATAATTTCTTTGAAAATTAAAAAAAAAAAAAAATTAAAAGAGAAATTAAAAAAAATTTAAAATTTATTAAAATTATAAAAAAATATATATATAATATAACTTTATAAAAATGATTTTTTTATATTTTAGAGATGTTAAAGTTTCAAAAAATTCATTTCATTTTAAATATTGTTTTCTTAATAAATAAATATATCTAAATTTTATTGAAGAATATAAGTTTTAAATGTGCAAACGAAGGTTTAAGATTTTCATGCATAAATAAGTATACTGTATATTTATGTATATTTAATAAAAAAAAATGAAATAAATAAAAAATATTAAAAAAAATAAATAAAAAGGATTCTGAAAATTAAAACAATTTTTAAAAATTTTTAAAAAATTCGCGAAATATTAAAGTTCCAAGTTTTTTTATCAACACATTTTTTTAATGAATAAATTTTTAAAAACTATATTGAAGAATATTTTTTTTAAATATAAAAATGAAATTTAAAAACTTTCATGCATAAATATGTTAGAAATTCTAATAAATGAATACAATATTAAAAAGGTAATAAATTGTATTTTGAAAATTAAAACTAAATATACCAAGCTTTTGAAAATGTTTTGTTTCCTTTTTCATATTCAAACAACATCAAAATTTTAAAATTTATTTAAATAAATTTTTAAAAACCATATTGAAGAATATATTGATATTTTTATTATGTATACGAAACTTTCAAATTTTCATTCATAAATAGGTATACCTATGTATATTTGAAAAGAAAAAAAGAAGAATTAAAAAAAAATAAGTATGAATTATGAAAAAAATATGTATACAATTTTAATTTAATTTTATTTTAAAAAATTAAACATTCAGACATTATTTTTTTTAAATAAGTTTTTAAAAATTATATTGAAGTATACGTAATCGAAATTTCAAATTTTCATGCATAAACATGTACATATACTCATGTGGGTATACCTGTATGTATGTACCTATATTAGAGACATTTCATATATAGTAATTTGAATTTTATCTCAATTTTGTAATAATTTGTAACCAAAAAAAAAAGAAAAAATATATCTAGAACATTTTTTTAACTTTCTTTTAAATTATTTTGATTTTAACGTAAAGAAATTTTCATATTCAAATACATACATAAATAAAAAAGGTAAATTAAAAATTAATATTTTTCAATATATTTCATTGAAAAAGTGTAAAAAAAATATTTAATAGATTTTTATATTCAAATAATTTAGTATAAAAAATTAAAATTAATAAAAATTATAGAAAACGAATTAATAATAATAGATAGGTGATATACTGTGAATAGAAATTTGAATTTTAAAATTTTTAAATGTTTCTAAAGTTTATAAATAAATGTTTAATAGCTTTAAAGTTAAAAATTCTATATATATTGTTTAGAATTTTTTTTATTTTTGGCTTTTAATATTTATATTTATATTTCAAAGAAGTTTTTATTCAAAAAAGGAAAAATAAACAAATAAATAAAATTAAATAAATGAATCAATCAATAAATAAATAAGTAACTAAATTATTAATTAATTAATATATATAAACAAACTTTTATTATTTTTTAATTTTTTTCAATTTATTATATACTTTTATAAATACATAATTAATTTTTTGTAACGTTAATGTTTTAAAGACATATACATACATATTTGCAAGTTTACAAGATTTGATTATAACAATATTGCGCACATTTTTTTGTTTGTTTTTCTGGGGGTATGTAGGTATGTATTTTAAATAAATAGATTTTTTGTTTGTTTTAAACTTAATCTCCATCGACATTCATTGTGGGTTGCCATGCCTTTGCCAGGTTTTTTTAATTTATTTTGCTTCTTTCGCTTTGTTTAATTGCCAATTCTTTGCACGCAATTGTTCATTTTTAATTTTTTGATGATTTCAGTATTTAATTCTTAGCTTGCGCTGGTTGTTGTTGTTGCTGGTGTTGCTGTTGTGCAATAATTGCTGCAGGTTTTTCAGCATTAATGGTGTTTTGTGCGGTTGATTTCTGAAAATAAAAGAGAAAAGAGGGAATATTGTAATTAAACAAATATTATATATTTATATTTATACTAAAATAATTAAATAAAAGTTAATTTTAAAAATTTCTTAATTATAAAATAATCGAATGAAACACAAGGTTCTAGAACTGATAATTTTAAATCATTTAATTAAGTTTCGAAAAAATATGATTTCTTCCTTTAAGGAAAAAAGTAATAAAAATATTTTTGAAAAATTGCATGTTAAAAATCTTATAAACTTTTTGTTATATATTTCATAATAAAAGGGTAAAAAATTATTTAGGATACTTGTTAATTATTTTAAATTTTTATATATTGTATGTATGAGGTCCAGAAATTTTTTATATTTCTATCCTTAAAATAAGAGAAACAAAAGATAAATAAATACAAAAATCAATAAATAATTAAAAAAATTAAAGAAGAAAATAGAAGTAAAATATTTTGCATCTAGAGTTAGCGAAGTCAAGCCTATGGCATTTTAAAATTTATATTTAATTATGTTAAATTCTGAAAAAAGTAAAAAAAAGAAACATATAATATACAAAAAAAATTTAAAAATGTATCAAAAAAATATAAAAATAAATTATAAAAGTATAAAAAAATTATATAAATGTTAATAGTTTAAAAATAAATAAAAAATTTTTCTTGTCTATTAGTATTTCTAACTTTTACATTTAATAATGTCGAAAGTTTTTTAATAACTTTTTCTTAGAATTGCCTATGTTTGACGAATTTTCCAGGAGGACTGACCACTTACCTTCTGTGTTTCAGTATCACTGCTGGCGCTACGTCCAAATCGTAAACGAAGTGACGCAGGTTTGCGGACTTCACGTTGGAATTCATCGTTATTGTGATTTAATGTCATACCATCAGCGGGTAGGGGTTCAGAGTCATACTGATGGAGTGCGAGCAACATGTTGTGGAGTTTTTCCGTTGTTAGCAGAGAATTGTAGAAATCATCGGTCTGTTGGAATTGTTCATGCTGAAAAAGGGAAATTGTTTTTTTTTTTTAAGTATAAACATTTAACTGCCATTCTTCAATTATAAAGAAAATGTATGACTTCAACCAAGACTAACGTCGCGTCAACTATCTTGATAGCAGTGGAAAGTCTACGTCACTATCTCTCTGGCAAATCTATTATCGAACAGTGAGAGGTTCTCTCCACCGCGAGAGGGAGATGATCGACAATCAACGGCAGAATTTTAATATCAGAACGCCCGAGCTTGGAAAAATTAAAGAACCAGCATCAAAGGAGGAGGAGTCATCCGATCAGAATTGTGTTGGCTTTAAGTTTCTACCTTTCCTAGTTGTTAACTGCGAGCTTCTTCACCAGTTAGGCGCGGAAGCAATATTGAAATGAATGTTTAAGTATGATGACGTGGAAATTCCGACTTTCAACTACCTTAGGTAGAATTTCCAAATTAATAGTCGCAGGTACGTGGGTCACAGACAAATAAATGTTGCTATGAACCGGTCGGTTCAAAAGAATGCTGGTATTTTTCTAGACGCGGAGGACGAGCAAAATAAGTTCTGCTAAAATACCGCCATTGTCACAAGTGCACACGTTCACTGTGAAAGGCTTCCAGCTAAAGTATCAATATTCACGGTAGCAAATAAGTGGATACTTGTATTTAGTGATCCCAGGTCCCTCAGAATTCCATTGAACAATATCTGCGACGTTAGTTAGTTGTAAACAATCCTTTGATCTCTTCCCTGAGTGGCATTGGTAGCAGCCGATCAGCACCTAAAGCAAGCAAGGGACTTGAGTAATTACCCCAAAACCAAGGTCTTGGTTACTGTAGTGGACAGCTTCCCTATATCAGCTCTGTCACCATTTTTATAGCAGATATTTAGGGCCGGAAAACAGGACTGCTTGAATAACCTTTTAATCGCTGATTGTTCGCAGTAGAATGCAGTCTTCATTCCCCTCCCCCACCTATTGCAGTGGAGGAGCTCTAGCTGAGCGGTAAGATCCAAGAAGATCTAGCGTAATTAATTCCTGGATGCTCACATACAGCTTACTTCCACCAGTTTGAGCTCGATTCCGATATATCCGGCAAACATATATATATATATTATATACATTCAGTAAGTAATGGTCCCTCGCTCTCTTTTTTAAGGCCCTCTAAAACAGACTTATCTAGCAGTCTTTCTATTTGACCGCAATACTCCTACCTTTTCATGTTCGACCCCGTCATAACCAAAGTTTCTGCAGAATGCAGTAAGCCCTCGCATTACACTAACATCCTTTTTGAAAGTCCACTAAAACCGAGCTGTATAACCTCCTCTTTCTTAAGTCAATAGAAATAGCTCGTTTCTTGGACCTCCCTTTAATGGCCTCGATGGCATAGACTAGGTTTGCCTATTCCTAAGCGGGGTTATCGAGCCTTAACAAGAACAAAAACAAACAGGCCTCAGCATCAGCTAAGCTTAGCGAAGCGGCCTAGAATAAACTGTAGCTCCTTTCATTATTTTTTGAATAGACATCAAGAGGCATGCCACAAATTGATGGCGAAGTTCAGCTGAAAATTTCCACGACGGTTATAAAATGCCACTGCTCACTCGTTACCCAGATATCTCTGGTATATACCTGTTCCACTCTCCACCTTCTACTCACCTCTAATTCATCATCTAGATTATTCTGCATTTTGGGCAAACTACGACCGAATCGTAAACGCTGAGGCTTACGTGCCATACGCTCAAAACCATCATCATACAAATCTTCAGGGTACTCATCGGCGAAGAAAGCAGCAGCCTCTTCGGCATCAGTGACGCCAGCATTATTTAGTGCCAAATCATTCATTAAATTATCCAGTTCGCTGTGCATAGGCATGTTGGGATCACTGCGACGACCAAAACGTAAGCGTAATGATGGCGAACGTATTGGCTTTTGATTCACATCACCAAACCAACGTTTCTGAGCAGACAAAACCATAGCCGGATCACTGCGACGACCAAAGCGGAGCCGGAGTGAAGGTGAACGTTGAGCTTTGCGTTCGACCTGATGATTGGGAAAGACGACAGGACCGGCATATTCACGTTGGAGAATGCTATTGTATAAGTTGGTGAGCGCGTCTAGAGAAAGGAGAGGGATTATGCATAAATGTATTTATATAAGTATATTTGGGAGTGAATAAATTGATTGCGTATACGCACTGTTGTCCGACATATCAGCATCACTTTCCTGCCACAGCAAAATGCTGAAACACACAAAAGCTAAAGAGCTTAATAATCGATTTGAGATAAACATTTTTACTGCTCTTCGGAGTAGCTGTTTTTGTTGTTGTTTAGCTTTTACGGGAACTTTATATATCGGTTGTCAAATACTGTTTAAATTAGCTGCAAGTAAAGAAAGAAAAGTGAAAAGTCAATTTAAAAAGTACTCAAATAAGCTTAAAAGCAAAGTTTAAATAAGATGTTTTCAGTATGAAACATGGAGCACATACATATGTATATTTCGTATTAAAAGTGACGAGAAGTAGACACTTAATCACTCATTCTTATTAAGTAACTAAGGTTAGATTAAGTTGAACAAGTTGAGTTGGGAAGTCTTAGTTCTTAGCTGACACCCCGTCCGTAATATTAGCAGTTACACTACTACCTACGAGCAGTACAGAGTTGCTACATTTTTTGTTGTGTTTTTAAGTATAGCTGTCCTTTAAGCAATTTGAAGTAGGCTTTTCCATTGCTGATCGTTAGTCTACCATATCTTTTTCAGCAAGTAAGCTCAACCTCTGTCTGGCGAATGTCGGGTTCTCGAAATTTACGTGCTCTACGGCCTTCGCAGATTCCCTGCATGTGTTCCTACATTTGCTACCGTCAATCGGATCTGCAGCTAATGCCTCATTAATGGCCCTACCAGCCGCCTGTAGTCTGACCTCTTGGTCACTAGCAATTCGGATAACTTTTGCTACTCAGAAGTTCTTGAACCTAGTTCAAATCCCTGACTTGGACTTGTAAATCCACAGTTTTATTATGTTCTAAGAGGACGCCCTCTTTATTTGGTTTATGGCCAGCCCAGACTCTGGTACTCAATAAGTATGCACCCAATATGTCATGCACAGTTTGGAATCACTTGAAAAAAACTGGATGCAGTGAGCGGGCACAAATGATCTTCAAGCCAGCAGTACCGCAGCAGCACTAAGCGCCATAAACACTCAGAGTGTCAATGGCCTAAATCAAAAACCGTATGCACGATATTGGCGCCTGGCCAGGATATTGACGACCCATGTTCGAAAGTGAACTGCTACCTCGCCGATCTCTCCCACTTCTTCACTGCAAGACATCTACGCACAGCCGACAAAATTCTCAGCTACCCTCTTCACCAGCTGAACGAAGGAGTACAGGCTAGAACTTGATGTGAAAGTCGATGACCAAAAAATTCCGACTGAAAACAACCCTACGATATTAGGGATCCCATTCGATAGCCTGCTCTCCTTCACTCCGCATACGACCGCAATTGCCGCAAAACTCCAGGGCCGCAGGGAGCATACCAGCAGGCACCTCATTGAAGCTGAACCTCCACCTAGGCACATCAGGAAGGGAGTACTTGACTTGAAGAGAACCAACCAGCAACACGTGCAACAACCGCTGGACAGGACGACGTACCGACAAGCACTGGACGCCATTCACCTCCTGGTGGTCAGCCAACACCTTCAAAGATTCCCTTCCCGTGAATGGCGTAGTAGACAATGAGCTCGAGTTGCTTCGAGCGACCCGCGTGACCCTTGCACAACTTAGAATTGGATATTGTAGCAGGTTAAACTCCTACTTATCCAGACTCGACCCCAGCATACCCAACGTATGCCCTGCATGTGGAGAGTCTCCGCACGACTCTTCACATACCCCCTTAAACCGACTCATCTAACCCCCCTCTCCCTTTGGTCCAAATCCGACGAAACAGCATGTTTCCTGGACCTCCCTTTAGAAGACCTCGGCGGCTTAGATTGACAAAGCCTGCCCTAAGAGGGGTAAGTAAGCCGCTACAACAACAACAATAACAACTTCAAGCCAGGATTGACGGCCAGAAAGCTTTTGTTGTGTATTTGGTGGGACTGTCAAGTAATCAACCACTATGAGCTGTTCCCTATAGCCAAACTCTTATTTCGAACTATCTGTACTGTCAGCAATTGGAGCGCCTGACGGAAGCAATAGCTCAGAAGTGTCCAGCTGTGGCCAACAGGACGTAAATTGTGTTTTATCAGGACAACGTCAGACCACATACATCTATAGTAAATTGACAGAAGCTACGAAAACTTCGTTGGGAAGTTGTTATGCATCCACTTTACTTTAGTTCAAACTTCGAACCAAGGGATTACCATCTGTTCCTCTCTATGGCGAGTGATTGAGCTGGTGAAGAATTGACCTCAAGTGAAGCTTGTGAAAATCAATTGTTCCACTTTTTTGATAATAAATGGTGAATAAAGCCTTCAATTTAATATATATAAATACATATATGTATGTAAGAAACTTTCATTTTCTCCTTCATTTTATACTTTCACCGTTAAATGCATGCAGTCGCTTTTAGCGAGACACTTGAACATAATTTCATATGTTATATATAAGATATACTCATATATATATAATATATGTTTATATGTATATTGCAAAATTCACTTTATTGTTTTAAAATATTTACGCAAGTATAAATCCATACACATGTATGCATGTGACATTGTGGCATACATATTGGCGTGTTGAAGCGCGTACTCGTATATGTATATATGTATATAAATGGTGTCAACTGTTCAAACAAAACCAAAAGTGAACATAAAATTTGCATACAATTTAGTATGTGCAAACACTGAAATAAAAGCGGTGAAAGCAACTGGTAAAATGCAAAATATCCGCACTCACGCATGCATATGTATGTACGAGTACATACATATTTACATACAAGCGCAGAGAGGAAGCCACTTTTAACATATAATACATAATTTTCCATTTTATCTGGAGTGTCTCTTAAATGCAGCCTTGTACGGTGAGTACACGTATGTATGTGCGGGTGTCAAATATTTAATGGCGTCAACGCAGACTTTACCAAATGTCAAATGGATTTTTGGCGCGTCAAACTTTGTATGCGTTTGTGTTCAGTATTGTTTTAAGATTTAAAAATATAATGCATGCATACTTACATACTTTTTATATGCATTTCATTTGCTCACTGGCGTGAAAATATTCATTTATGCTAAGTAGTTGATGTTTGTGCATAATTATTTTAGCGAGAGAGTCTTTTAAGAAATTTTTTATGCAAATAAAAATCTTATAAAAAATATTTAAAAAATTCTTCAAGAGTTATAAATACACATTACTATGAAAAAATGTCACATTCTTGAATTTAATAAATTTATATATGTAAAAACAAAGCTCATTATAATGCGTGGGCTGCCTTTAATATGTCGGGATTAGAGAACAAAAATACATATTAATCATTGAAAAACGCTTTATGGTTTTTCATTCACTCTTGCATGCGTTTGAACCGATTCTCGCTGCACCTTAGTCACCCTGATTGAAGAGTTTGCGTTCTGAATGCATTACCCAGTGCCAAATCAGGACTTTACGGTGGATGACTCATCAATTGGATGTTATGAGTGCTCAAAAATGCAGTTTTTTAGTCGAGGTTTGGGTCGTGATGAAGTGGGATTTCCTGATTTCTTGAAATACAAACAAATGGTGGTGTACTACTCAGAATTTATTATTCTGATTGGTACTAGTGGTACGGTTCCTATTGTTGTCCAGTGTTCTAAAAAAAAACAGGCAGCCTAGGCAAGGCTAGGAAGTGCTTCTTGCGCGTGCAACTTTTGTTGGTTTCGGCTCATCTTTACACACCCATAGACGCGTTTCGAAGCACCGCTACCGTACTTTTTTTATCATAAATCTTTCACCAATCGACACGAGTCTTTTATTCCACTACTCGACTATGAAGAAGCTCAAATAGCAATTGTTCGTCTTAAGACCCACAAAGGAACAGGAGCCGATGGCTTACCAGCTGAGCTATTCAAATATGACAACGAAGAACTGCCATTGTGCATTAGCAAATGATTCGAGGAAAGCATGCCCGAGTATTTGAATATAAATGGACTCTGTCAAATTCACAAAAAAAGGTAACCACACAATCTGCGTCAATTTCCGTGGGTTAAGCCTACTTAATATAGCTTATAAGCTCTTATCAAACATATTCTGTGAATGATTCCTGGTATTCACAAATCTTGGTAAATACCAGTAAAAAATGGAACAATGCACACCACTTCTTCGTCGATAAATTGAAGTAGAGCCTTCTTTGTTATAAGAGCACACAACCGCTGGCTCATGCTGACATTGATCACAACAACCTTTGGTTCTACTATCTGCATGCTGGACAAAGAAGCGATGGGTCGGCATTAAACGAACTCAAGACGAAATATCTCCTGCCTCGGGTCTGGACTGATTCGGCTATAATCGCGTAGAGGGTGACTACGTCAATTAAGAAGAAGAAAAATTTATGCTAAGAGGCTATCGATTCTGGCTCTTATTTTTTCCTCTATAGATGTGTTTTTTTTCCCTTATCAGCTCACGACATCTGTCCTTCGGAACTTTGTGAGTAAGCAGTTTGTTTTCCCTCCAGTGCATGTCGGCATTCCTCATCGCACCAGTTCTTTCTTCGAGATTGTCGAAAACCAAAAGTTTCATTGGCGGCTCTGTGCAGAGAGTTTGAAATGTCAACCCACAGTTTCCAAATATCGATGTTGTTGTTGCTGAGTGTTACGAGAAAGCAGGAGTGCAAGTGGAGTAGAAGATTGGCTGGCTATCTGCTGTGAATACAGCTTCCAGATGTCGAGGCAGATGCGCATCTTCTCGGCGACAAGATAGCGATGGAGATAGCTAAGTAGCTTGATGAATTTACTTATGCTGAAATCTATAGACAACCATATTTTAGCCCTCGGTTAAGCTATATTTGGGGATGCTTCGTCATAGAGGCTGAGTTTTCTGCCGGTTGTGTCAAAAATACCATTGATTAGCCTTGCGTTAAAGTTGCTAAGCACATTTTTGACATCGTGGTGGAGATAATGCTCATAAGTACGCTCCCAGACGCTCATAAAAGGCATCGTTGGTCACATCGTCAAAATCAGTGATATGTTAATGGGATGCATGTTCGCATTCGGCGACTGAGTCCTTCTGCCACCACTAATCTGACATCAAATTTGCGCTCCGTAATATGGCTGCTGTAGTAAATGTCACAAGAATCTACTCGTTTCCGCACTTGTCCGGTACATCGAAAGTCTTTGTCTGCGTTGTCGTCAGCTCTTAGTCTTACGAGGGCAAGGGAAACTTCTCAATTGAAGGACCGAACATTGCAGTTGCATGTCCTCTCATCGTAATAGTTAATATATTTGCCATGGTTCTCATCAGCGGTCTCTCATACAAGGCTGTTATCTCATTTTCATAAGAGTTAGTTTTTACTTGACGATTCTCACGTCCAGCAAACAATCTTACTGCACAAGCAGTCTTAGTTTTTGGATACATATATATAGCAAACCATCCTCCTCAAGATCCATGCCATCTCGCAGTTGCACCTTTGGTGCACAGACGCTACAGAAAGACTCTTAGAGAACTCTTAAACCAAATATGTCGGTGTGGCTGTACTAAAGCTCACTCCTTTTTAGCTGTGACGCAAGGCTTGCACACATTTCCAAGGACGCAAGAGTGGGTATTCGCTTAATTAATGAAATAAAAATTTCATATGCTCAGACTTGTTTGCTTTCATAACTTTATCCGCTTCAATAATTTGAAAACTTACATACAATATTGACACCTACGGGACAGTCAATTTTCATTTTTATTCAAATATTAAGAATGATTTGCTCACGTCATCAATCAACGAATAGGAGAATCAACGCACGTAAAACTGGATTCCAAATGCCCCACAATCCCTGCTATTCCTCTTCATACCCCACTCAAGTAATCATCTTATTGATATTCACCTTAGCTATTGTCATTGCAGTCTCTTGCCTGCATTCAAGCTGAGAATCAATTGACGCTAAGTTTACTTAAGACAAGGTGTAAAAGAATGTGAATGTCTTAAAAGTGATTGAAAAGCATGAAAAAGGGAATCGGCGTGGATGTGCAGGTGATGATGTTTGATGTGAATGTTATGAGATGGAAAATATTTGAACGGCGGAACGGCGAATATTATGCAAATAAAGGGTGTTTTTTTGGTAATCATCTACTACGAGCTGCTCCGCTATGGCCAAACGCTCAATTCGACCCTCAACTGTCAAAAACTGGACCGCTTGAAGGCAGCACTCATCCAGAAGAGGCCATCTTTGATCAACAGAGGCCAAATTGTGTTCCATCAGGACAACGCCAGGCCACACACGTTTGGTGACGCGCCAGAAGCTCCAGGAGCTCGGATGGGAGGTCCTCATGCACCCACCTTATAGTCCGCACCTGGCACCAAGTGATTACCATCTTTTCCTGTTCATGGCGAACGCGCTTAATGGTGAGAAGTTGGCCTCAAGAGAGGCCTGTGAAAATTGGCTCTGCGAGTTTTTTGCCAATAGGGACACAGCCTTCTACGAGAGGGGTATACTGGCATCTCGTTGGCAACAAGTTTACGAACAAACCGGCGCATATTTGACTTAAATCATCAAACATCACAAAAAATAGTCCAGCGTTGTTAAATCGCACGATCTTGGAGACTACGCCACAAGCACACGTCGCGAAATAATGCGCTCACGAAAAATTTTCCTTCTCCCACAAAGCGGATGAGCACAGCTCAAATTGTTCTTCGATACTCTGCTCCATAGTAGAAATAGTGTATCTGAGCATTCGCATTATCCAATAGAGTAGAAACTGGGTTTTCGGTTATCTATTGGGATATAGAAGAAGGTCTTGCAGGTTTTCGTAAACGATCTGTACCTTAATCCCATAGAAGCACATCATGCAGCCAACCCATTTCACAAATATGTTTATATAATATTTCATGCACACACTCGCAAGCGGAAGACACGTCTGCTCAATCGAGTTACGTGCATCCTCAGGCGTGTTTTCCCTGACTTCCTTATAAGTACTGTGCCAATGCATGTTTTCTTGTAACAACTTAATTCTTTCACTTCCTCTCAAATACTTATGCACTTGAAAAAAGACAAAGAATGAAGAAATTGTTGGGGGAAAACGTTGTCATGTACGGCCAACAGTTGCAACGTGTTTTACCAGCGACAACAGCAGCAGCAGCAACATCATCCACACGACGGAGCTCATGGGAATACGAAAAAAAAGCGCCACTTGAGTTAGCAGAACTTATAGAAGTTGCAATGCTGCAGGCATGACCAGTGGCAGCTGTAGAATGAGTGGGAGAAAAAAAAAGAAGAAGAGCACCAACAACAACAGCCAGCAGTATATATGTACGAGTATGCCGCTTCCGGCGTAAATGAAGTCAAGTGAAGTTAGTCAGGAAATGCAGTTAAATATCACACAGCATATATGCGAGTGAGCATGCATATGCACACATACATATATATACATTTTTATATAATATGTAACAATATATAGTATTTGTTATGCGTTTAAGTATGCAAGTGAATGAGGTATTTAAGGCATGTTAAGTAGTGAAGCACATACTTTACACATTCCACTTGAAACATTTGAGCAAAACTGTATAAAGATGCAAATAAGTGTGTAGATAAGGCACAGTTATACATGCCTCTTGTATTGTTACGTTTTTTCCGGCTCCGAGTGTTTTTCTTTTACATATATGTATGTATTTAGGGAAAAGAACACTTGTTAAGACAGTAGTTACACGCTTTGTGGTGCTTTTTTCATACGTATATAATATAATTATGTAAGAAAAATGCTTTTCCCGCATATGTAAATATTTTCTAAGAAAATTTTATGAATTGTCATAATGCAATATTCGAAAAATTCTTTTTAAGTAATATTGGAAATTTCCGATTTCTTCATACAAAGATTTTTTAAGATCAATTAGCAGTTTGCAGCGTTTTTTTTTTTGGTTAATTACAACAAATGAAAAAAATTTTTCTTGCAACAAAACATTTTTAGGATTCCAAGTTAGATTTTTACAAAAAAAAAAACAATTTAAAATTTTTTTGATAAATAAAGGGTGTTTTTTGTACGTATGGTTTTCAATGAGGAAATTCTTTGCTGTTGTTGTTGTTGCGACCACAAAAATGTTCCCCAAAGTAGCTTTTGTGAAAAGTTGTGGCAGTGATAATCCTTGACCGGATGAAAATCGGGTTCGTTCCGGTATAAAGACCCGATTGTCGCGGGAACTATTGGATTTTAGTCGCCTCTTATGACAGGCATGCCTAACCGCGTTTAAATTCTTGAACCCCTAGACCACAGGGGGGAGATAATTCTTTCTTCACAGTTGCTGTTTTTGACGGCTGCTACTTGATTTATACTCAGTTTGGTTTGCTGTTTCATAGTGAACAGACTTACTCCGAAGCACCGTTTGCAAATCGTGTAAATTTAATACCAAAATAATGCGCGACGTCCAATATTCGGTCGACATACCATAATTTCCTGGCAGAGTCGGTTTTGCACCACGTTTACTCTAGTGGACAATCCGTATCCTCAGAGGTTGTATACAGTACACATCGAAGCAGCTACAGTTGTAGAGCAGAGTACTGAAGAAGGCCCGAATGAGTCCATCCACCATCTCACAACGCGCACAACAATTAGAGCTATGTCCATCCACTTTATAGACGACTTTGCCGAAGGATGTTGGTTTGAGGGCTTTCAAAATCTACCATTCGTGCAAGAATTGAAGCTGAACGACCGTCAAACACTTCGCACGTCCGGTGAATGGACTCAAAAAGAGTTGGCCACAGATCTCAGTCTATGTTGCATTGTCGCATTTGCATTGATGTTAATATATAAGCTGTTCCAACCTCACTCTGTCACTGTTTGGTGGCCGGCTTAATTTTCGGAAGAAATATGGACCAATGATTCCCACCCTTTACATTACGGTCGGCTTAATTTTCGGAAGAAATATGGACCAATGATTCCCTCTTCATTGGTCCATATTTCTTCCGAAAATTAAGCCGACCGTAATGTTACAGTCCAAGGGGAATGCTATAGTGTAATGATTAATTACTTTTTCGTGCCTACATCGGCGGATGTTGTTGTATACGTTCTTTGGTTGCAATCAGATACAACCAATGAAACAATCCATTTATTGAATCATATTTTTGATGAGCGCATTATCTCGCATCGCATGGCGTTGCTTCCTTGAAAATAGCGCTGGACTATTTTTTGAGGAGTTATGTGAAGTCGCTTGTCTACACAGATAAGCCCGAGACGATTGACACCTTCAAAAAGAATATTCGGCGCGTTATGGCTGACAAACGGCCCAAACTGCTGTGGAAAGTGGTCGAAGTTATTCGAGCCAGACGCTGCGGTCATTCTCAAAACATACCAGCAAACCCTTATTTTTATAATAAATCTAAATTCTTGGCCAATTCTTGAGACCCATTTGACTAAAACAACACCCTTTACAATCCTAAATGTGCGAATATAATGTATATAATATACATATATCTTAATTGACCGAGTTAAGTAAAAGTTTTTGACATCAACTTTCTCCACAAATCTTTTAATTTGCAAATTTTATATGAGTAACAAAGGACAAATGAAACGAATTGTCAGCTTATTTACGCATTTAAACTTTTTTTGCAAACTCATCGGATTTTATTTATGTAAAATACTATATGTATATTCGCCTACATATTGTTACACTCCTACATAAATGCTTATCTCTCTACATTTTCACCAAGTATTCATAGCACATTTTAGGTGCTATGATTGCCAGCCAGATTCTAGTAAAAAACGCCTTAATAGCTCAGCATATTTTAATTGAAAGCCAAAATGAAAAGTCTTTTGTGCAAATAATGAGGAAACAAATAAATAAAATAAAAAAAATTGTGGTAACAAAAATTGCAGAATAAAGGAACAATTACTGTCTTTCGCACATAATTACAAGTATTAATGGCACACAGATAACTGGGTATACATAGTATATACTCGTATATATAAAGTCACACATATTTACGTTACCAATTTCTGCCACCACTGAACTTTGGTTTTTTGTCACGTTTCCAGCTTTTTGGTTATCAAAAACACATTAAACTTACGCTTTAGTAGAAGTAGATGAAAAACAATACAAAAAAAAACATTTATTTTTGGTTTAATCGTTAGCAGCTGTGCTTAATTTCCGGTGTGAATAAGTACTTTTTCGTAAATTGAGCCGGAGGGGGAAAATGTTATTGCCCCAGCAGGGAGAAGGTTGGCTAGTACTGTTAAATATTGGTATTTTGAAGATGTCAATTGGGATTATTTGTATAACAGTTCACAGGTAATGGGAATAATAGTAGTTTACACCACCGTATGTTGTTGTTACATCTAATAAGCCACGACTGAGTTACATTATCTGTTATGATCTTTTGAATTGCACAAGATTACGTTCCCTGCCATATCGTCTCGATAGCCGAGTAGACAGAGGTTATTACGTAGCGGCTTGAAACTCACTTCAGGCAAACCCATTTTGATTTTGATTTTTATTTGCATTTTTTTGTATTTTTTTATTTTTGAATTTATTTTTAATCTTATTTTCTTCTTTCTTTCTTGTTTTCCTTTCTATTGTTATTTTTGTGTTTATTTTTTATATATTTTTTTCATTTATAGTTTTATTTTTATTATTCAAGTTTTATTTCTTTTAATTTAATTTTTTTCATTTTTATTTTTATTTTTCTAAGTTTTTTTATTTGCATTTTTATATTCATTTACTGCCATTCGGAAGGCCCGGGTTCAAGTCCTGGTGAAACCAACATCCATAAGTTATAGAAAATTAATTTAAATAAAAAAATAAGTTAAATTTTCTATTTGCAGTTAGCCCTCGGCAGGGAAGGTCAACCCATTCGGAGGCGACTTAGTATAAACTGTAGGTCCCTCTATTGCATTTTTATATTCATTTTAACTTTAATTTTTCTTTTTATATTTATTTTTATTTTTATTATGATTTTCATTTTTATTTCTTTGTTTTTATTTGCATTTTTACATTCATTTTAATTTAATTTTTATTTTTAATTTTATTTTTATTATAATTTTTATTTTTGCTCCTATTTTTCTTGTCATTTCTACTTTTATTTTAATATTTACTTCTTTGTTTTTATTTGCAATTTTATTTTTAACATTATTAATTTTATTATATTTTTTATTTTTATTTTTAGTTTAATTTTTATTTTGTTTTTATTACTAATTTTTTATTTGCATTTTTTACATTCATTAATTTGTATTTTTTTAGTGTTGTTTTTATTATTTTTTCTTTTTTTTTGCTTTTATTTTTATCTTTTTTTTATTTTTATTTCAGTTTTTACTTTTTGTGTATTTATTCGCATTTTTGGTTTTGGTGAAGTAGAAACTCAACATACGTAAATGAACTAGTGCTTAACTAGTATGAAGCTGAGGCATATATGGACAGTTGAAAGGTCGAAGGATATCGTTGTGCTAAAGAAAACACCAGCTGCTTACATGGGAATTAAATGGAACATAAACTAGTTAGTGTTAAAATGCAAACTAGTTGAATTCTAGTTAACAACTTGTAATTTTCCCTGCTGGGTATTGTTCACATTTGTGAATGCGTAGTGTACACCTAGTATTACATTTTGGGTTGAATGAGTCTGAAAATAATCAGAAAAGAGTTGGAAAATAACAATTAAAGAGGAAGTTAAATAGTTTTCACTTTATCAGCTTTCTAATGGTGAGTTTAGTGTGATTACTTTTGTTATCGATTGTTTGTGCAAACATAAATTTCTCACCAGAAAAGTAAAGGTAGATGATAAAAATATATGCATTGAGTCAAAGAAAATGGCACCAAAGGCTGTAAAAGACAAAGGGTGCATTGGCCCTTGTGTAAGGTAACAGGTTGCTTGCCTGAAAAGGTAAGATTTTTCAATTAAAATTGCTTAGATGCTTTTTCAGGTCATTGTTCAGTTGGATTATTTTAAGTTTAGTTTTATTATGCTATCTTAGATCACATAATCAGTTTGAGTTTCTATATATACATATAAAAACGTTTGCTATAATATAACAAATGTTGGGACACACAGTACATTCTAAGCCGTCTCCGAATGGCCGATGGATTTTTATGAGGAACTTTTATTTCAAGTCAGAAATATACTCGGAGGGCTTGACATTCCCTGTCGTGGGATGACCGTAATTAGATATTTTAATATTCTATAATTTTGAATGTTGGTCGAACCATGACTCGAACCTTAGCCTTACAAATGGCAGTACTCAATGCTAACCATTCGGCTATTGCCGACTTGACCCCGACAAAGCGAACGTGTGACCTGATTGCTATGAGACCCTGCACGATATTAATCACCACGCTCGTTTCCAGGAAATCCGGTTAGATGATCTCGATGACTTAGACTAGTCTCAACTGCTCGTAAGAGGGGTTCCGCAACAACAGCAACAATAACAACAAAAGCAGGGGGATCCTCGTTCACTTCCAGACCCATTCGCTTCGCTTCCTCAGCCAGTCTGAAGAAAGCGGGACTCTGCATACAGCTGTTGAGGCCCATAATGTCAATATCATCGTCGTACGCCAACAGCTGTATACTCTTATAGAAGATTGTACCTTCTCTCAATTTGCCGCTTTTTGTACTTTTTTCCAGCATAAGAGCCACCCCGTCTGTAACCTCGTTTGATACGGAACCGCTCGGAGAGGTCCTTCTCTCTCTAACACTCTCTCTCACTCCCTTTCTTCTCTCTCTCACTATAAATATAAACAGCCTTTTCTTATAATTCCTTCCTCGCTACAACCGTAGATAAAATAATGTCTTCTTAAATGCCTACGAGTGCTCCCGAACACCTTTAGAATTCCAACACAGCAAAAAAAAACAAAAAGAAATGCAAATTTTACGGTCATTTAAAGCTGAAACCCAAACATTTTAACGCATGAAAACATATTGTTAAAATAAAACATATGTAAGTTACACACATACCATATATGGTAAATATAAACATGCATATACGAGTATGTATGTATGTAAAACTATATAAAAGCTGTTGGTTGCTTAAAATAGTTTAACATCAAGTGCAAAAGGCCCAAAAAAAAATAAAATAAAATAAATGAGTAAACAATGAAGGACACGTGTTTCTCTGCACACATATATATATATAACTACATATGTATGCAAATAATTGTCTGAAAGTGTTATTTTGCTGCAGCTTTTGTGGGCACTTTTATGGCAAGCCTATGGTTACAACAAAAAAAAAAAAACAAAAAAAAATATCGTCAGACAATTTGCACCCTCAACACATGTGTTGCTGTGTCCTTCCACTCTCCTACCACTCCTAGGTTGGTCTGCTGGCACATTTGCTCTTTTTCTGTTCCCAAAAGTTTGTTGGATTAATAGGTAAGTGTTTGGTTTTTGTTTTCAGCACACATACGTGACATTCGACGACCCTGTGTGAACGTCAGGAAAACGAAAATTTTTTTTTTCGAAAAAGTTTTTATTATTTGTATATTTTCTGGTCAAACTAACCCATTCACCACCATTCAGTTGAAATTTCATAACCAATTTTTTTTTTTGATTTGACTATACGCGCCACAGGCTTTCGTTTTCAAAAATTTGTATGCTGATGAGTATACACCTACGTGTATATAAATTATATAAACAAATTTATGGTGTTTGCAATTTTAAATGCATGTAAAATGTGTTAGAAAATGAAAATGCCTCTTCTTGCTTGGTGACAAAATCGACATGAGGCCATGCCATCGTGCCTTTATTTAAACATACCATATATTTGTTATAATATGCGAAAATGTGTTACATCAACAAGTAATTTTGTAGTTTAACAGGCGTAAATATCCTGTAGGAAAAGCCAATGGCTAAGTATCTCAAGTTGTTCTAGCGAATTTTGTTTACAATGGAGCAGTGACAGTATAAAACCTGGCTGTGGCGGTAAATTTTAAGTCTCTTTTCGTCGCTTATGACAAGAAAGACTTATAATGGATAAACTCTTGAAATATTAACCTACAGTAGGCTGCAATTTTGGTATTGACTGTAGACATTATGACGGTGTTGGTGATAACAGGTGTGGTTCAGGTGCTCAACGAAAGCATTTGTTGCGCGCATCATCATTTTCCAACGTCGGATGTATGTTGCAAATTGGTGATACATGAGGGTAGTGCCATTATTAGGCGATGAAGTCTCTCCTTCACACAATTTCAACACAGAAGTAGGGGTTGCGCACCTTTTTATATGACCGATGGAGTAAATTTTGCAAGTACCCACCTTCTTCCCTGCTTGTTCCCCTTTAATATTACGAAGATATCTACTAGCCAGAGGGAGGCACCTACCAATTAAGCAATCGTATTATCAAAAGATTTTTTTCCTTTAATTGCCGCTTTGTAAATGCTGAAGGGATTTTTCATCGAACTCCGCCTCCATTTTGTGATATGCAATTTGACGTTTTTCCAACACAAGAATAGAAATACGTTTATTTTGTTAGAAGGATCAGGTGGAGAACGACCTGGCTTCACTTATCTGGCGTCCAAAGAAGCGTGAATAGATGGAAAGAATGGCGCGGTGTTGATGAATCGGCTATTAACCGAGTGATTAGCATTACGTACTGCCATTCTGTAGGTCAGTTTTCGAGTCCTGGCTCCACCAACACCCAATTGTTCTAATTGCGGTCACCCCTCGGCAGTCATTGGCAAGAACTCCGAGTGTACTTTTGCCATGAAATATAAGCCCCTCATAAAAGTTCATCGGCCATTCGGAGGCGGCTCAGAATAAACTCACTTTCCATTTGTTGGAAAATATCAAGACGCACGCCAGGAGGAGGAGCTCGGCCGAAAATCACTTCAGCGGTAATAATTCGCCAATTATACTCGTGTATGTATATGCCTATAACCAAAACTCGAGCAAAAAGTAGGCGCCAAAGAACTGCAGTCGGAAGGAGCAACATCTGGAAAATTTGGCGGGTGGCATGAATTTTGATTCAGGAAAGCATCCAATTCCACATATTCAATTGGGTTGGCCAGAATGATCTTTACCTTCGACGCTAAAACAACAGCTTTTCAAGTGTTGGAACCATTCCCTGCATGACTTACCGGTCTACAATCATTTCATGGGCTTCAGCTGCATTTTTCTTTCAATTAAAATAGAAAATCAAAAATTCCCGCAAATGGTGTTTATTTAACACAAATACGGATATTTCTTTAATTTTCATATTTATATACCATATTTATTTTATTTTAATTTAATAAAATTCTCAAAAAGCTATCCTGAAATTCCCCAACACAACTCAACAAATCTACAGTGCTTTGCGGCCACTTAATGCACCATGAAACCAACGAA
Organism: Ceratitis rosa; assembly: GCA_037013455.1. NCBI lineage: Eukaryota > Metazoa > Arthropoda > Insecta > Diptera > Tephritidae > Ceratitis > Ceratitis rosa. The sequence goes on along the minus strand of JAWMAG010000069.1, from coordinate 4,660,995 downwards.
AATGCAGCAGCAAGTGCTATAATAGCACGCGGTATGCATGCTGCTGAAATATGCAGGACTCGAGCAAAACAAAACAAATAACACTTGCACTAACAACTAAGCAAGTGTAAAGCTACTCCATTCAAGCTGTGTCTAAGAGGGTATGCCATTGAGTGCATGTTTGTGGGCAAACGCCTTCAAGTTAAGCAACTTTCATTTTTGCGGGCGTCTACTGGTGCATTTGACGGTGCATTTGAGGGTGCGTGTGAATTTTTCATGTGCTATGAATTTCCCTTTTATTTGTATATACTACTATGCTGTGAGGAATTATAGCGAAACTATTTTTCAAACCCCAAAGTAAAGTAAAGTTGTGTTTGTAGTTTTGGAAAGATTTTAAAAATTCAAACGTTAAATACAGCATACAAACAAATTTATTCTTTAATATATACGTATGTTAAATCTTTTTGTTTTCTTTTAGCATACCGCAAGGATGCTCGAAATATTTACTCTCGAGCTACGAAAGATATAAATACCTAAATGAAGATAAATTGTGTTAAAGCGCAAAGATCATTGAGTTGAACGTTGAATTTTCGTTAATTGATGTTTTAAAATATTGCAGAAATATTTCAGTGCGTTTACAAGTCCCTTAATTACTTTGAACTATACAGAAATCTCAAAATCCATACGTACCGCCACAATGGAATCAATTGGATTTTGACAGTGTTCGAAAAAGAGCTGGTACGATGAGAGAGAACGGAAGCATTCAATTTAACAACTAGTGTATTTTGCAGTCATATACATATATACATCCCTACGCTCCAGTACAGTGGTGTACAAAGATAACTACGTCACAAAGTTAAATCGAAAAATGAAAATAAATACAGCAACAAGACTGAAATTACACCAAAACCATTGAACGCTTGCAATGCCAAAGCAATTCCGCCAGCGCTTGTAGTGTAGTGTAGCGTTTTATGTATGTGTGTAATAAACAAAACAAAACCAATGTGATTAGCAGCAAACGTCAATGTCATCATTCATGCATGCCTCAGTGAAAAATGGATTTTAGGCGTTTGAAAATTCGATGATAAATCACTTTATACTTGACAAAAGTCCGTCAAATATGCTTCCGCTACACTATACACAGTGAAATAAGTTACGTGTATGTGGGTGTGTATGTGCGTGCGTACATTGATCATGGGTGCGCTGTATTTACATAGCACATAAGAGCACAACACTCGCTTAATTCATATCACAATGCTTCGTTATCGTTATGGCTATTGTCTGGCGAAGAGCAACAGCTTGTATTGGGTGCACCATGCCGTATGAGTGATATTTTTTCTTTCGTTTTTAAATGTCAACTACGGTGTTTTATTTTTTATTTCTTTGCTGTTGTTTTGTTGCTTTGTTGGCTATCAAATGACAAAATAATAATAAATTCCAACAATAAAAATGAGGCTAGCCATATATTTATTTGGAATTTTGCGGTCTATCGATTGCGTTGGTCGGCCGACCAGTCTGTGTGGTCAGTAAACCGATGCGTTTAATTGAATATGTTTGGTGGTGTATGTATTTTCACACATATTTGATGACATTGGGAATTTTAGACTTTCTTCGACGGAAGTAGTGTGTGGTAATGTAGTAAATGGAATTTTGCATATTTAGCACAAATTAAAACTGATTTAAAAAGTGCTAAAATTTGTGAGAAATTATGACGTTAAAAAAGAAAACTATATAAAATAATGTAAAAAATTAGATTATTGGAACTTTTTTATAATTAAAAAGCTTACGTTTTGAAAACTTTTAAAATAAAATTAACACAAAAAAATTAGGTTTAATATTTTTCAAAAATCGATTATTTGGTAAAAATTTTTTGAGCTAAATCAACATAATTTATTTTTATCTTTCAAATTATCAGCTTATTGAACTGAGTAGCGAATTGAAAAAAAGAACTTTTGTCTGAGAAGACTTCTAGTAAATATTTCAGAATAAAAATTGTTTAGTATATTTTAACCCTCTAAGAACCTTGCAAGCAGGTTTTTGAGGCCATACTTGAATTGAAGATAAAAACGAGCTCCTTGATATGTTCTACAGATTTATTTGTCGGAAAAATTATAACATAGCTCTTAAAATTTTATTTCGTTTAGATATGAATTTACATTTTTTTCCCCGGAAGTCATGGAAAATAGATTTAAGCTAACTTTTGAATATCCCTTGAGAATGTGTTAGTGGTTGAGTGATAGTGTTTGCTGTTATTTTTGTTGTTGATGTGTGTACGAAGAAATAAATAAACAATAATAATAACTTTATTCAATAAAATACTTACCTTCACAAATACGTGAAAAGCAAATATTCTGAAAAGGAAAACAATTAATAAAAATATTATTTTATTTTTTTATGGTTTTTTGAAGTATTTTCAATGCAACTACAGATTATATTTCGCTTAAAACTATGGTAATTGCTGACCAATTTTTTTTAATCGTATTCAGTGGCATTAAAATAAAGTTTCCCACTTCAAGCAGGACAATTTTGTTAATTTTATTCCTAATAAAATTAAATAAAACGGTTTAAAAAAATAGAAAAAAATAAATTAAATTAAAATAAACTAAATATGAAATAAAATAAAATAAAATAATTTGAAAAAAAAATAAAATAAAATAGAACAAAATAAATTAAGATAAAATAAAATATAATAAAATAAAATAAAAGAAATTAAATTAAAATAATATAAAAGAATAAAATGAAACAAAATAATATAAAATAAAATAAAATACATTAAAATAAAATAAAATAGATCAAAAAGAAATACAATAAAAAATAAATTGAAATAAAATAAATTAATCCAAAAAGAAATAAAATTAATTAAATTAAAATAATATAAAATAAAATAATAAAATAAAATAAAATAAAATTAAATTAAATAACATAAAATAAAATTAAATAAAAACAAAATAAAACAAAATAAATAAAATAAAATAAAAAAAAATAAAAAAATAAAATAAAATAAAATAAAATAAAATGTAATAAAATTAAATAAATACAACAAAATTAAATAAAATAAAATGAAAAAAAATAGAAAAATATAAAATAAAATTAAATAAAATAAAACAAAATAAGATACAAAAAATAAAACTAAATAACCTAAAATAAAACATTTTCCATTTACACCATTGTAGAGAGAATTGCATGAAAAACTTGAGCTTAAATGTCTGTTGTAATTTACATAAAATTTTTAATGATTACGTCTTTAAAATTCTCTAAATACTATAGTGAATAGGTTTTAAATAAAAATCAGAGCTATAAAACTTCAGCAGCAATAAAAATAAAATAACAACAGGCATACAACAAGCATTAGTTTGAGTATTCACTTAAGCAACAGATTGTGGCTATCATTGCAAGCCAAAGCCACAAAAAAAAAATAAAAAAATAAAAAACTCATAATGAGAATGTTACTCATACGCCCTGTACAAGTAATTTAAGTGCACTACAAATGGCAATGCATTTATTGTGTAGTGTATACATGTACTTCGACACACACACACACACACATATGTGCTACATGAAATTAAATACGCTGCAGTCAGCAAACAAGTGAAAGCGTTAAACAAGACTTAACTAGGAGAAAGTACAGTAAAAACTGTAGCAGGAGTGTGGAACGTATAAAATCCAACCAATGTTGTTAACCATTATGGGCTTTTCCTACTCAACTATTTATGCTGCTTTCCTGAACTGACCTTACTTTGCCTATTTGTAAGTACAATACCAACAGTGCATAGTAGCGGTGATGGTGATTAAAAGGTGAATGTGCTGTTGTTGTATACTTAGTGGCAGCAAACGCTGGAGTGGCGATCACCTCAATATGGCATTGGTTGGCTGCTTGGCTTCCTTAGTTAGTTGAGGCTTACGTTTTAAGTACTCACTTTTTTGTTTGTTTGTAAACCAATGCAGTCAACCGTTAAATGGTTGCTACACATGCACAAGTACAGAGTGTACTACTGTTTAATCGCCTATAAATATGTTACTAGTTGTTTGTAACACCTTTTCCCATTTACTGTGTGTACCCAAGTATTTTCTACTTTTACTTACCGACGCTCATGTGGTTGCAGTCGTACTTAAGGCATGGATGAGCAAACAATTTTACCGTTACAACTTATTTTATTTTTGCCCTGCTCTCTCTATTTATTCTGTATGTGATTGTATGCAAGTGTGTGTTTAATGGTGTAGATTATTTAATGAGTATGGCGGTAGTTTTAATTCTGCTGTTGTTTACATAGAATGTGTGAAATCTGTAATGAGTATGGTATATGTGCAACAACTTGCATTTAATTGTGTATGAAAAGTTAATTTCATAATATTATTATAAAAGTGGATCATCTGTTGATGGTGTGGCGTTGTCAGTGTGGAGTTTTATTATTATTTGAATTTATTTTATTAATATTTTAGTTTTTTAGTATTTTTTAGTTTCAGGCATTTTACTTTATTTAAAGTAATTAAATCAATTTAATCTAATTTTATTATGTTTTATTTTAATTAAATTTCATTTCATTATGCGTAATTTTGGTTAGTTTCTTTTTAATTTTCTTTTAATTTTTTTATTTATTATAATTTATTTAGAACTATTTCCTTTTGTTTTAATTTTATTAAATAATTTCATTTCATTTCATTTTACCCTATTATACTTCATTTTATTTTCTTTTATTTTAATTCAAATAACTAATTTAATTTTAAGCAAAGTTATTAAATTAAATTAAAAAAAATAAGAAAAATAATAATTTTATTTAATTCAATTTAACTAATTTAGTGTGTTTATTTTACTTTATATTTTTTATTATATTTTTTTATTTTACTAAATATTTAAAATATTTTTTATTTTACTAAAGTTTCTTTTAATATAATTTATTTTATTTTCTTTTATTTAATTTTATTTCATATCAATTTATTGACTTTAATACAACCATATCAATTTTATTAACTTAGATTAATTTGATTCAATTTCAAGCAAATTTTATAACGTAACGTTATACTTTATTTATTTTTATACTATTTTATTAAACTGTATTTAATTTATTTTTTTATATCAATTTTATTTTATTCAACTCAATTTATTTCAATTTAATTTAACTTAATTTAATTTAATTTATTTTAATTTATCTTAAGTTTTTCATTGAATTTAATTTACTTTTGTTTTAATTATTTCGTTTCGTTTTATTTCAGTTTATTATTTCTATTAAATGTTGTTGTAATATACTTTACTTTTTTGTTTTATTTGTTGTTATTTCAATTTATTTGTTTTTCTTTCATTTATTAATTTAAAATAATTTACTTTAAATTAATTTAAGCAAATTCAACCAAATACCTATTATATAATTTAATTTTATATTATCTTATCAAATTGTATTTTATTTTATTTTTAGTATTAATTCCATTTTACTAATTTAATTAATTATTCAAATTTATTTTAGTTAGCTTATTGTTTTTTTAATTTTATTTATTTTTTTTCATTTATTTTGTTTCATTTTATTTTTATTCTATTTTACTTTATTTTATTTGAGTTTATTTTATTTTGTTTAAATTTGGTTTACTATATTTGTTTTATTTTTTATTTTTGCTACCAAAAAGTCCCGAAACATTGACGTGATAAAGGAAATCACAACAAATTTTCAAAACACAGTAGCCACAGGCATCAAATTAAGATTAACTCAATAAAAAAGTTTGACAAATTATTATATGAAATGAAAGAATTCTAACTCCAATCAACTCAGTGGTATTGAGTAAAAGTTTTGCAAGAAAAAAATAAAAGTTCACAGCGAGTTAAATTACATGCATGAATATATATATACACATACATATATATATATTAAGTATGTATTTATGGACAACGAAAGGATAAACAAGTAGTCAATGTATGGGTCTTATTTACTGAGCGCCGCATGCTATCAGCTATATTTGTGTCACGTGCAATTTACCCAGCGGGCAGTGCAAACAACGCCAGCAAAGCTAACAATAACGACAATAACTAATACGGCGAATCTGTGGCCAATGGCGAAAGTAACCACAAAAGTAATTCAATTTATTTAAATACAAATACCAAATGATTGCTTTGCCTTGAAGAAAATATACGCACGAATTTATATTGTTAATCAAGCAAAAATATATTACCCCCGTTTGCATATATAATAATAAAAATAAATAAATGTAAAATTAATTTATATTATTTTTATACTATTTATATTTATCTTAATTTTTATTTTGATTTTGTAAAAATTAAAAAAAAAAAATCTTTATATCGTGTAATTTTTTTTATATTTTTTATTTTTTTTTAATTATATTTTTTTATTTTTTTATTTTATTTTTATTTAATTTAGTTTAGTTTAATTTTGTATTTATTATTTATTTAATTTATATATTTCATTAATCGATTCAATTGCCAATTACGTTTGCCTACCGCCTGATAAACATTTTGGCTAGCAGCCTTAAAGTATGCTACTATTTTGGAATGAATAGATCAATTCTAATTTATTTACATTATTCTCTGTGTTTAATGAAATAATTACACGCTACGCTGAGCGGATTTGCCTATAGTCGTAAGGTCGAAGAAGCAAGTGTAGGCAATTTATTAATCTGGTTTGAGATTAGGTATAAAAGGCAATTAGAAGTTTAAATTCAACTTTCTAAAAGTAGCAACAATGTTTTAGTATGGAAATCATGATTATGTGAGTAGGTATATAATTTGACATTTTATGTGTAATTTATCTCTTTCAATGCATTACTTTTCTTGATAACATGATGATTTGTTGTAAAGAAACAAAAATATCAAATAAAATGATTTTTACTTAATTAATTAAGTATTTAAAGTTTTTATTTAAATGAATATCAGGAATTTATAAAACATATTTCATTGTATTAGAAAGTCAAATATCACATGAGGTTTATAAGGGCACGTTAATTATTTTCTCTTTAAACCAATTTCGTAATCGCATTGAGTTTCACATTCATTTTTCACTTTCACTGGATTTTATGGTATGAAGTAATTTAAGTATGAAAGAATTGGTTGAACAGGCATGTCCAGTATTTCTTTTTTCAGTCACCTTCACATTCAGTTTCACTTTCAACTTTTCACTTTCAGCTTTTCACTTTCACTTTCACTTTTACTTTCAATTGGTTTCATAGTAAAAAGTGATTGAAATATGGAAAAAAGATGCCATATAAATCTTTCCTCTTTTGAACTACTTTCACAATCACTTTTCACTTTCACTTTCTGATTCACTTTCACTTTTTCTTAAACTTTCAATTGATTTCATTGTAAATTGTTATTGAAATTTATATCAATAGAATACTACCTCTCCCAGCCACGAATGCAGCTCGAAATCGCTTTCTCCCAAGCTTGGTCGAAATTGAACCCGAAATACCCTCGGAATAAAGATATCATTTTAAAGATAATTGATACCTACGTGGAAGGAATGGAAGATGACTAGGAGCCTCTTTCAGAATGTGCTGTAGGTGCTATAGGAGATGATTTACCACCTGCTATGCGATTACCCTGCTCTACACAATGTAGACTTCGGCAAATGGAAGTTACTTTCGTAGTCTGACAGGTGGCAGGGAGTGCAAGTACATGGAAGGGGGGCTTGTAGTATGTCTACAATATTTTTCCTTAAGAAAACTACAAGTGAGCTTCGTAAGCCGAAAGATTTTATGTGATTTATTTTCAGACGGAACTTAAGCGAAAATACGGAAATGGCTTACACAACAAAATATTGATTTGATTGAGTTGAGTTTGTGGCTGAGATTTATTACATACATACACATATGTAAGTGTGACAAACGAGCTCTTCTTGAATTTCACTTCCTTCTGAGAAATGCTTATTTATATACAAATATGTATAGTGTATATTCTTGATTTCCCGTTGACCTGCTTACATTTACCATTGTTTCCTGCCTTAGGTTACTAACATATTCTCAAACCCGAAATTATCTTTTTCACTAGCGCAGCATTAGTTAAACATTGTCTACATTTAGGTGTCAGTCTCTTCTCTAAACAAAAGTCACAGCTGACCCTTCTGCAGCGGCTATTGAACCGGCAAATAAATTCAATTAAAGTATAAATTACACTTTTTTTGCGAGATTCCGGTCAAGGCAACGTACGCCCAACTCATGGCATGAACACACACACACACGCATTAACACTCGCTCTGTGCGCTTTCAGCATGTTTCGCATTGCCTACATTCAGGCACCGAATTTTCTTTTACAACTGCCAATGTCAGCGTGTTGATAACGCTTGTTCTTAATTCATTTGTGGCTTTCGCTGGTTGTCATAAGCACATACCATACACACACACATATATTGTACATACATACACACACATTTTTATATACAAATATGCGTTTGTAAGTAAGATGTAACTTTCGGTGAAGCATAATAAAAGGCAAACGCGTGTACCACATTCGTTAAGAGTAAACAAGGCATATTTTTTGGTGCAACCGATGAAGAGTGAGAAGTTGAATACGAAAGTGGTGTATAGTGAGAATATTGTATAAATATGCATACAAATTGCGAAAGTGTGTCGAAAAAAGACGCAAATATTTATCTGCACATACGTGTATACATATACATGTATAGTGCGCTGGTCAGTGACAGCTAGCAAGGCTACACAACAGCGGGATGCTGTAAACCTCTTTTTCTTCTTCTTTTGCATGTGCTTTTCTGCTTTCAATATTATTTCTGGTGCATCTGTTGTTGGTTTATTTTTTCGTAAAAAAAAAAATAAAAGTGATTTATTGTTGACTGTTGACGTTCAGTTATAAAGAGATAAAAATAATAAAAAACACATACATACTTCTTACAATATATTTCAGCGCTCATTACAGTAAGCAGCTGGTAATAAATTAAAAAGTTGATATTTTCATATTGAATTACAGAGTTTTTGGCTTACCGAAAACGAGTTTGTGTTAGATTGAGACTTTTTTGATAAAAAAAGACAGCAACAAAGCACCTGAGAGTAAGCAGGAATAATTCTTGGTCATCACTACCAACCAAAAAAATGCGATGGGTAAGAAAAGGGTGGAAGAATATAAGTCCTTGTGAGATATACATACTTTAGCACTCCTAGAGAGGAGAGAGAAGAGCGTAAATTTGATGTTGGATTCCAGCTCATCGCAGTTGTTGGAAGCAAGTCTAACCACAGTATGGTGACAATCGAAGCTCTTCATCACATCACTGATTTAATCTCACACCCCGATGAAAGAGAAGAACAATATGTTCGGAAATATAGAAGGTGAGCCCCTAGAATGCATTTAACAGCGCCGTCTCCACCACGTTATTATATTCTCAGTGCAACAGGTAAGTCTGACCGCGGCCTTCTGAAACCCGTCTTGGGTTCAAGACAGTCCGGGCTGTCACTAATTTTCGGTCGGCGGTCGGTTGGATGATTTAATTTTTATCTTTCAGGCGCACCTCGTTAGTCGATTGAGTAATGCACGGTTTGTCGTCAAAAAAAAGCGCCAAGAAAAGGGATCGTTTGCCCAACAGTCGAAAAATTTAGCCTCTTACATGACAAAAGACCTCAAATGTGATGAAGTTTTTCTACTTTGCCGGCTCCATGGCTGCCCCCTCTATCGAAAAACTAGTAGCCAAGTGATATACGGACGACGAGTCTCCAACGCTTCGTCCACCTAATTTCGACTCAAACCACTTTCTAGTACCAGCCAATATACGCAACCGCCGCTGCGGAATTATGTCAAAACATCAGAGACAGTTTATAATTTAAACGCTTCAATCGCAGCACACACCAAACGCTTTTATGCCCAACTTGCACTCCTGCTCTCTAAAAGTACTCATAAATAATACCGAACTATTTATGGGACTGGTCTTCAAAAAGTCCACAAGAAGAGATGGTACAATGAGGATTACAGGGTCACAGTGGAGAGAAAAGAATTGCTCGACTAGCACCCTTTTTTTTCTAACCTGCCTAACTGAAGTGAACAAGAATTACCGGAGGATGGCAAGTCCGATTCCCCCTTCGGTGAGGCTGGAACTAATTTATCCTTGCCCGATTCCTGAATAACAAAGTGGCTAAACCTAACGTCCTGCCTTTGCACCTATCTTGGGACAAACCTGCTCATCACCCACCGTCAACGAACTGCATGGAACTTATCAGTGTGGCCCCAGTCCACCTATCATTAACGAGATGTTCATCATGCATCGATTCTTGGAAAAAATTAGTTAGAAAGAGATCGAGGCATACAACCTCTTCGCTGACTTTAAAGCAAACTTCGATCGCACAAAAGGGAGAAGTCTCTACTGCCAATATGGTAGCAAATAAGGACGTCTACTTCTTTGGAAAGATCAAGTGGTGAAGGAGCTGATTGTACTTAGTGTTTCAAATTGCGTACCCAAACCAGAGGAGAAGAAGAAAAATGAAAGTTATTCTCCATTTCAACGAGCTAGGAAAAAAGCGCTAATGCATTTTCAATATTTTTTTTGGTCAAAATAATATTAAAAATTTTGTAAAGATTTTGAATAAAAACACCTATCCTACCGAAAAATATTTCCTAGCGAAATTCAATCCTCTCTAATATTCTGTCAAAACTTTTTGAAGAAATTTTCGAAGTAAGGGTCGAAATGACACCTTTTCGTAAGAGGTAAATTTAATTTTTACTTCAGGAAGGTCATTAAATAAATAATGTTGCATATTTCTGGGCGATATTTTTGTTTATATATTTCTAGTCTATTTAAAGTTCTCCTGAAAAAAATTTCGTTTAAGAAAACCTTTAGTAAAATTTGTCAAAGAATATTTCTCTAGAACATTTTAACCCTCTAACGACCTTCTAGAACATCTTAACCCTCTAATGACCTTCCGAATTTGTTTTTCGAGCAAATTCTTAAAGTAATTGTCAAATTCACGCTTATCTCTGGGCGTGAAAGGGTTAAAATGTTCTATGGAATTGTTCAACGTAAAATTTTATTTTATATTTATTAACTCTTTGTTTTATGTATTTTAGTATTTTTTTTATTTGTTTTAAAATCAAGTTATACAAGGACTTGAATACTTTAGCGGTCACTTCGGGCTGTTAATTTGCTTGTTTATAGAACATCATTTCATGTCATGAATGAAAACGGTACACACTTTCGAGTTATGAACACTTGACTTTTTTTTATTTTTTATTTTAATTTTTTCATTCACTCACACATACATAAATTTTTTTCCATAAACTTTGTGGCTGCTTGAGGGCACACCATGGCTTTTTATCTCATTAAAATTTATTAACTTTACGCCTACGTTTAATAAGGCGGAAGACAGTCTTTACATACATACAGACAAACATGTATGTATGCACAAGTATGTATATATATATACATATATATATAAGATATGTAGTGTGATATTTATGTGCATATTTTTCAACGAGTTCAATAAAGCATTTTTTTACATACATATATATACATATATAGATTGTATGTAAAATGGGAAGATGACCATTAACTTCGGAGACTCCCCACTTACATATTTACCTTATAGTATATTTGTATGCAGGCACCACCTGTTACGGTGGCTTCTGTTGCCTGCTAAAAAAAAACCAAAAAAAAATTGCCTGCTTCCGCTTAATTGCGTTATCGATTCCATAAAACCCTTGAAGCGCAACTACAAATGCACATTTACACGTACATACATACAGACATATACTCGCACGCATGTATGTATGTATGAGTGGGCTTGTTGTCGTCTACATATTTAAGCATACATGACAGCTGTGACAGCATCACTTTCCATCAACAAGCCTTAATAGTTATATATAGTATTTATATATGTACGTGTATATACATATACATGTTTGTATAAGGTCACCTCTAGTGTCACCCTGGAGTATTCTATTAAATATACAAGCAGTGTAAATATTTGCATATACAACACCCAAGAGGAATTTTCGATACATTCTGCAATTACACACACATACCCACACACACATGCATGTATATGTATACATGTAAATGTATACATATACCTGTCAGCCTGCTGTACCAATTATTTCCATTAATTAGTAAATTACTCCCAGTGCCCCATGTTGGATTTTAAGGTCCTATTATTAAGGTCACATAATTTGAGATTTTATGTTTGTTTGCAGGTGTATGTATGTGGTGGTGATGTTAGAGTTAGTTTAAGTTGAAATGGCAGCGGGATATTAGCTCACTTAGGCCACCAAACGGACCAATTTTGATATCACTGTGGGTCCTATTAGTCCCCATCCCACTATTTTGGTCCAATTTCTAGAGGTGACCTTTCCTAAAGACTCCAAACTACTCCTGCGAAAGCAGTTTCTTAAGGTTCAAAGTGCTTCCTCCCCTGTACAACTTATACATTAGTCGTTTGATGACACGCCGGTTATCTGCATGTTTACTCAATACATAATGTCTTGTGAGATAACGCATAATTAATCATTATTTCTTGTTAAGATATCTAGAGTTTTTTATTCCATGTTAGCCACATTGATTTAGTCATATTGCGACTATGCAGAATCGTACGTCTTGGGTTAACATTTGCTTTCAATAGCAGATAGTCGAGAGCGGCATTCCTAGTCGCTTCTTTGATGGCGAAAGTGGGAGGAAAATGTCCTTCATTCTAAGCTCAGAGAGTACTGCTTAGCCATCATGTTAAGTGGTTCCTGGCAATTCGCTAATTTTTCCGATTTTATTGGGTCAAATGCCAGGACCCTGGGAAGATATATGTAGATAGAACCCACTTAGAGAACCTAGGGAATTAACAGCCTCATGTATGGCCGCTTCTGGGCATAAAGTTATAGTCGAGGAGCTCTACACTCAATCCCTACTCTTGCGTTCATGTCGCATATCTTGGAAACGCGAGTAATCCTTGTGCAAAATGCGGTAGAGAAGGACCTCACTGTACTTGGTATTCCCAATTGGCGCCAAATAGCGAAAAAAGGAAGGAACGCTGTTATTAACTCAGCTACAATCGAGTAAGCGATGTCTACGCCAGTAAATAAGAAGAAGAAGAGGACAAGCTACGTCTTTTGTGGGTTAATGTTTAAGTCAGCCTTTTCAGTCTGCTATGAGGCGCGAATTCGCCATTCACTACAACCGCCGATAGATCGTCCGAAAACGCTATGACTCAGCTTCCCATCTTCGATGTCCTTCAGCAATTGGTTTACTGCCAAGACTAGTAGAAGAGGAGAAAGGACTCCAACTTGTGGGGTACTAGTGCTCAAATACCTATGTGCCGATATTCCAATGAACTCAGAGCTTACGACCAAGCAATTGATGCATAAGTAAAGTTACCTGAGGTTTGACGCGCAGGCAGGACAGGACAGAGAGAACGGCTGATGCTCTTACAGGTCCAAGACTATTCTTATTTTCTACAACTATGAATAAAAGAACTTACTCAGATATAGACTTAAGGGTTCACTACAGTCTTATGCGTCATTTCTCAAAAAATGTGGCTGTGAGCAGTCGTTGGTGATAATTTAAGCGGCTGGTACCTTGAACTGTCATTTAAAAGTAGTGTTTTAGACATAAAAGAAAAATAAAAAATATAATATTTTCCTTCTAATATTTTGTTTCGATTATAATCAAATTCCTCTTACATGCTGTGCCGTAATCGTTTTAATTGCTTGTGGGCACCCCTCTGGGAACGAATTAGATCAACGAGAGGCATACAAATAGGCGCTAACGTTATACACACATACGAGTATGCATGTGTTGTTAATGACAGCGATTTTAATTTATGGTTGGTTTAACACCTTTCTAAGGTGGCAGTCAATGTACGTATACTTTTGAGGAGATTTGTTATTTTAAGTTTTTAAAATTTGGTAGCACCGAAATGTAGGCAACGATGGACTATTTATAATTTCGTAAATAATATTTTATTTGAAATCAAAAAAATTGTATTTAAAATAAAATTTAAAATAAATTAATTGATGTAAATATCCCTGCAGTCATTTTTAACAATCTCATATTTGTAAAATAAATTTCAAACTAATGTAGGGCCAAAAAGTATGCAACAAAAAAATTGTAGAGCACAAAACTGGGAACATTTGTACGCCTATGATTCTTAATTTCTTAATAACAACTTCAAATCATAATCCAAATGCATTTAGGCCTACAAATATGCAATGACAAATAATGAATGTACATTAACTTATTATGAAATTAAGCTGATTTTATTTGATAATGTATAGAATGACTTACATATATATATATAAAACATTTATAATTTTCATAATTGTTGAGTAATTAAGTAAACTGTTTGTGTTGTTTCGGTAAAGTTATAATGAAATGACATAATTTCAGGCGCATTATCAAAAATTGTTCCTGAAGCTATACTTATAAATATATTCGAACGTGTGTGTACTTTAATAATACGTTTTGTGCTTTGTTTTTCTGTATTCCATATTAATTACCATTTAATTATATACAACATAGTCGGGTCTTTAAATTATGTAATGGGTAAAGTGCCCTGAGCAGACGTGTATTGCTGCATATAGAAATGACGGAAGACATCATTTTCATGATAGAGGTGTGACAAGAGAGCAGCCCGAATAGTTGTTGGGACCTCTTACATCTTCTTATGCGATCTCCCTATTTGAATTATTGGAGGATTTTTAATACAGTAAGAGTTTAGCAGGTTCTTGGTTCCTTTTTTGTGCTGCAGGAGTTGAGGAGATTGAGCCCGGCGAAGTATAAGACATGGGGTATGGATTTTTTGATAGTAATTATTTTTTATTGAAAATATAGAAAATAAAATTTGCAAAATAATTTGTCATTTAAAATATACAACATAATTTTTCTTAAAAAATATAGAAAACAAATTTTTATTTAAAACTCTCTTTCTTAAAAATACTTATTCAATATTGTTAATTTAAATGCAAATCCTTGCTTGTTCCGACTAAGCCAAACTGCAAACGGAATAGCTCAGTCAAAGTGGAAAAGGCTTAAGATGAAAACAACAACAACTGTTATTATTAGCCGGAAGCAGAATTACGTTTAGGCGTAATAAAATATGATAAATGATGTTTACAAACGAAAATTAATGTATTTGCGTGTTTACAGAAGCTTAAAAATAAATATTTGTATGAATGTATTTAGCTATGAACAGGGATGGTGGAAAATTAAGTTGTTATTTTAAAGGGAAATTTGATGCTGCAAATAAATTTTAAGTACAAAATATTTGTGTTTTCATGACGAAGCAGGCGAAGACAGGCAATTAAGAGAAGCTCCGATTACAAGTAATTTATTTATTGAGTTGATGAAATTGGGTAAATTAAAGCTGCTTTTGTAATGTAATGCCAATAAATATCTAATGACAAGTGATGTATGTATGTATACAAAAAAATTAAGTAAACAATTTAATTAAATTTAAATTAATAATTTAATATAAAAAACAAAATTAAACAAACTAAAATAAAAAAAAAAAATAATATAAAATAAAATAAATTGAAATAAAATAAAATTAAAAAAAAATATAGTAAAATAAAATAAAAGAAAATAACATAAAATAAAATAAAATAAAATAAAATAAAATAAAATAAAATAAAATAAAATAAAATAAAATAAAATAAAATAAAATAAAATAAAATAAAATAAAATAAAATAAAATAAAATAAAATAAAATAAAATAAAATAAAATAAAATAAAATAAAATAAAATAAAATAAAATAAAATAAAATAAAATAAAATAAAATAAAATAAAATAAAATAAAATAAAATAAAATAAAATAAAATAAAATAAAATAAAATAAAATAAAATAAAATAAAATAAAATAAAATAAAATAAAATAAAATAAAATAAAATAAAATAAAATGAATTAAAATAAATTAAAATAAAATAAAATAAAATAATATAAAATAAAATAATTTAAAATTAAATAATATAAAATACAATAATTTAAAATAAAATAATATAAAATAAAATCAAATAAAATAATCTAAATTAAAATAAAATAAAATAAAACAAATAAAATAAAGTAAAATAATCTAAATTAAAATAAAATAAAATAAAATAAATTAAAATAAAATAACATAAAATAAAACGAAGTAAAATAAAATAATATAAGGTAAAATGAAATAAAATTATATAAAATGAAATAAAATAAAATAAACTAAAATAAAATAAAGTAAATTAAAATAAGAAAGACGAAATAATGTAAAACATAATAAAAGAAAATAAAATAAAACAAAATAATATAGACTAAAATATAAAAATATAGAATAACATAAAATAAAATAAAATCAAATGAGCTAAAATAAAATAAAGTAAAATAAGATAAAATAAAATAAAGTTAGATAAAATAAACAAATAAAAATAAAATAAAGTAAAATTAAATAAATTAAACAAAGAAATAAAATAAAATAATATAAAACAAAATAAAATAAAAGAAAATAAAATAAAATAAATAAAATAATTTAAAATAATATAAAATAGTATATAATAACATAAAATACAATAAAATAAAGTAAAATAAAAAAAAATAAAATAAAATAAAATAAAATAAATAAAACAATATAAAATAATTTAAAATAATTTAAAAAATAATAATTAAAATGAGTTAAAATAAAATAGAATCAAATTAAATTAAGTTTATTAAAGTTAATAATGAAAAGTTAAAGCAAAAAAGAAAGAAAATAAAATAAAAAATTATAATAAAAATAATATAAAATAAAGTAAAGTGAAACAAACTGGAGTAAAATAAAATAAATGAAAAAATATCAAAAAATTTTGTATAAGAAAACAATGCAAGCCCAAGAGTGCAAAAGGGTTGACATTTTATCAATAAATACTTTCAACATGCAACTGTGCATTTGTTACACCTCTAATGAGGCACTTAAGTAGTTTCGACGCGTCGTACTAACGATTCCACTTTACACTCTGTACTACTGACATGCAGACATACTTCGAAGGAGCTGCATATCAATGAGTGCCCTTTATATACACGTATGTACATATATATTATATGTAGCATAACTCCATCGCACTCGTGCAGGTAAATGTAAACAAATGGCCATTCATTGTAGACAAGTGTGTGTCTATCTGTTGCATGTAAGTTCCTTTATTTGAAGAATACTTCAGCTGTGGAGCGTCTGATGTATAACAATTGTAATATGATATGAGGCGAAAAGAAATGTGCAAGATTACTTTAAGGCTTAGTTTTCTTTTTCAAGTAAAAAAAATGGGGAGGAGTTTACCCTACTGCTTTCGAAGTTAAAATCAATCGAATATATTTGCTACATTTCTTGGATAATACTGCATTAGAATTATTAAACAAATACTTTTTTTTATATGCAGCTAATTTATTATAGTCATGACAGCGAATGCTTTGTATTTCTTCTACAGCCTGTAAGTATTTCTTTTATTGCTTTGTAGTTTGAACAGATAGTTAATGGAATAAAAAGGTATAGAATGAGCGCTGTAAGGTGAGAGAAGTGAAGGTGCTATTTAAATAGCTTACATTTTTAATAATACTCAAGTACTAAATATTGGCGCATTTACTATTCGATTCCAAACTTTAGTCAATTCATTCTTGAAAACCTCAAAAATCTGATTTCCTTACACAATGTAGTTTGAACATAATTTTCTGCACATTTAACTGAGTTTAACGATTTGCAAGGCCGCGCATTGGATACGCACCCCTTCCAAGAATTTCAAAGCAATCAAGTGCATGGCTATAATTTTCAAGTGCAACCAGACCTTTCAGTACTACGTATGTACATAATCATTTACAAATGTCATTGCATAAACGCATGTTATATACACACTTCCTGTTAGTTAGCCAACTGACTTCTCAGTTGTTGCCGCCTTTTTACCGCAACCAACCAACCGCGCTTTCCATTAACACAATCCAGCCACCATAAATACTCATAATTATGCAAACAAACTCTCTGCTGTGGTATGCCACACAATTTCTCTGGTCACATTAATCTGCGAATAATTTAAGCAGCGACGGAGATTCCATATTAGCGCGGACTTCCTTATATAAATTATATGTAAATATTTGTCAGTGTTTGGTAGCAACCCTGTAGTAAATCATAATGTTTCATAATTTTGTTTTTTACAAATTTGTGTGTTTTCACTGATTTTTAGGGTTGAAGGTAAGGACCTAAGAAGCAGGTGTGGGAAAAAATATTCACCTAGGATTTGAAAAATACTCAGAAAGACCAAAGTTTTTAACTAACTCATCTGCGCCAGGCATTATTTATACATATCAAATGTATACTCATGTACCCTGCACTGCATGATGTGTCAAACAATATGTAGTTATCTGTTGACACAACAACTTTGCGAGCTAATGAGACAGGCGACAACAATGTGGGGTCGTGAATTTATTTCCGCTTGTTGCAAGAGCGCACATGAGCTCGTACAATCGGTTGCGCCACCAATTCGTGGTAATAATTTGTTATCTAGTGCATGTGACAACAGGTATATTATGTACATGATAAATGCATACAAATATATAAAATATATAAGACACTACAGCGACTTTAATTCTTGGATGAAATACGAGGCGGGAAAGGATTTTGAATCAACTAAGTAAAATAATAAAATAAATAAATAAATCAAATCAAATAAAATAAAATAGTATAAAATATAATAAAATAAAATAAAAAAAAAATAAATAAAAAACAAGATAAATGGAAATAAATAAATTAAAATAAAATAAAATAAGATAATATAAAATAAAATAAGATAAAATTAAATAAAATAAAATAAAATAACACATAATAAAATAAAATCAAATAAAATAAAATAAAATAAATAAAATAATATAAAATAAAATAAAATAAAATAAAATAAAATAAAATAAAATAAAAAAAAAGGAAATAAAATAAAATAAAATAAAATAAAATAAAATAAAATAAAATAAAATAAATTAAAATAAAATAAAATAAAATAAAATAAAATAAAATAAAATAAAATAAAATAAAATAAAATAAAATAAAATAAAATAAAATAAAATAAAATAAAATAAAATAAAATAAAATAAAATAAAATAAAATAAAATAAAATAAAATAAAATAAAATAAAATAAAATAAAATAAAATAAAATAAAATAAAATAAAATAAAATAAAATAAAATAAAATAAAATAAAAAATAAAAAAATTAGATAAAAAAGTAACATAAAATAGAATAGGATAAAATAAAATAATTAAAATAAAATAAACTAAAATAAAAATATAACATAAAACGGAATAGGATAATAAAAAAAAATAAAAGTAAATGAAATGAAATAAATTGAAATAAAATATAATAAAACAAAGCTGAATTAAATAAAATAATATAATTTAAAATGAAATAAAATAATACAAAATAAAGTAAAATAAAATAATTTAAAATAAAATAAAATAAAATGAAAGAAAATGAAATAGAAACATAAAATAAAATAAAATAAAGGAAAAAAAGGAGAAAAATTTAGATGAAATGAAAAAAAAAACAAATAAAAAAAACCCAAGTAAAACCAAATAAAATGGAATAAAATAAAATAAACAAAATGAAATAGCTTAAAATATATAATTAAAACAAGTTAAAAAGTAATAAAAAAGAATTAAAATTAAATTGAGTTAAAAATGAAATAAAATATAACAAATTGAAATATCAAATAAATAGAGCGGAATAAATAAATTAAGCAATATTAAATAAAATAAGTTAAAAAAAGAGAATCCATAGTTGCTCAAAAGGAATTTTAATAAATCAAGATCCATTACAAATTTCACTATTTGCTTCTATTTTGCCTAAAAACGTTAATCTTCAGAGTAGCTCTTGTATTGGATTGACAGAAGTTCTCGCCAACAGATATACATAGATATATTTTAGTTTAAAAAATTTGTGACAAATAATTTATTTATTCTACTTACCAGTTGTTAATGATTTTCAAGTTAAAGGTGTTGTTTATTATTATTTTTTAGCTAGAAAGATAAAATAAAGAGGAAAAAGGAATTATTTAAATTTAGTTATATTAAAAAAATACTTGTATATATGAATTACTGTGGATTATATGAAGAGAAAAGTTTATTTAATGCGATTTTTTAATCCTCTATATGCTTAACTAAAAGCCACAGAAATTTTCAATTTAAGAGAATTTTTTCCAGTTAAAAAACTCATTTAAATTTCTTAAAATCTCATTAACATATTTGATTGATTGACTGAAAAACAAGATGAGTATAAACTTAGAAAAATAAATTTAAATTAAAAATATATTTACTGGAACCAAACTACTATTATAAAAAAGAAAAATAATATGTATGTTTGATATAGAAAACTATTTTTACTACCAAAAAAGTGCATTATCAGAGCTATTAATTTAAATATACAATTTTGTTAAATTGAAATACTTTGAAAAACTTCTAAATTTGAAATTAATTTCTTTAATTTATTTATTCTTTTAATTTTTTTAAAGGTAGCTTCCTTCCATATTCGTCTCTAACTATTCACACGTATATACTAAAAATGTATTAAACTACTTTTACATATATACAAATGTACAAACTTACACGCCTACGTTTGAAATGAATGACTATGCTGCTTGGTTCACGACTGAAGTGTGCCAAAAACTGCATTGCAAAACAAATAAGCACGAACAAAAAGTTATAAAAAAGTTCAAAAATATGCGTTATGAAAGCGTGCATACAAAACTGCAGTGTTTTTCCCATTTACAAACAAAAAAAATCGCTAAAATGGCTTATGCCACGCTAACACGGGTAAATCCTCATACAAAATGTGTATACTTGTATATGTATGTTTGAGAATAACCTTCATATTTTTACTTTTTTTGCATTTTACCTTTTCACGTTTTTCATTACTCATATGAAACTCGTATGCACAAAAGAAGTAAATAGAAGAAAAAAGTCTAAATAAATATACCTCTACATACAAGCACCTCGCTTGCGTGCAATGCGCATTAATGTGTTGCATACTTTGTGGCGTAAGCGCGCTTTTCGCTTTTTATGTTTGTGTAAAGAATGCGTATTGTTTGCTTTACGCCATTTAGTCAGTTTCACAATCTTTTTCATCATTTCACGTTGACAAATGTCAGGCGCAGACTAATCTACCGTTAGTGACTTTAAAACAAAAACAACAACAACTACACAAAAGTGTTTTGTATACAGAAGGTTCAGAGGAAAGTGTGCAACAAATTAAAGTAATCGCATTTTATTTGTGCTCATTTCCGCAGATAAATAATAATAAACATTTGCGCTTATTATCCTTTAATTGTTGGCAAATAATGTCACATAATATAATTGTGAAATGTAAATTATTAAATAGCTTTAAATTCCATTTTGAATGTAAATAAATTGAAACTTATGCCTTTAATTATTTACGCATACAATTAATATACACATACATATATATGATAAACTTATTTAAATATTTAATATAATTATTAATTTGTATATATATTTTTATGTTGGCATTTAGGTATTCAATTTGTGTATTTTGGAAAATAAATGTTTATTTAATTGCAAAATGATAAAATCAAATTACTCTCGGTAGACCAGATTGTATAGGTATAAACATAATTGCATGTGAATTTGTATGTGAGAATTTGTGTGCGAAAATTTATAGCCACAGGAAATATAACATTCAAATAGTTTCAAACGATTGAAGATATTAAATAATTTATGGATATTATTTGTAGGTGTAGACAATGTACCGTTTATTATTGTAGAGTCTTTGAAGTACGTAATAACAAATTTAAATTGATTATGTTTATGTCAAAAACTTTTGAGAATTTAATTTCTAAAGCGGAGCTTGAGTTAAGCGTTTAAAACATTCAACACCACTTACAAGAACCGCTGAGTAGTACGGCCTTTCACCGAGAGTCCGTCAACATCTTCCTGAACTGACTTCCAGTGAATGACTTTCTCGTAGTCAAACCACCGCCAATTGCAGATGAAGAACTCAAGCTGTCCCAAGAGTACCGCGTGATACAAGCACAAACTAAGATCTCGATATTGTAGTCGATTAAATTCCTACCTAACTAATCTAGTCTTGACCCTGGCATACCACGTCCCTAACCACCTCTTTACATGCCTCTTAAAACCAACTCATCTAGTTCCTCTCTTTTCTTCTGACTCGTAGCCGTCGAAACAGCAAGATTCCTGTTGTGTTGTTGTTGTAAACACAAAAATATTACCCAAAGTACATTTTGAAGAATGTTACGGGAGTGACGGTCTTTGGCCGGAAAAAATCCGGGTTATATAAAGACGCGACTGGCTTGGCATGACATGGTGATAAAGACCTCTCTTGAGCAGGTTTTTCTGCATCGTATTGTGGTTAAACGATCGAACTAGTCTTAATTGGCGCTTAAAGAGGTGTTTTTCTTCAATCAGTATTCTTCTAAACATTTCTTCCTCTGCGCTAGAGTTTCCAGCGTCACTACTCATTGGTAATTATTCCACATGCTTCTGTTTCCAAGCCTATAATACTCAATAATTCCTTTAAACAATACCAACACAAATATCCTTAAAGCGGCGTTAAGTAAGTGGTAATTTGCGGTAGATGCTTTCAAACTTTCACTTTTTAATAAATCACTGCTGCTAAAAGTGGATTGTCTCACTTATCTGTGATAGAAGAGAGAGAGAGAGCACGCTGTAGTCATTTTTGTTGGCACGAAACCTTATTTATGAAAATCTGTAGCCTTCTTGGAGGCGTGAAACGCCAAAAGTAGAGTAAACTTTGCCGACTGAAAGCTGTGAACTTTTCTTTTTGTTTTGCATTTTTTTACATATTTTATCCGTCCTCGGTTTTCTTGAGCAGAATAAATATTTGCTTAGCCCTTATTGAGTAGATTACATATTTTCGGTTCAACTTATATGCAAGTAAGCCCATATAAATGCATATTTTTGCTTAGTTATGTGTAAAATTTTTTTATTTATTAAGAGAATAAGCTCCAAGCACGTGGAGCTTAAATAAAATCCTGATTGAAATAAATTGCCGCATAAAAATTATCGGTTTATGCACAGTGAGATTATTTAATTTTGTTCATTTATCAATTCCTTTTAACTTATTAATGCCTTTAAAATACAAATCCAAGCCTCATTTTTCTATTTACCTTAATTAAATATAAAAGGGTTACGTTGTAAGCTAATTACCGTCATTTATACAACTTTATGTGCTAAACTGAATTTAATTCCTACAGATTAGCATAAAAATGTAGAAAATTCCAAACAACTTTGTAGCGCTTTTTGTTTGCGTGCCTTTCAATGAGTTTATATGCAGAAATAAATATTTGTGGTGAGAAATTATTTAAGGGAATAAATTAAATACGAACTCACTTTTAGAAATCAGGATGATATATGAGAAGAGAAAAATGAGATAAATTAAAAAAGTAGAAAATAAAATAAAAAAAGCTAAATAAAATAAAGCAAAACAAAGTAAAATAAAATAAAAGTAAAGAAAGAAAAATAAAATAAAAAAATAAAATAAAATAAACTAAAATAAAAAAAAAATAAAAAATGAAATAAAATAAATAAAAAAATAAAATCAAAAATAAAATAAAATAAAATAACATATAATAAAATAAGATTAAATAAAATAAATTGAATTGGATAAAATTAAATAAGAACTGAATAACTTAAAGTAAATAAAATAAAATAAAATGTAATAAAATAAACTAAAATAAATTAAAATAAAATAAAATAAAAAGATAAAATAAATTAAAAAAAATAAAATAAACTAAACTAAAATAAAATAAATAAATAAAATAAAATAAAAAAATAAAATAAAATAAAATAAAATTAAAATAAAATAAAAAAAAAAATAAAAAAAAATAACGCAAAATAAAATAAAATAACGCAAAATAAAATAAAATAAAATAAAATAAAATAAAATAAAATAAACTAAAATAAAATAAAATAAAATAAAATAAAATAAAATAAAATAAAATAAAATAAAATAAAATAAAATAAAATAAATTAAAAAAAATTAAAATAAAATAAAATGAAGTAAAATAAAATAAAATAAAATAAAGTAAAGCAAAATAAAATAAAATTAAATAAAATAAAATGAAATGAAATGAAATGAAATAAAATAAAATAAAATAAAATAAAATAAAATAAAATAAAATAAAATAAAATAAAATAAAATAAAATATAATAAAATATATAAAATAAAATAAAATAAAATAAATTTAAATAAAATAAAATAAGTTAAAATAAAATAAAATGAAATAAAGTGAAAGAAAATGTATTAAATTAAATGAAATAAAGTAAAATAAGAAAATTTAAACCAAATTGATATACAATAAACCGAAATAAATTAAAATAATAAATAAAATAGAATAAAATAAAATAAAATGAAATTAAAATTGTTTGGGCACCATTCTTGTAACTTCCACATTACTTGGTTGTTTCTTAATTCATCACGTCGATTTGAGGCAACGTTTGATGGGCGCACACATGCGTATTGCTTGTTGTTCGTTGATTTACAGAACTTAAGTAGAAGAAAGCAAATTAAAATAAAATGTAAAAAAATAAAAATAAATAAAAAAATGAATTGAAAATAAAATAAAGTAAATTGAAATAAATAAATTTGAATAAAATAAAGAAACGCTCGGAGGCGGCTTAGTATAAACTGTAGGTCCCTCCATTTGTTGGAAAAACATCAAGACGCAAAACCACAAATTGGAGGAGGAGATCGGCCGAAAAGCGCCAATTATATATAATAAAATAAAGTTTTAAAGTAAATTATTTTTATTAGTATTTATTTTTTTTTATTTTTTCCATAAAACCTGTATAGAAGAACGCTTTCACGTTTATGTTTAAGCCCTAAAGCTGTATCAGCATTTCGCTATACTCTTTTGTGGTAAAAATTGGCATGTGATTATAGTCCCATGCGCATACTTAGGTACCTATGTCCATTTTACGCGGGCTGTAATTATATATAAATGAATAAAGACCGCAGAAAAGTTGCATATAAATGCATGGGTAAGTGTGCAGGTATGGTACAAAAGTCATTTGCGTTTGCTTGTCTATACATTTTAAGTACAATTTAATTACTCATGTTAGCAAACCACATACTCGTATGTACCAACTTTCGTGTTAACTATCTGACGCAGATGAAATGCCTTGTACTTGTATGCTTAGCAGTAAGTGAGTACAAGTATTGTTATGTTTTGAATATATAATGCGCAAAGCTTTTATCTGATTATTTACTTAGTTAACATATTTTGGTGACAGTCGCTAACATTTATACATTTTTATCTAATTTCTAGCATTTTTCTGTGATATTACATCATAAAATAAACAGTTATTTGATTGATCCCATGCAAAAGTTAAAATTAATCGCTAAATATTTGTGTATATTCTGTGGGGTGTCAGGATTTACTTTGTCACAAAACTAACGCAAACATCAAAAGCAGAGATTATGATTAATTTTTCCATATTTTCTCATCATTAGTACAGCATAAGTGCCTACAATCATTATTTCCGTTGATAATTTTTAATTTATAAATATACTTATTTTTATTTCCCACAGTGATTTATTTGTTGTTTTGCAAATAACAAATCCTATAATATAGAGACAGGCATGAGCAATCATTTTTAGATTTATATTACTGATAAGATTTGATTTTTACCCTAAACACTGCAAAGTAAATTGATGAAATTACAACCTGTTGCTGCCTATATTTAAGCGTATATAATTGTTATTTGGGTTTTGTTGCAGATTGTGTGTTAATTAGTTTTTTTTTTATAATTATTATGCTCTTATATGCCAGATTAGATTATAATCTATCGATAAGCATTGTCATTTCAACATTTCACAGAGTTTTTTGTTACTGGTACGCCATGACGTATGAGTGATTTGACTGTTTGCTTCGTACCTATTCGCCCTGTATTTATTTATCTAAGTATGCAGGTACTGTGTTGTTTTTGTTGTTTGCACCGATAGTCAGTATCAGTGCAGAATATGTACGTCACTATTAATCGGCATAATTTTGCTGTCAATAATTTGTTGGGATTTTTTTATATCTTTTTACCCTTTTCATAAGATAAGATAAACAAACGCTTGTATTTATTCGAATAAATAGTTGAGCTAGATTTATATTAAATCTGTGCAAATCTGAGAGATAGCTTTACTAGTGCCTTAGCTTTTCACCAACGCAATATGGCTTGAGTCCCAGTAGATCAACTTTTGGGTGCAACTAAGAACGTAATGAAAATGAAAAGCAGAAAAAGACTCCCTCAAAGCTGTGGTAGGAAAAATTACGGTGGAAACACTGCCGACCTGCCAACAACCAGTGTCGAAACATGGAAAAACAGAGCGGGACCTGAACGCAATTTCAACAGCAAGCTCATATCTATGAGAAATATGGAACGCCAACTTGAAGTAATACGAAAGTGGTCCCAGGGTGGGTGATCGTTCAAAGATGGGGTAGTTTTGTAGTCGATGACGATGCACTAGGCAATATTTTTAACACCATCTGCAAAAAAATAATATTATATTTTCTATTTATATAATTATTTTGTTTTTATTTTTATTATTATATTTTTTATTTTAAATATTCTAATTTTTCTTTTATGCAGACTTATTTAATATTTTTATAAATTTTTATTATTTTATTTTTAGTATTATTACTGTTGTTATTATCTTCCTATGGCTTCATTTTTATTATTATTATTGTTATTTTTGTATAATTTTCTATATGTATAATTATTTTGTTTTTATTTTTATTACAATATTATATTTTTTATTTTAAATATTATAATTTTTCTTTTATGCAGACTTATTTAATATTTTTATAATTTTATTTTTAGTATTATTAAAGTTGTTATTATCTTTTTATGACTTCATTTTTATTATTATTATTTTTGTATCATTATTGTTAATATTTATTATTTTTTATATTTTTAATATAAGTTATTTTTTTCAGATTAATATTTATATTTTTATCGTTTTCAAAGATTTGTTATTATTATTATTACTTTCATTTTTAATCATTTTAATTATTGTCATTAAGTTAGTATTATTATTATTCTTATTTAAAGTATACTCCTAATTTTATTATTATTATTATTACATTATTAATATTCTTATTTTTATATTCCTTTTAAATTTTATTAATTTTTTTTATAACTGTTTTTATTAATTTTGTATTCATTATTATTATTTTCGTAATACTATTATATTTATATATTTGAATTTTATATTATTATTAATGAGTTTGAATTTATTCGTTTATTTATATTGGAATTTGTATTTATTTTTTGTTTAATTTTTATTGCTATTGTAATTTTTCTTATTAGTGCTCTTCTTATGTTTTATTTTTGGCATTTATTGTTGCACTAAACACATATGATCATATTTCCATATGATTAAATTTTCATGTATCGATTTCACAAATATATTTTATTATTTTAAAAATTCCACAATAAAATTATGTTCTTTATGCAGGTACTCATATTATTAATTATTTATTTAAATTGAATTATTACCATTTATAACAAAGAGAATAAACAACTGAAATTGAGTATAATTACATTACATAAACGTTAATATTAATTTACGCATTATCAACACCAAAAAATTATTGAGTATATACCTATATGCATACGAGTACATATGTTAAATATATAAAAACAAATGTGCGGAGTAATAAAAAAGTAGCAAAAGAATTTACGCATTAAACTAATTAAATATAAATTGTATTTCAAATTGTCACGTTTAGCTTTTAGTAAAGTGAGAAAGTCACTGTTTTATGTCGTGTTATATTTTATAAGACAGAAGATACTGTACCGTAATTTTAGGCCGCTTCTTTGCCCTGACTTCACACTGTGGTATTATTTATGTATATGTCTCTTCCTCAGTTATATAAAAACGTTTTGTGTCTTGCAATATTTTAATTTAAAGAATTTAAAGTTTTTTGTACTGCCAAAATACATAAAACTAAGTAGCTGCCACGAAAGGAAATGAAAAAATTAAACATATGTACGAGTACGTATGCATATATTAAAGGGTTGAATTTCCGTATATACCATTTAACTACCTCAAATAATATACTCGTTAAGCAACTTGATTATTTACTAATTTTATACTTGTTCCTCTGTTCATAGACTTCAACGAGACACTTAATTATTATTTATTTAGCCAACTCACGAGCAGCATACTAAACAAATATATTTATGTACTGACAGGCATAAGCTTAAACACAAACATACAAATAATATTTCAAATATTTACATCTTCTTCAGCTATTAGCTATATAGTAACCACTAGAAAGGTGGGAATATGAATAATATATATATCCGAATGTATTTGTTAACCTAATTCACAGTCAACGCCTTAAAATAGGCTATATTGTAAGTTCGGTATGATTATAATAATATCTGGTATCGGAGAATTCGTTACAGACAAGCCATGAGGAAAATTATGTGAAGTTTACAAAGGAAATAATGAAAAGTCAGAAGAGTAATTAAACAATTGTAATTTTATTCCTATGGTAGTCGGTTAACTTTTCCTAGAGGGTCGCTATACAAATATACGATGACATCCAGAAGGCAACAAGTAATTAAATTTATACCCCAAGTGATTTATCCTTTCGGCAAGAATTTATGGTTGTTTAAAAGTTGAGAAGTTCTTGTGCTTTTAAGTAGTCTGGATTAACTTTAAGCTATGCTATTAATGGTCTTAAGTAATTTGTTATAAGAAATTTATGAATTAGTATATGAGTAAAGAAACAAATTTCTACAATGAATCTGCAAATATTATTCAGTTTCCATTTAAACTCAATAAATAGTGATACACTCATGTACGTGGTTATACTTCGATAGACAGAAATAAAATAAAAAACTAAAATTAAAAATTAAATAAAATAATATAAAATAAAATAAAACAATAAAAGTTAACATAAACAAAATAATTTAAAACAAAATAATATAAAATAAAATATAGTACAAGAAAATACAAAGAAATAAAGGAAATTAGATTAAAATACGAAAAAAATAAAAACTAATAAAATAAATTTGAAATAAAACGAGATAAAATTAAAGAAGAAATTAATTAAAAGTAAAATTAAATTAATGAAATAAAATAAGTACAATAAAATAAAAAATTAAAGGAAATTAGATAAAAATAAGAAAAAAATAAAATGCAATAAAATAAATTGAAATAAAATGAGATGAAATTAAAGAAAAAAATAAATAATAGTACAATTAAATAATAATGAAATAAAATAAGTTAAAAATATAAAAGAATATTTAAAAAAATTATATAAGTTAAACTTAAATATTTTAAAAAGAAAAATAACATATAAAAATATAAGCTAAAGTAAAACAAAATGAAACAAACTGAAATAAAATAAAATAATTTAAGCAAAATAAAATAAAATGATACAAAATAAAGTAACACAAAATAAAATATACTAAAATAAAATAAATTAAAAATAAAATAAAGACAACGAAAATGTTATATAATATAAAATAAAATAAAATATAATAAACCAAATAAAATAAGATAAATTAGAACAGCATAACAAATAAATAATAAATATTTCTTTGCTTAAAATAAATTAAAAAAAAAGGAAATGAGATAAAATAAAATAACTAGAATTATTTTAAACTAAATTGAAACAAATTATTATATAAAGTAAAATAAAACAAAATAAAGTAAAATAAAAGAGAAAATGAAATAATTTAAAACAAAATAAATTAAAAGAGTTTCAGATTTCAAATTTTAGTGTATTTAATTTTTATATTTTTGTGGAAGAAATGAAAAGAGTAAAAGCCTCCAAAATAAAGATAAACACCCAAACACAATGCACAAGATAATAACAATAAAATAAAATTGAAAGTGAATTTATATGTAAAAGAATGATAAATACAAAAAATAACAATTTTGAAAACAACAGCTAATTCGCAAAATCAAGCGTACGAGTACATATGTATGTAAATATTCAATGTTTATACTCCTAAACCAATGTTACTGATTACTTATACTCCCACACATGTAGACAAGGCACACTTAAATACGTATTTAAACAACGTACATATGTATATATGTACCTTCAAGTGATAAGAAAACATATTGAACATTCATTTATTGAACTTTCAATGGTGAAGCCATAAGCAGGAAATATGTTTTTCGGCACGCGTTGCCACTCCACACATCATTCGGTTGTGTGTTTGTGATAAATAAATAAAATATTGTTAATGTTGCATATTTGAGGGTACATGGCGCACTTGTTGAGGTTCCATATTATACAAATCGTTTAAATATGCTACATATTCAAATGACTGGTACTGTTATTATTATTAAAGTTGTCGTTTTTTTTTCAGCAACATATTATATTGTTGTGTTTTAGTAAATGTGTGCTTTTGTGTTTATTTAGGCAGTCTGTTTTGCTTAAATAATTGCTTTCAGAAATGTGTTTGAACTATGGAAAATTAATGAATATAAAATAAAAAATAAATTGGACAAAATTAAATTAAATGAAAATAAAACAAATAAAATAAATTTAAACAAAAAATAAATAAAATCAAATAAAACATTGAATTTAACTAAAATATAATATGACTAAAATAATATATTAAATGAAAAAAATTAAATCGCTGAAAATTAAATAAAATTAAATTAACATATTTATAATGAAAAAAAAAAAATTAAATATGAACGGAATAAAAACTAATAGTATAGATTTAATAAAATAGTATAGAATTAAATGAAACAAAAATTAAAAAAAAATAAATAATTTAAAACAAAATAAAATCAAATAATATTAAATGAAATGAAGTAAAATAAAATTAAATATAATAAAATTAAATTATAATAAATAAAATGAAATAAAGTAAAGAAAATAAATATTTCATTTTATTTTATATATAAATAATAAAATATAACTAAAAAATAAAAAAATATTAAAATAAAGTAAAATAAAATATAATGAAAGGAATAAAAAATTAAATTTATTATAAAATAAATCTTAAAATATAAAATAAAGTGTAATTAAAATATAAAAAAATAAATTAAATTAAATGCAGGAAAATAAAATAAAACTAATTTAAGAAATTAAATGAAAAAAACTAAATCCCTTAAAATTAAATAAGATTAAATTAACATATTTATAATGAAATAAAATAAATATGAGCTAATAAAATAGATTTAATATAATGGTATAGAATTAAATAAAATAAAAATTAAAAATAAAATAAAATAATATGAAACTAAATAAAAACAAATAAAATGAAATAAAATAAAGAAAATAAAATTAAATATAATGTAATTAAATTATATTAAATAAAAAGAAATAAAATTAAAAAGTAAAAAAAGTGTTAAAATAAGTTAAAATAAATATAATGTAAAGAATAAAAGAAATTATTATAAAATAAAATATTAAGAAGTAAAATAAAAACGAATTAAAAAATAAATTAATTAATTAAAATTAAATGCAAGAAAAAAAAAATAAAACAAAGTAAATTTAATAAACGTTAATTAAAATAAAATAAAATAAAAATATATTTAAAATAATATAAAATATAACAAAATAAAATATTATAAAATAGAATAATGTAAAATAGAATAAAACAAAACGAACTAAAACTTGATTTATAGGTTTTTAAATTTTTTTTTGAAAACTCTTCCTAGACAGCCTGTGAAAGGACTCTTTTTTTCTGGTATACATGCCAGCTCGCAACAGATATCTATTATTAGATTTCCCTTGGTAATGAAACATTTCGTGTTTTTATTGCTTACACTAGTTTGTATTTTCCAATGTTATCTGCCAAGAATTCAAACAGATGAATAAGAAATAGTAATTGAAGGAAGATCACTTTTACTTTTATTTTCTGTAAATTTCCTCTCCATCAGTTAAAAAACTAATTATACTACCACCATTTCCTCTACCAAAAAAAAACTTATCTTATTTCTGCTTTAACAAATGTAGTTAATATACTAACATATTAATAATTATTTTACTCTTTACATTACCTTTGTCAATTTTCCTTTCTTACAAATTAACCACTTTTCAAATATTAACCGCGACTAAACATTTTTTCACTTTCCATCTTACTTTGCACCACTACTCAACTATAATGTACCACAACTACTAAGCACAAATTGGCGCCATCTAACTATTCATCTCACAATACATGTCTTTGGAGAATTTTTTTCTGACATTGACATTGGCCGGAAGCCATTCAAAAGTCACTTACACGAAATAATGTCCTTGCTCTCGCTCGCTAACAGTTCGAGTATTATGCTATGGCTGTTTTTAGCAGCAGCTTAGTCCTTCGCTCTATAGGTCTGTATGTCTGTATGTTCAACCAGTTGCGCAAATTTTTTGTGACTTCTCCTTCTCTTTGCTGCGCTATTCAGTTATTTGGGCTGACAATTTGCGGTTAAACAGACAAAAGCGTATACTGTCAGCAAATTAAGATGAAGCTTTATGGTGACGCTAAAAGTTGTTTAAATATATATCATACATATACACTACCTGTGGGATTATTTGTATTGTGATGTCAAGGAGGATGGAAAGATGCATTCCACATTATGCAATCTTTGGAATTTGTTCCGAGCAAAGTTTATTAAATAAAATAGAGCAAAATATTCAAATAATAAAAAAAAAATATTTAAATATTTTTCATTAACTAATATCTTTTTTTAAAGAAAAAGTAAAAGAGAAATGGGTAAGTTCATATGTCTGAGAAAAATTGTTTTAAAAGCAAAAGCCAATCTACGCTAATAATTTAAAATTTTCCTAAAATTAGTTAGGTTTGTAAAATATCTTCCCACCTACAAGTTTTTGTACTTGTTGCATTTTAACTTCTTATGCTGGGGCGTATAAGTAACATTTATTAACATTTATTACAAAATGTTGCGCATACGCCATGCAGGCGATGAATAATAGTCTTTTGTTGCTATAATTACGTTCAAGGTATCTTAAGACTACTGCAAACATACATATATGTACGTGTGTGGTAAATACATTTAAATAATTCTTAGAGATTTTGCTGCTAATTAAACTTCGCTGTTACGAAGTTGTTGTAAGAATGAAATTAATGTAATTTATGGGATATTTAAAGGCAAATATTTACCATAATTTCTTCCAGATTTAGAAATATATGTGAATGCGAATGGGAATGGGAATGGGAAAGTGTGCGAATATAAATACAATAGGAAAAATTAAAACGAATACGAATGCGAATACGAGTACGATTAAGTATAAAAATGTGAATAGGTAAAACAAAAAATTAAATCAAATAAAATAATATATTATATAAAAAAAGTAAGTCTAAATTTAAATCAATAAAAATAAAATTATACATAAAAAATACTAAAATCAAAACATTGAAACATAATGAAAAAAATAAATAAATAATTAATTAAAATAATATAAAAAGAAACAAATTAGAATAAAATAAATAAGTTGATATAAAAATAAAAAAAAAATAAAATAAACACAAAAATAAATTAAATGTAAAAAAATGAAATAAATTAAAATTAAATAAAAAGCAATAAAAAATTTATAAAAACACAAAATTAAATAAAATAAAAATAAAGTGAAAGAAAATGAAATAAAATAAAATAAGATAAATTAAAATAAAACTAAACAAAATAAAATAACATAATTTAAAATAAAATTAAATAATCCACTTAATGCACGACTTGATGTTTTTTAGCCTTTTAACATAGATTATTATAAAAATATTTATTATTTTGGAACACAAACTCGAAGGCGTTGATCTGTCGTTCGTAGGTATATATATTGATTTAAAAATATTCTGAAATAATTTTTTTGTATGCAGGTCAGCATTGTTGTGAACAATGTTAACCGCTCATCCAATGCGGCTCTGCCAAATGACATTTAATTCCTTTTTTATTGTCCTCACAATTAATATCCAGTATTTTTTTTTTGTTCAAATGAAGACTAAATAATTAATTTTAAAATCATTTTATTTGGCAAGTGTCACCTTTTACTAAACACTTTCTGCTTTCTATTATATCAGCAGTGCATGCATTTTAATATTTTTCTTTTCAAAAATGCTTGATGGGTAGAAAATATATGGGGTAATATGGCATGATAAACCGTTAATTTCAGACTTCTTTATTTAAAGGCACTGAAAATTTAGCTTTATTACTTATCATTACTACTTTCTATTCATAAAATATCTCTCTTTATATGTTCAATTATATACTCTGCTTTAATGCAGACAATGACTATAAATTACCAGAAATTTCGCACTAATTTTCTTTCAAATTACCAACAATTATTCTCTTATAAACATATTTTTTTTTAGGTTTTCATAATTTTCTTGTCATTTTATATATGCATATATTTTTTTTGACACATAATAATTGTCTCATCTTTGTCATTCATACCCACTATATTGTCCCATAATTATTATTAAAGCCATATGGTCGCATGTATGTATGTATGCTTGAATTTTTTGTATTTACGATTGTATGTATTTTCATGAAAATTTTGTCACAGACGACATAAGCACTCAGCATCAAACAAAAAATCAACTCAACCGCAAAGAAACTCATAATTCAAAGCACCAGTTATGAATGTCCGTTAATGCCTGTTTTTGTGTAAATTAATATTTCACTTTATACATGAGCGTAAAAATTGCTCAAGTGGCTGTGGTTGTTGATATTGGGGAATGGGCATGCAAATGCGTTGAAGTTGATTTTTTTAATAGAATAAATATAAAATGTAATAATATATAAATATATTAAATAAAAACCATAAAGCAAAATAAAATAAAACCAAATTTAGTCTATTTAATTTAAATAAAAATATATAAAATAAAAGTAAATATTATAAAATAAAAAAAAAATATATAAAAAAAATAAAATAAAATAAAAATATTAAAATAAAATTGAATTAAACGACATAAAATAAAATAAATTAAGTAAAGTAAATTAAAATAAAATAAAATAAAATAAAATTTTATGAAATAACAGTAAAGTAAAATAAATAATAAAAATAATATAAAATCAAAAAATAAAAATAAAAAACAGTAAACTACAAAAAAAAAAAATTCATTAAAATCAAACAAAATTGAGTTAAACTCTATAAAATAAAATAAAATGAAGTAAATGAAAAAAATTTAAATTAAATTAAAACAAAATAAAATAAATTAAAATGAATTAAAATAAAATAAAATAAAGTAGCAGGTGTGTTAGTTGAAATTTGCCGGTTTTACTAGTAGATGTCGCTAGCAATATGGCCAAAATGGTCAATACTTCGAATAAAAATATTTTGAGATTCCTCTGAAAATTAAGTGTTTTCTTTATCGAAAAAACCGGCAAACTTCAACTAACACACCTGGTAATATATGGTAAATAAATTAAAAAAAAGAAATCAAATCAAATAAAATATATTAAAATTAAGTAAAAATAATTAAAAGGTTAAAATAAAACTAGATGAAAAAAATTAGAAAAACTAAATAAAATTAATTTAAAGAAATAAAGTAAAATAAAAAAATGAATTCTCATTATGTATTAAAAAAATAAAGTAAAATAAAAAAAATGAATTCTCATTATGTATTAAAAATAAAAGTTGCTTGTATATAAAAGTAACAATAAAGGTAAGCAGTTTTTGTTCCAAATATATAAAATATGGTAGCCAGGGATATGCGCTTATATATACATATATATATAGTTTTTAAAACAAACCTCTCTCTACACCTTTCTCTAAACTCATCTTGAACTCAATTCTCTATTGTTAAGTCAAGCCAAATTCTGTTGAAATATTTTTGAATGAAAATAATTAAGTGAAAATTTATGCTAAATTCCTCTATACAAAATTTTTTACCTATTCTCTGGCAAACATACTTTACAACTTTTCTCCTGCTACTATTCACTTCTGCCTAGCTCATTATTAACTATTTTCTCCCGCTCTTTTTCGTCTGCATTCATGACAATATTGTAATGGCAAATTAATTAAAAGAGACTTGCTTGAGCTGACACAGTTGAAAGAATGTTTGACATGAGGTATTTTCTTTGATTGCTGTTGGGCAATTAATTTCAGTGAGAAGGTCGGTAGGATGGTTGCTGGTAAACTATTTAATTGGTAGTGAAAGGCATGTGATATACAGGTAATGAACTGCATAGCAGTATTTTAATTTATTTTTCGCTAATAAAATAAAATAAAAAAATAATTAGAATTACAATTATGCGAGTATATATATATTTAAATATAACTGAAACTTTTCATTTCTAATTTTTTTTTTTTTCTTTTTTCTTTTAATTTTTTGAAAACTCCTAGATTTTTTCGTTAAATACATATTTACTTGGGATTTTATTTTATTTTAAAATTAATTTATTTTATTTTGCTTTAGCTTAATTTATCTGACTAGTCTTATTTTATTTTATTTTAATTAATTTATTATTATTTTTATTTTTATTCTCTTTTCTTTTGTATTATTTAATTGAATTAATTAAATTAATTTATTAATTATTTCTAGTTTTTTTGTTTTTATTTTCATTTCACTAGTTTTATTTATTTTAATTTATTTTTACAATTTTATTTGTTTTATTATTTTTGATTATTTATTTTACCTCATTTTATCTTTCTCTTTTATTTATACTTCAAACGATTTTAAAACAAATTGTTACTTTTATGTCGGTTGGTTACAATGTGTGAAACAAACATGTGGTTGGCCACAATAAAATTGAATAAAGTTGTTTATAAAACACAATTGTAAAAACAGTAGCATACTTGTGTGCTTTGACATATAAACGAGTATTTTTCTACTTATTTCCACCTATATGCATATACATAGATATATATATAAATATATATTTTATTTTAATTTATATATATATATATAAATTTGCATTCTTTGCTCATTTTTCTGCTTTATTTTACTGTTGTTTTTTTACTCTTGTCGCATAGTGGCAGTTCAACGAATCGTAAAAGTGATTTACATTTAAATAACCCTCATTAATAATATTGCTTGTGGTTTAATATTGGTTTTACAACATGTATTTATTCTTTTATTCATGGCAGAAATGGCAAAGTTAATTTTTTTTTTTGAATTTTAAATACATATTTAAATAATTAAGATGACACATCTGCTTGCGTGGAGTCAAATAAAATGTTTTTATATCGAATATTCTATATGTGCAGGTATTTCAAAAATTATTTATACTAAAAACAACAACCAAAACTGAACGAAGGGTTTATCATTTTGACTTACATATTGCATATTCTGCCTGTTGTATTTTTGAAAGGTTTGCGAAATTACTATACGAATTTCATTTTGTAAAAATTCCCTGCCCACAGGCTTCGTCCAGATTAAGCTAACAATTAACTTTACAATCAAAAGCAATGAAGTTGTGTATACGCCGTGGCACTACAGTAGCCATGATCTTCTTTGAAAGTATTACCGTAAAACTTTTCCTAAAATTATTTCCGAGCAAATTTTGCCACGGCAGCAGCTGTGTTGGTCACAAAACGGAAGGTCATACAAAATTAAAAGAATAACTTTCTTAATGCAGCCGTTCACAACACAATATGCGAGAGCAAATTCGACCAAAAATCGTTTATAAAGAGAATATATCTATCAGAGATGCCACAAAAACTTGGCCATTAGGCTTCGTTATTCAGCCATTTCGATTCTCTAGTTAACCTCATGAGGTCTATGACTTGAATGTCGGCTTTCTTCCACAGAACATAAAGCATTAGGGTACTAAATTTCCGAGGTATGCCTATATTTCCATCTTAAGACGGGTTGTTCATATGTAAATTTATTGAGAGATTTCTAGGTTGACTGAAAGAAAGTTGAATAGGAAAGTGCCCTGAGGAGACACCTTCAACGACTATCTAGGCAAAATTTGATCCATCCGTGCATATTTCTAGGCTGACAGCCGGAGTGTGGTAATAATCTTGCTATTCCTCCCTGCTGCCAGTTCGTGTACTGAAGTGTTTCTCAAGGAATATAATCGGACAGCATCGAACTGTATAGCTTGGCATGAAATCGTATTTATTCAATATTTCCGACTATCCTAATAGCTGAGGGAGCAGTAGATTTGACTCTCTTACACGAAATGCGGGTATTGCTGTCGACTGTTATACCGCAAAGTTCAGTGGCAAGATGTTGAGTATTATATTAGAGCCTCACTTGGCGAGCACCACTGGCCCACCTTATTTTATCTTACTTTATATTCTTATTTAATTTATTATTTTACTCCTTTTCTTATTTTATTTGATAATTTAATTTTATTTTATTTTATTATATTTATATATATTTTACATTATTTGCTTTTATTTTTTATTATATTATATATTATTTTTATTTAATTTTGTATTTAATTTTATTTTAATTTATTTTATGTTATTCTATTTTGTTTTATTAATTTTAATTGTTTTCTTCTATTTTATATAATATTATTTTGCTTAATTAATTTTATTTTAATTATTTTAGTTTATCTTAATTTATTTTATTTTATTTTAGTTAGTTTTATTTTATTTTAATTTTTTTTATGTTGTGCTAATTTTTATTTTATTTTATTTTATTTTATTTCAATTTAATATATTTTAATTTATTTTGGTTAATTTTAATTTATTTAAATTTTTTTATGTTAGGTTATTTTTTATTTTATTTTATTTTGTTTTAATTTAATTTTATTATATTTATTTTATGTTATTTTATTTTATTCTATTTTATTTTTATTTATTTCATTTTATTTTCTTTCATGTTTTATGCCTTGATGTAAGTCACAAGTGTAATTATTCGAAAGCCAACACTTCAGAAAGTTCTTAAAGAAATCTTCCATAGATTTTGTGGTGATAGCCACGAATTAGCAGACTTAATAAACGACAAGGACCTGTTGATATGCTGTCTTAGCTACTTAAAGATATGCTTAATGTAAAATAATAAAAGCCAGTAGAATAAAGAAGTATTTTGGTGCACACTTAATGAGTGAAGGCACGCAAGAGAGTGTTGCCTTAGATGTGGTTGCTGTTTCAAATAAGGAAAATTTCTCTCCTTTTTTGTAGCATTCCATTGCTTGCCTATTGTCTAGCGTCCTTTACACTCTCACTCTTTTCCACATTAAAATTTGATTAACACACGACTCGTTTAAGCAAAAGCCGGCAACATAGAAAGTTGGATTAAATTAAATTACAAGGAATTAATTTAAACTTCTGCTCATTAAAATTACGCTCGACGGACATGGTGTATGCGGCTGATGGCTGGCAAACCTTTTGCTTGAAAATTTTTAATTTATATGCCGCATTGCTTATCGTTACGTATTCTCATTGGTATTTATTACATTTTATTACCTTGAAAAGTGTGCTTTTCAATTTTATGAATTTTCAAAGGGTTTTTCGTTGCACTTTTTATTTCCATTGGAAGGGCTTGAGTTTATTTCGCTTAAGTATTCAGAAAAAAAGTTGTTTTCCATTCGTGTATAATCTATTTTCCGCCAAATTGTAATGAGCATCTTGATGTGTTTCCACCAATCGCATTTATATTTTTTTCTATACATATTGAATCTTCCTCTAGTCATGATTCGTTCCCATGACTCGCCGCCTAGTAGTTATAAGCTCAAGTCCGAAGCTCAAGAACCAATTAGTATTCTCTGTTGATATCCTTCTGTTTATTATCTCACTGCGCTACGTGGCTGTTATTCCATATAAATAAATATATTTACATAAGTGTATACAAATTATATTTTAATCTGTCCTTCAAAGCATTATTACACATGCACACACACACACACATCTGCTCTAAAGCACGAGCAGCTGGCATGACAGTCAATATATGGAAGTTATTTTTATAAAATCACAAATAATTTTCCGCTCCTTTGTGGCTGGCTACGCCGCTGATCACGTAGCATCGAAGGTATTTATTGTGTTTATTTTTAGTGTTTTCTACATAATTATTGACAATTTAAAACTCATTTTGCATATGAGAATAACATAATACCATAATACTAATATTGTGGAGGGAGGGACAACTTGGAATATTAAACGTTTGTCCGCTGATGAGTATGATTTTATGGAAAGGTTATGGATCAATCGTCAGTGTAGAACCTGCTGTTCGCGTGTGAATAAAAAGCCTGTAGAGCTAGAAGAGGATATACCGGCATTGGAAGGAAGCCAGAGTTATTAGTCTAGCACTATTAGAAGCCCTCCTAAGGGAATGTTTTGTCAACGCTACTGTGATAACTTTTAGCTTCTAAATGACTGGCCAACTGAGAGGTACGTAAATGCCTCAGAAACTTGACATCTCCAGTATTTTGTATTAATTCTGAGAAGATGACGAATATGGATGCTCAATATAAGGATGAGAGGTTTTGAGAAGCCTGTTGAACATACAAGAAGTTGTAGTTCTTCTAGGTGAACGCTAAAACCAAAAGTTACACTGAAAAAAGTTACTCAACCTTTGTCTAATCGACTTAGCTCTGGAAGACATTGCTACGAAATCTGTTGTGAGATTCACGGCTTCTGATGAATTCTCGGGCAAAAAACTTCGCTCATAATTCAGTAAGCGAAGAAAGGGAAAGAGAGCAAATATACATACTAAGCAAGCGATAACTTGGGGAAAAAGATTTCCGTGGGTGCTCAGGTAACCCTTGAAGCTTTCCAAATATTGTAATATTTTTCAGGCAGAGGACGCTTTGATGAGAAAAGTTTGGTGAGCCAATCCACAGCACAGAAAGCAATATTATATACATCACCATATATTAGGTAAAGTAAAAAGTTCGTTCGGTTTTTATCTAAGAGATGGCGTTATTGTCCATAGTACTAGTGTTACGTGTCGCATCATGTCATACTATACGGCGCTAAAAACGTGTTTATTCGCACTAAAAGTTTGCCTTTGACAGTTTTTCGATTGATTGACTCAGTACGTTGTGAGCGCTCGTCAAAGATGGACACCAGCAAAGGGAAAATTCGCTAGATTTTACAATTTTTCTTCGATCAAGGCGAAAAAGCAGCCAAAGCTGCTGAAAAAATTAATTAAGTTTATGGGCCCTATACTGTAAACGAACGTGTAGCACAAAAGTGGTTTGCTAGGCTCCGTTCCGGTAATTTCGTTGTCAAAGATGCACCACGCGTCGTGAGGCCTGTCGTCGAAAATTGCAATAAAATCATGGAAATAGTGGAAACAGACCGTCACGTGAGCACTTATTTAATTGCTGGGGAACTAAAGATAAGCCAGAAAACCGTTTGGAACCATTTGCATAACCTTGGATTCAAAAAGAAGCTCGATGTTTGGGTGCCACACGATGGACCGAATTTCCATCTGAGAATCGCTGCTGAATCGCAACAAAATCGACCCATTTCTGAAGCATTTGGTGACTGGCGATGAAAAGTGGATCACTTATGACAACGTGTTTGGTGGGATTGGCAAGGAATCATCTCCTACGAGCTGGTCTCCTATGGCCAAACGCTCAATTTGGCCCTCTACTGCCAACAACTGAATCGCTTGAAGGCAGCACGCATCCAGAAAGGTCATCTTTGATCAACAGAGGCCGAATTGTGTTCCATCAGGACAACGCCAGGCCACACACGCCTTTGGTGACGCGCCAGAAGCTTCATGAGCTCGGATGGGAGGTCCTAATGCATCCACCTTATAGTCTGGACTTGGCACCAAGTGATTACCATCTTTTCCTGTACATGGCGAACGTGCTTAATGTTGAGAAGTTAGCCTCAAGAGAGGCCTGTGAAAATTGGCTCTCCGAATTTTTTGCCAATGGGGACGCAGCCTTCTACGATGGGGTATAATATTTGACTTAAATCAGACAAATGTACACAAAATTATCATATTTTGAAAAATCAATTAAAAAACCGAACGAACTTGTTACTTGACCTAATAGATACCGGCGGATTAGAAGCGTACCATCATTTTTTAATCGAGTATATGGCGGCCGTAATAGCCGAGTGATTAGCATTGCGTACTGCCTTTCGGAAGGTCACTCATAAAATAACCATCGGCCGTTCGGAGGCGGAAAGTTTTGATTTTCTATTTTAATTGAAAGAAAAGTGCAGCTGAAGCCCACAGAATGATTGTGAAAGTTTATGGCGAATTCGCCCTTATCGATAGGTCATACAGAGAGTGGTTTCGATGCTTCAAAGGTGGTGATTTTAGCGTCGAAGACAAAGAATGGCACACAAATAAAGAGGAATTGGCGGCTTTACTTGGTCAAGATCCATGCCAAACTCAAACTAAAATCGCGAAATCATCGGTAGTAACTCAGCAAATAATTTCTGTTCAATTTGCATATATTCATAAACAAGGCAATTTAGTGCCGTACGAGTTGAAGCCAAGAGATGTTGAAAGGAAATTTTTCACCTTCACATCAAAGGAAATTATTTTTGCCACGAATCATGACTGAAGAAGAAAAGTGGATATACTACGTTAATCCCAGGACAAAAAAGTACTATACCAAACCTCATAAATCCGTTCCACAAACGTTTACATCAGTGCCAAAGAAACCCACCCACGGATCAAAGGGATGTAGTAGAAGTAAACGGGTTTTGATTCGGCAACCTGAAAAACTGCCTCGAAACGCTGATATGGGAGATTTAACTCACCCGTCGTATTCCGAAGACCTTGCTTCTTCCGACTACTTTGTTTTTCGAGCGATTAAATTCGTGGTCACCGGTTCTGGTCTTTTGAAGTAATCGTAGTATGGTTCAATGATTGGATCAAAAATGGAGAGGGCAAACTTTTTAGAAATGGTGTTCAAAAATTACCAGAAAAATGGTCATTTCACTACTTTTATATGATGTATTTTTTAGCAATCGTTAAAATATCCAGGAAAAAATTTTGAAAAATCTATAGTAAACTTTTTGATTTAAAACGACATAATTCGAAGAAATTATTGCTTCTTCAAAAAAGTAAAATAAAAAAAGTTTATAAAAGTTCACTTATCATTATTATCCAAGTTATATAGCTTTTTTTTTCTTGTAATTTTCGTCATTATAAAAGCACGAATTAGTAATTAGACATATTTTTTTAAGCCATAAAAAGTAACCAAAAAATGCACAAAAAAGTAAGCTAAAATTATATTTCGAAAACATTATTTAATTATTAACAATTTTTTTCTCTATCGCATTCATTTTAAAACTATTATTTTTATATATTTTATATTTGAAAAGTTTTAATTTTTATTTTTGAATTAATTTAATTCTCATTTCTTAAAGGTTGCCTAAGGATTTGTTTTATTTTAAGTGTAAATTTATTACTGAGTTTATTAGTTGCGAGTGAAGCTTATTATTTCAAAAGTATTGATAAAGCAGTGGCTTGTGACAGTAGATATTGTTACTAATAAAAAGTCTCGCTTACCATGGGACACCACTTTTACTTAATTTTTTTTAATTTAAAATTGAAAGTGGTTTAAGTAATGAAAAACTAATGAAATGTTGAATTTTAGTTGAATTTTTTAATTTAATTTCATCTACTACTCCATGCACTCATAAGACACTTACCTAATATGTATCTGCCAACTATAAAATTTTAAGCCTTTAGTGTTGAAATTTTCAATTTTATTTTGTGTTTTAAGCGCGCGAACAGTTTTTCTTGCAACAAAATTCGTTTCCTCAAAATTTTTTTACCGATTAAAAACACTGAAACCACACGCCAACTGACTGAGGAACCTGTTTAAGTGTTTAAGCGAAAGTGCTAGAATGTGCTGTTTATTTTAGCTGATTAAGCACTTAGATATGTACTCACAGTTGCAGTTTCTTTTTTTAATGAAAAACAGTCAACAAAGCTAAATGAAACTTTTCCAATTAATGTCACACAAGCAAAGACAATACTAACACACTTGGAAACTGCAATTTAAATTTTTGGTTGCTTTTAAGTTTTCGCACACTTTACTTGGCGCCAAAATGCAATTTGTTGAGCACGAGTAGTTAGTTAGCACACGAAAGTTTAGTTAACGTTTTTACGCTTTTAAAAAATCAAAATTCTAATTATTATTATTTTTTTTTTTGCTTGTTATGCACTCTTCCCTTCAACTCTAAGCACTGCTGGTATTAACTTTGTTAACAATTCAACCCTGACTGTTTTGTTAGAACTTATTGTGTTGCTTTGATTTCTTTTCGCGAGTTACTTTCAGCGGCCCGCGTTAGAAATGAATGAAGGCCGATATAGCGGCGTTTGAGTATTTATATTGTTGCATACGAGCGCTGGTAACAGTGTTACGAGTTGATGTATCCACGAAGATAACGCATACGCGTGCCGAATACGAACAGTTGACGATATAAAAATGTTATTGTTCGTATTCATGTAACTGTATACTGTGTATAGAAGGATTTGCAAGTTAACACGTGTTATATGAATATGTTGCATGCGATATATTTTGTTCTTAAAATATTATGTATATCTTTTAACATTAATATTTTAATTCATATGTTATTAACAGTGACAGATGTGGGCATATGAGTTAACAGTGTTATCCCTGTTATTTGAAACTAAGCAGAAAAATGAAACAAAAATGATTAAATTTAATTTATTTTCTTTATGGTATATGTCATTTATTAAATTTTATTACACTACAATATATTTTATATTAGTTTAAATTATTTTAATTTACTTTATTTTAATGAATTTAGATTTTATTTTATTTGATTTAATATTATAATTTATTACTTCATTTTTTTATATTTTTTTTATTCTTTTATATGATATGATAAATTTAATTTTGATATTTTATATTTTATTTAATTTTAATTTTTATTTTTTTTTTAAATTAATTTAGTGAAACTTATTATATTTTATAGTTTATTATATTATTCTTTATTTTATTTCAGTTCATATAATTTTAATGACTTTTAATTTATTCTATAATATTATATTTTAGTTCAGTTTGTTTTATATTTTTTTTATGTAATTGAATTAAATTTTATTTTATTTACTTTATTTAGTTCTTTTATAAACAATTTTTTGT
Organism: Ceratitis rosa; assembly: GCA_037013455.1. NCBI lineage: Eukaryota > Metazoa > Arthropoda > Insecta > Diptera > Tephritidae > Ceratitis > Ceratitis rosa. The sequence goes on along the minus strand of JAWMAG010000069.1, from coordinate 4,616,171 downwards.
TACGTTCCATTAAATGAAAATATTTATTTTTGCATTTAGATTTCTAAATTTACTTTTATTTTTTATTTTTATTAATTTTAGTTTACGATATATTGTTTTATTTTATTTTGTTTAATATCTAACTTACGTGTAATCTAATTTAATTCTAATAAATTGTGTTTATTTATTTTACTTTTTACTTTGTTATTTTAGAATATTTAGTTTTATTTTTAATTATTTTCTTCTTTTTTTAATTATTTTCTTTTAATTTATGAAATTTTTCTTTGATTTATTCAATTTACTTTATTGTTTTAATTAATTTTTAATGTTTTCTTTAATTTATTCAATTTATTTTTTTTATTTTACTTTACAATGTTTTGTCAAATTTAATTTTGTCTTAATTTATTTTATTTTAAAATATTTTAAGATATTTTTACATGAATTACTTAAATCAATTACATGAATTTTTTTTTCTGAATTTGGTTTTGGTTTTATTTCAATATATTTTATTTATTTTTGTTTTCGTTAGTTTTTGATTTAGTTTTTATTTTTATTTAATACAATTTAATTTAATTTAACTTTAATGAATATTATTTTTTTTATTTTTCATTTTTTATGTGTTTTCCTTTGTGTTTTTTTAATTTCATTTCCCTTTATTTGATTTCAATGTATGCTTTTTATTTTAATCTTTTTTATTTTATTGTAGTTTATTTTATTTTATTTTAATTTAATTTATTGTATGAGACTTTTTTATTTTTATTTGTCTATATTTTTTAAATTATCAATATGTTATGTCGAAATTCACTTACTACCTTACGGCCCTGCTTGTGATTGATATTCACTTTCACTTTGATTTCTGTGTGATGTCATTGCTTTGAGCTACCGTGCACTCGAATTTCATTCGTCGTTGCATAACTATGTATTAGTGTTTGTACCCAAGTCTATGTTTGCTTTAGTGGGATTATGTATTTCCTTCTGTTTAGGATTTTTGACATTATTCTAACTAATACATCGATTTACTACTTGCAAGTAAGCCTACGCAAATTGCAATAACTGAAAAATGCGCAAAAGTACATGAACACACACTCACTTGCTTTATAAAATATTAACAACCTTTATGTGCTTATGTATTGTATTTACCTTTGAAAATGTTTGTTGTTGTTATTTCAGTACTTTATTAATAGTTCCCACGCGTAAAGTTATTGAATTCAATTTTCACCCAAATCCCACCGCTACTCCTTGGAACTTTTAATGCGTTTTGTGCAGCGGTTTTATAGATTTAATTATACCTTAATAACCATAATGGGAATTAATAAATTGCTTATAATCCGAAAAGATTTTAAGATTTTATTTATAGTGAATGCTCTTTAAACCTTATTAGTGGAGGAGGAGAAAAATTGAAAACTTCGTTTTCAACATGCAAGACGTGTTGGTGTGCTGGTGTAACCAGAGGGCTTAGAGAAAAATTATAATTTATAGAAAACGAATTTTAATCTTGATTATTAGAAAGGGCTGCCGTGGAATCCTCCTAAAATTTTTATTTCATTATAAACTTAAATTTTAATGTTCAGAAGCGGTTTCCTGTGGCAGATGATGACAGGATTTGGTTGTGAATCTTTTGTGCAAATTTAAATAATTTTTATAAATTATACTTACAGAACTTTTGTGCCATATATATAATTATATAATTTTTTTATCCGATATCATGCAACACTATTGCGGAGAAAATCGCATATTTTAAGATATACCTAAATATAGAAAAGTTCGCTTATTTTCATGTGAGTATTTTTATATGTTTCACTAGTTGCTTTGTTTGCTCTTTATTTTAATGTTTAGTGTTACTTGTACAACATTTTATGCAAATTTTATGTTCACTTTGAGTTTTCTGTCAACACTTGACACCATTTATGTATATACGCTTCAGAGCCGAAAGTTTTACCACACATTCATATTTGCATAAATATTCAACTAAAATGATGGGAGCACAATTTTATTCGAGTGCTTGGCTGCAAATATTAAAATACTCCTATAAATGCTTTATATAATATTATTTTATTTTGTTTAATTTTATATTTTACTTAAATTTTTCTTTATTCTCCTTTATTTTTTATATTATTTTACTTTATGTTATTTGCTTTTTTCCAATTTTTTGATATTTTTATGACTTGTTTAAAATTATTTTATAATATTTAATTTAATTTATTTTATTATTTTTGTTTGCTTTTATTAAGTTTATTTTATTAAAGTTAATTTTATATAAAGTTAATTTTATTTTATTTCATTTTGTTTTATTTTATGGTATTTATTTTATTTTATTTTAATTAAACCTATATTATTTTATTTGATTTGATTATTGATTTATATTATTTTATTTTATATAATTTTTTTATTTTATTTTATTTTAATTTATTTTATTTTATTTTATTTTTTTGGTTTTATTTTATTTTTTTCTATTTTATTTCATTTTCTTTTCTCTTATTTTATTTTATTTTATTTTATTTTACTTTATTTTGTTTTATATTATTTTATTTTAGTTTATTTTATTTTATGTAAATTAATTTAATTGAAAAGAATTTATTTGAATTGAATTTTATTTTATTTCTTTTTTTAAATAAATTTATTTTATTTGGTATTATTTAAATTTATTTCGTTTTATTTAAAATTTTTTGATTTACTAAAGTCTCTACTTTTTTAATTTAAATTAATTTATTTTTTGTTTTTTATAAATTAAATAATGAATGTATTTACAGTTTTTTAGCTTTTCAATAAATAAAAAACATAATTTGAACGCTTCCACCTAGTTTTAATGTAATAATAACAAAGAAATACTTTCAAGCGTTCGTTGCAAAGTCTGAAAATAAAAATGTACTCAAGTGTAAATATGCAAATAATAAAATAAAGGGTGTTACTTTAACATTCTTAAAATAATAGGTCCATTTAATAGTTCTTAAAAGCCAAAGGGAAAACCAAATCAATAAAAAAATTTAATTGAAAAAGAAAATCAAAGATTCATTAAAACAATTCATTTATTTAGAGAAAAAGAAAAGGATTCTCTTAGAATTTTTGTTTTCGGCTGTGCAACCCTTTCAGTGCAATTAGGAAAACTAAAAAAAACTGAAGAATGCAATGCATTGTTATTTTAGAGTGTTACAAAATTGAGTTATGAGTGCATTCAACCACGAAAAAAAACAATTAAATATAAAACACATTATTATGAATTGATAGAAAATACTAAGAAAATAAATATCAAAGGAAAAGTATTTTCTTTGCTTAAATTAATTTAAATCTAATTTCATAAAAGTTAATAGGTAAAGAAAATAAGATTTTGAAAAATAGTGAAATCTATGATTAAATATTTTCAGTAAAAGATAAGAACTATTTGACATTTTTTTAATGCAATTTTAATTTTTTAAATTTAATGAATATTTTATTTTATTGCACTTAATTTTATTCTCATATTGCAGTTTTTTGTTATCCTAATTATTTTGATATTATATTTTTCCTCATTTTATTTTAATTGATATTCTTTTATATTATATTTATTTTTTTAATATGTTTTAACTTTTTCTTAGCCGAAATATATCGTAAAGCAAATTAAATATTGTGTTTTATTTATATCGACCTTAGGCCGGCAAATACATTTCGTTCAAAGCAAAAGGAATGGACACCAAAACTACTAAGATATTTTTATTTACTTAATTTAATTTTATCTGTTCTTAATTTATTCTATTTTCTTTATTTTTCCCTATGTATAATTTTTTTATTTAATTTATTTTTATTTGATTTTACTTTATTTTAGTTTATTTTTTTTAATTTAATTTTATACTAATATAAAAGAATACTGAATATATTTTTTTGTTTTATTTTCTTTTTTTATTTAATTTTATATTATTTTATTTTATATTATTTAAATTTTTTATTATAATTTGATTTATTTTGTTTTATTCCATTTATTTAATTTAATTTGTATTATTTTATTTTTTTTCATTTTTTTAATTTATATTATTTTCATTATATTTATTTTATTTTTTTTTTATTTTGTTTTAATTTATATTCATTTATTTGATTTTATTTGATTTTTTTGTTTTATTTAATTTTTTTACCTTATTTTTTTTAAGTTATATTATCTAATTTTATATTGTTTTTGAACTTAATTTAATTTTATTTAATATTATATCACATTATTTTATTTTATTTCTTTACTTTATTTATGTAAAAACTATTCACTCCCAATACGCCGAACAAGAGCTTAAACTAAGGTGTGCAGCTTAGCTATGTGTAAGCGGAAGACACGTATCATGATTCAATTTATGCACATTCTTCAGTGAAGGAAAAACAAAATGTATATTGTGTTAATACATGTTTTCTTGAATTCTTATTTTTTTCAATTTTTTTTTAAATATTTATGCTTTTGAAGTAACACAAAGAATTTAGAAAATACACGAAACAAATTTTATCACATATGTAGGTCCCCTTAGTGCGACGTGTTGCACAAGCACCAACTATAACACACACACACACCTGAGTTGCTCTTGAGAATTCTCAAAAATGCTACTTCTATGACGGCAAAAGGCGAAACTTAAAAAGTTGCAACACTGTAAGCATGCCCCAGAAGTATATATATAATGCAACAACAGCAACAACGGCTTTGTGCTGTGCTGCTTGCGGCATAAATGAAGTCAAATGAAGTTAGTGAGGAAATGCAGTCAAATAATTTTCAGAATATGTGAGTACGTGCACGCATACATATAAGTGAATAAGGCATTTAATTCATGTTAAGTATTGAAGCGCATACTTTTCACATTTCGCTGAATATGTTTGAGCGTTAAGTGTAGGTATAAGTGTTGGTAGATAAGGCACATATACGGATACTCGTATTGTTCTTCTTTTGCGCCTTTGAGTTTCTTTGAGTAGACATAAGTGAAAGGGACACTTATTATTACTACAACTCTTATATGCTTCCTCAAACGAGCGTCAACTTTTTATTTATGCGCGCATTTATTTTGTCATCCATGCGTAACGTCTGTGTTGGTTGTTCTGCTCAATTTACTGCGTAAACTGTTGTAAACTATGAAATAAGCTAAAAAAAAGTATATCAAAAATATTTTTTTTATAGAAAAGTGATTTCAATCGCGCTCTCTTCCATGTGAATATAAACAAATTTTATTGGCTTTTCAAAAAAATCTCGGCTTTTTTTGGGTACTATTTATTTATTTTTTTTTGATTATTCCAGACACAATATCTCGAAAATCTGAAAAATTTATTGAAAAATTAATTTTAATTATTTTTGAGATTTTTTTAATATAAATATTTTTACTAGAATTAAAAGCAAAAGAAAAATTCTCAGTCACAAGTCCGTAGGCTGCGATATGAAGGTTACAAAAAGAGCCTGAAGATGCAAAAGTATTTTGGGGGAAATAATTAAAAATTAACTATTGATTAACATTCACGTACAGAAGCATTTAAATAAAAAACTTTCAGTTTGGTAGGAAATAGGTAAGAAGAAAATGTGGTTATAAATACATACGTGTTTGAACTTTTAAGCGTTGATGAAAGTTTAATAGTTCAGAATTTCCTCAGGGTGAACTTTTTTATGCCCATTGACAAATATCAAGCTTTTACACCGTCATATTTTGCACATAGTTTTCACTTTATTGCAGCAATTTGTTGATTTCTGAAGCTTATTAACATAACGATACGAAAGTATTTCTTGTGCTTGCTTTAATGCTCAATAAATAGGACTGGTAAGTCGATGACTACATACAGTTCGGAAAGCAGTCCCACTTTAGTCAGTACGTCGGCTAAATCATTGCCCTCGATACACATATGACCTGTCATTCACAGTAAATGTGTATATTCTTATTCTACGGCAAACTTTTGGTTACTTTCAAAAATTTACTTACAAATTTGGTATTTTATTGTATATTGGAAATAAAAGTGGCAAAATTATATCGAAATTTTAAAAAAAGAGTTGAATGCCAATGTTATATAAGTTAAAGCCGCAAGTCATGCAATACAATTACCTGTTTTCGTCATTCATTTATTTATTGAAGACTAAAAATTTCGATTTCTAAAAATAAAAAAGATAAATTACTGTACTTCTCCAAAACTTTCTTCAAAAGTATTTCCGTAGCGTTTTAGTAATTTTAAATGTGTGAATGTTTGTGTTTTTTGTGCATGTGTATAATATAGATTAAGAACGTACCATATACATTTGTAGGTCACGGCTTGTTCATATTGAACTTTGGCGAAGCAACAGCTTGTGCTGCACACCGGGGCGTATGAGTGATTTTTCTTCATAAATTGTATATCAATTGTGATATTTTTTATTTATGTATTTTTTAGTTAAATATATATTTGCAAAAAAATGTGTGTTTAATGAAAATAAAGAGATAAATAAACAATAATTTTTAATGGTGGTCAACCAGTTTTTATGCCACGTGAACGGAAGTTTTGCATTAATAATTTATTATAATATATTAAGACAATTTTAAATTCGTAAAATAAATAAAATAATATTCTGTGTACGTAATTAACTTAATTAAATTCAATATGAAGGATATCAACATGAAATATGTATGACAATTATTATAATATTATCAATCAATGGTAACTATAAACAAAATTTCAACTAAACTGAACCAATATGAGTTTCCTCGAACTATTACTGGGAGAAAGTATATGGATGTGTGTTTGGTTTCTTATCAATCTGAACGTCACATACTGATTCTTCATTTATGAAACATTAGTTTAGCTTTACTTTGATATTTAAGGCTTAGCTACAGTACAATAGTTTAAATAATGCCAAATACGTGTTCGGTAGATACCCAAAATGTGGTCCGATCGGGTAGATTTTTAGTGTGTTTAATACTTTTATGTATTACCTGAACTTTCGATAAATTTAGATAAGTTTAAATAAAATAATAGTTTCAGTACAAAAGTCTTAAAATATGACATAGCAATACCGAGCGATATAGTCTGATCCGGAAATATTTTCAATGCACATAATTTAAACATATAATTTGAAAGCTTTTTTACACTTTTTTAGTACATAAAAAATATAATTATATTTTTCTTAAGTATACTAACCTTAGCAAGCACTTGAATATTTAAAAAATCTGTAAGTAGAAAAAAAATTATGTTTAGTATTTGTTATTATTTGCAAAATCAGTTAACTAATAATTATTTATTTTATTTATCAGCAAAATCTGGTATTGATTCTGATGATGGCATATACTACTGTATAGCTAGATTTCTGCTTAAATTGTTTATTTTTTATTACTATGGAAAATTTCTTCTTCAAGTTAAAAGAGTTGTTGTGGGAAAACGATTTCTGAGATTCCCCGGAATTTTAATTAATTTTTAAACATGCCTTGAAGATATCTCCTTGCTAACTGCTGCTAATGAGTGGTCTAATTTTCCGTAAGTTTCCAACAAATACAAAAGTAAACTCGCTCATGAGAGCAAAGAAGTTTCTAAAAACTCTCTTCATATACTCTAGAAGTGTTCTAAGGCTCATGGTGCATTCATACCACATATTCTCTGAAGCTTCGTAAAGTAATTTACCGAGAAGCCTATTTTTGGGGATAGAAAATACGGATTATTGCGAAAAAGATTAGGTGTGTTTGTTGAAGTGTGCCGGTTTTACTAGTAAATGTCGCTAGCAAAAAGTATAAATTTCTATGATTTGGCATGTATGTAATTTTTTTCTATTGACATTAACCTACAAAAATACGCAAGTCACATTCCGCCAAAATAATAGCGTCATATTTGTTTACCTCAGTGAATATGTCCAGCTTCGTTCCAAGTAAATCGCATTTGCGGCATTCGTTGCTTTTCTTATTTCATCAAAAGAAAAAAGCAGCTGAAGCTAGTAGAAACTTATGGTGAACATGCTCCAGTGATTTGAACATGTGAGACATGGTTTCGTCAATTTAAAAGTGGAGATTTCGATTTGACAGACAATGAACATCCTGGTGCAGCGAAAAAGTTCGAAGACGAGGAATTGCATGTTGATCCAACCAAATCGCAACAAAAATTGGCAGAAACACTACATGTGACTCGGGGAGCAATTTGCCAACGTTTAAAAGCCATGAGAAAGATCCAAAAGTATGGAGAATGGGTGCCACACCAGCTGAACGATAGACAAAAGGAAAGTCGAAAAACCGTTTTTGAAATGCTGCTTCAACGATTCGAAAGGAAATCTTTTCTGCATCGAATTTCACGGGGGACGAAAAATGGATTTATTTTGAGAACCCGAAGCGAAAAAATCATGGCTTTCCCCTGGTAAGACAATGCTCTGTGTTTGGTGGGACCTGTGTGGTGTGGTGTACTACGAGTTGTTAAAGCCTGGTGAAACGGTGAACACGCGTCGTCTCATACCGCTAAATTGGTGAAAGACACATTAAAAACACTTAGTTGGAAAATATTATCGCACCCGCGTACTCTCCGACTATCACCTTCTCGCATCGATGGAATACTCCCTTGCAGAGCAGTGCTTCGCTAAATTTGAAGAAGTCGAAAAATGGCTCGTCGAATGGTTTGCCTCGAAAGAGAAAAAGTTTTTTTGGAATGGTATCCATAATTTGCCTGAGAGATGGGCGAAATGTGTAGAAACCAATGGTCAATACTTTGAATAAACAAATTTTGAGATTCCTCTGAAAATTAAGTTTTTTCTTTATCGAAAAAAACGGCAAACTTCAACAAACACACCTAGTATACAGAAAGTAGCAATTTAAATGAAGATTGAGTAATATTTTCCCTTTGAAGAGTGTAGTTATTATAGCCTCGAGAGCGTGTATCTGATCTAGAACTAAATTTCGCAGATTTTCATTAGGAAAAGTTAATAAAATTATCCCCTAATTTAAACATTTCCGATAAAATGCTCTATTGCAGAACTCTTTTGTCTTCAAATTTATCTTTATTACAAAAAACAGAGACTTACGTAGATTTAAGAATCTTATCCGTTTTTACTGTACTTGCGTTTCATTTTCAGGGCGTGTTTTGTTGAGGATGTAACGGCGTCTCAACAATTCGAAAACCATGTTCTTGACGTACCCATTCAAGCAAAAGTGATCTCATCGCTGTACAAATTCTTCTTGCACAACTTGCACAGCTCCAATTGTTGCGGGCTATGGCGGATAGATTCATACGGCATTTCATCGATACTGTGGTCTACAGTAGCAATAGCGTCTTTCGTGTGGACTGCACGGCATCTCTGAGGATAAGCATTTTCTACTAGAGTAAAAGTTGTGCGAAACCGAACTACCGAGCGAATATTGGACCGGACATGTGATGCGTCCCACGAACCGAACCATTAGTTTGGTGGTAAAACTAGACGATTTGTAAACCCTGTTCCGAAGTAAGTCTGTCTACTGTGAAAGATCAAACGAAACTGAGTGTGAATCAAGTGACAGCTGTGATATATACCAACCACCAAAGAAGTATTGCTTTATGGTAAGCACAACTACGTACGCAAGCAATGAATGTTACAAAAAAAAAAACCAAAAAAAAAAAAACAAAAAATAGTGCAGTATTTATTATCCAATTCATATTTACCATTTATTTTCAACTCTGCTGCTAAAAGTTCTCAAAACTCATTTCAATTTATTTTTCTTAAAATTCAAAATCTTTTTTATTTTCTATCACCTTAAAATAAATGGAATTTGTAAGAAGACATTACATTGTATATATTTATGTAGCGTACAACGACACATATTATATTTTACACCTAATTCCAAACTTCATTTACACCTCACCACACCACCACACACAAATTAGCCAACTTAACTCAATAAAGGTTTCAATGAAAGTCAGTAATGAAAACTGATTAGGAAATGCGTATGAAGAGAAGGGAAGCGTAAAATAGTTTTACAAAGTTTTTCAAGCAGCAGAAAATCGAAAAGTTTCTGCCTCTGTCCAGCGCCGTGTGTGCACACGTTATGAACTCAAATGGTGTGAAAATAAAATAAAAAATAGAATAAGACAAAAATTGAGTGCAAACTAAATTAAGCCAACAATCAGGGTTTGTTAAATACTTTTCAGAGTCATTTAGGGAATTTTTGATTTCTTTTCTTTTTTTTCAAATCTTTTGGCAAACATTAATATGTGTTGGAAAGAGAGAACAGCTGGTTTGCTGTCTCTGTACTAAGTATTTCAATAACTTCTGCCAGCTGTTAGCTAATTTTCGAGCAACAATCTTTTTATTATCAGTATATTTGATGTTGTGTTTCTTGTTCGAATCTCGATTCATTGCTTTAAATAACAACACAGTTGGTTTGTGTAACAGTTGTAATACGAAGGAATTATATTCTTTCGCCAAAAAAGGAATTTCCTGTAATCATCTTGAATACTACAAAGCGGAAATTGTTAGAAATTTTTCAAGAAAAAAACAATAATTTGATACTCAAATTATTTTCTTTGTTACTGCACAAAATCACAATTAATTATATATATTTATTTAAATAAATTATTATTAAATTATTGTCATAAAATTTTTCCAGCTCAAATAATTCTGGTAGCTTTGTAGCATTTGAACTTGTTAAGTGAAGCTAGTTGCCTTTAATTATGTTTGTATACTTGAATAAGAACAGCTGCCTCGCTGTGGAGCCCTTAAAACTATACTACTAAATACGTGTATGTATATAATCGCATACACATGTGTAGCTAAATAGCTAATTTGCTTACAACGATTTCATTCATTATTATTATATCAACGTAATTACATGCTAAGCATAGCGATTGTGCTGCCATTACATGCTTATTAGAATTATATAACGGAAAATTTAATTGTAGGGAATTGCAGCAACTGGTTTGCGGTTTGATATTGGAAATTTGAATGCGCCTTTGTGTAGGCTACACTGTGAGAATAGTTTTAAAGAATTTCAAATGATATAAAAGTAGGCTTTTTTAAATAAGAAAATTTTTTATTCGAACTGAAAAAAATCTAAAAACAAAATAAAAATAAAACAAGAATAGAATTATTAAATTGCTAAAAAATATATAAAGGCAAATATTTTTTACAATTTAATTATTCTATTTGTATTTTTTATTGTATGAATTTTTCATTAATTATTTTCATTATTCATTTATTATTAATTATAATTTAAAACTTATTATTAAGCATTTTATATTTGTTATATATTTTTTAATATTTATTATTCATTATTTTTTTTTTTAATTTTTTACCATTGTATGTTTATTAGCTATTATTTATAAAGTTTTTATTTTTTATTTGATTTTGCTATTTATTATTTATTATTAATTACTTATTATTTTTCACCTATTATTTATTATTCTTTATGTATAATTTTTTTTTACTATTTATTATTTATCACTCATTATTATTTTAATTATTTATTTCTTATTTAATATTTATTATTTAAGATTCATGATTTATTATCTATTATTTATTATTTATTATTTATTATTTATTATTTATTATTTATTATTTATTATTTATTATTTATTATTTATTATTTATTATTTATTATTTATTATTTATTATTTATTATTTATTATTTATTATTTATTATTTATTATTTATTATTTATTATTTATTATTTATTATTTATTATTTATTATTTATTATTTATTATTTATTATTTATTATTTATTATTGATTATTTATTATTTATTATTTAATATTTTTTATTTATTATTTATTATTTATTATTTATTATTTTTTATTTATTATTTATTATTTATTATTTATTATTTATTATTTACCATTTATCATTTATTATTTATTATTTATTATTTATCATTTAGTATTTATTATTTGTTATTTATTATTACTTATTGCTTATCATTTATTATTTATTTGCTAGTTTTTGCTATTTTATTAATTTTTTTTTGGGTTTTTTATTAATATTCTTTTAAAAATTTTTATTATTTGCTATTATTTTTTATATTTTCTACTTTTTTGCGACTGAGGTTAGGAAAATGCTCAGTGTCACTGTGTTGTCGCATCAGCGGCTTATTACCGTCGCCCTCCCTTAGAAATCTTTCTCCCAAAGTTATAAGGGTAAAGTCTGGCTTTTTTGTTAGTTTTCAACGTTGATTGTCAGCAAATCGGACATGATGGTTAGTCCACTTCGCTCATATTTTATAGGTATTTTCAAAAATACCCAGGTTCCGACAGAAATTAGCTTAGATAGTAACTTAGATCGATGTCTGGGCGTTTTCACCACTTTGCATGTGGGGTGTTCGTTCCATTTTTCTTGCCATGGTGTGAGTGTTTGTTTCCTCGTTTCCGGTAGGCTGTCTGTATTTTTTGCTGCCTTCTGCTACCAGGTCTTCTCCCTCTATTTAGCGAGTAGGCCACGATGTGGTTCCACTGGTTACAAACACTCCGTCCGTGGATACTGTTTGGTGTGCTGACGCTGACGTAGAGTTATTGTCCTTTGAACCTGCAGTAATTACTTTTGGTACTACTTCTAGTGTTAGTTTAGTGTATCAGCACATATTTCATTTCCATACAGAAGTTTTGAGCTTATGGTTGTCATAAGTGGTCTTCTCTTTGCTCTCTCTACTTTAATGGTAATTTGGCCAGAACTTCAGCCTAGGATCAAGCCTCACGCTCAAGTACTTCTCATATCCGGCTCGAGTGTGGTATATTTTACTGTTAGCAAGAGGAGCTCAGTCTTTCTTCCATGAGAGTCGAGTTACGCTGTCGTTCTGATCATTACTTGTGATTCACCTTTTGCTGTGTTTCCTCCATATTCCCAGCTGTTATGGCTGCTGCCACATAATCTGCATAGCCCGCGAGATAAATGTCATCCGGCATGTCCATACAGAGTATTCCGTTGCAGCTGGAGTTTAAGAGTTCAAAGCCAAGGATAGATTTCTGTGCTGCTACGGATGTGAGCCACTTTTCTGCAGATCAACGTGTTTTGTCTTATAAATGAATTCGCTATCGCTTAGGTAGCTTCGCATAACCTTACTTAAGTAAGTCGGAATTTGGAACTTTGACTCCAGGACACATATCAATAACATGGGTTTCAGCGTGGCTAATAGGTCCGCTTTTCTCTAGTATTGGTTACCGCACCGAGCCGCTGCTATATTTATGGTAACTTCTTCAATGGCTCCTAACGCGCACTTTCCGGGCCGGAAACCATGTTGTTTCGCGTATAATCCACCAGTGGATTTTATAACATCTGTCAGGTGAGCTTTTAACAGCCTTTCGAAGAGTTTTCACGCGGTGTCTAACATACACAGTAGCCTGTATGATGAGGATCATTTGAGGTTTCCTTTTGCTTTGTTGATTAAAACTAGGCGCTTTTCTTTGCATGTTCTTGGAAAAATCCAATTTCCTTTAGTACCTCAGCCGGCAGTTGTTCGATGCTACCAGGAAACACAAGGAGGCTCCAAACCCTCCCAACAAAGAAACACAAAGGGGCTTCCTGTACAGTTTATGTCTTGATCTGGAAAGTAGTTCTCTAAAAATATTTAGGCTGATCGTAGGGTCGTAGCGCTACACATCAATTCAGCGGAGCTAAATATACGAGGTGTAACAATTAAGTAATGAGACCGATTCCATAAAAACCGTATATTTCTAAACTATTCTACAACTCTGCCATTCCCTTCAGAGTAGTCCCCTTGTGCAGCTATACAAGGATTCCAGCGCGTTCCCATACTTCGTAATATTTCTGGAATGCTTCAACCGAGATGTCCGCGAGTACTCTCGTCACGGCCGCCTGGATGTCCTCAATCGACTCAAAATGGGTTCCTTTGACCACCGATGTTATTTTAGGGAAAAAAAGTCACAGAGTGACATATCGGGAGAATAAGGCTGTTGTTGCAACACGCCGATCCCTTTAGAGGCCAAATACTGGGCGGTGTGGCACGGCGCGTTGTCGTGATGAAGGATCCAGTTACGAGTGATGTCTGGGCACATCCTGTTGACTCGTTTTTGTAATCTTTCGAGTACTTGGCGATAGTAGACTTGATTTACGGTTTGCCCCGGTGGAAGAAATTCTTTGTGGGCGATCATCGTTTTCACCTTCGAATTGTTCATGCGAGCTTTACTTAAACTTAAACTCTTTATACCATCGAAAGACCTGGGCACGACTAAGAGCACTATCACCAAGCATGATTGTTTTCTCACTCTGGTCTGAAATCTCATAATGAACTCGCTGCTAAATGCAGAATAGAAAGAGAGAGAGAGATAAAAAGGGCATCTATTGATTTTTCTTGATCTTTAAATCCCTTATAAGAGGATACAACATCTTCTGACCGATGCCTATAGTCACACATTGTGCAGAGATGACATTTTTTGGAAGTAAGCGATACCAGCTAAAGATTTATTATCTTACCACCGTAGTTTATGGTAATTTAAGAGAGTCAGACTAAAGGTGTAATCAACTAGAAGGACATGTGGCAATCCTTTAAGAATCAATATCATTTACGTCATGACAGAAATTCTCATTTAGGGTACAGAATCACTATAGGGTTTGGCAATAAAGCGAGTTTTAAAAATTCAAATAAAAATACAAACGCTCGGAGCAAAACTTTTCCAGGACTCTTTACGATCTCTCCAGGAATATAAGACTGTTTTGTTGTTAGAAAATACATTATCAAATAGATTATACCTAATAAAGGACGCGTCGGAAAAGTATTCGGGGAAGTGAACGCTCTCCTTAAGGAGAGAGGCCATCGCCAAGGTAATAGGGGTTCTGGCAGGCCATTGCCAATTACGTCAACTTGTAAAAATACCATATAGTGTCAGGTTCTGAAATTTCGGTGTTATCTCTATTCAAGCTTGCAAGTCAATGCAACTGATATGTGGATACCGCAGTCCGTATGACTGAGCCATTTTAGCAATTTTTTGCGCGACTGAGGTCTAAATTTAGCTTTAAGTAATATTTAGTGAATTTTACTCGTTCTTTAAAGAATTGTCTCATGTGACATTGAAATACGAGTTATTTAATAGATAATGATGAAAAAATAAAGTACTTTTCCTTAAAGCATTTTTTGCAATGAGCGATTACTACATACCTATATACAAGTATGTATAAAGTAAACATTTCTACAGGATTATGTTATGTTGAGCAAAAACAACAGCGAAGCACTCAAGTGGGATAAGCCACGGAAAGCTGGCAATTTATTTGTGGTAGAATTTAACAGAAAATACTATTAAAAAAGTCTGAGCGCCAGCTGGTTATTTTATTGAGTTATGCGGCTGTGATTTGTACAAATATATGTATAACCTTGTGCACCGAGGAGACATATATATATCTATGTCGAATGAAAAGTGTTTAACCACACAGCAGTTTACTTTCGATCTCTTATTGGCAAATCCTTAAACTTAAATTGTCTTTTTCTTAAGCAAAAGCAAACAGCTTAAGGAGACAAGATAAGTACAATTTGTGTTTCATTGCATATTTTTAGTTGTCATTGAAATGTAAAAAAAAAATATACATTCGCCTCATGCCTGCCAACTATCGAAGCAGCAAATAAATTCAATTAAAGTATAAATTACACTTTTTCTGAGTAACGGTCAAGGCAACGCACGACCAATACACTCATACCTTTAAACGCCCACATATTGCACATATGCAGTCTGTTTTATGTTTTTCTGTATTGCCTACATTCAGGCGCTGAATATTTTCTTATTCAGCTGCCAGTTACAGCGTACTGATAACGTTTGCTCTTAATTTGTTTGCCGATTTTAATGCTCGTTACAGCCTGGAGTGTGTGTGTGTTTGTGTGTGCATATATCTACGAATGAAATATATAAAATTGTAAGTAAAATGTTGTTTTCGTTGAAGCATAAGAAAAGGCGTGCAATGTAAACAAGACAGATTTTTTTTTTTTTTTTTGGCGCAGCAGGTCAGCAGTGCGTACGATTGAAGTGGCATAACGAGTATGTTGTATAAATATTCATGAAAAGTGGAAAAGGCGGGCAAAAAAAATTCTATATATAAATATATATCTCGCACTCGTCAGCGAACGTAAGGACAATACAACTCAGTAGCAGCACTCAGCCGGCTTACAGTTTTTGTATGATGATTTTTAAAGATTTTATTGCAATTTCTAAGATGTTTCTCTGTAAGAAAATTTAAGAAAATTTATTGACTTACATTTTTAAATAAATTAAAAATTATTTAACTTTGTCAAATGTCGTTTCCATAGCAAAAAAAGTGAAATTTTTAAAATTCTCAGCGATTTTTGAAATTTAAATTATAAATAAATAAACAAATTATTTCTGAATATTTTCTGAATGCCCACAAATACAGTAACGAAGTCCTGAAAGGATTTTTAAAAGTTAGCTCGAAGGTTTTTGGTCCTAATGTCAGCTTTTCCGAAAAAAGTGGAAATTGTTGAAATATATATCTGCGTTAAATAAAAAATTGAACCCCATATAATAAAATTCCACGAGGGAAAATTTTTTGTGCACATTTTAACCCTCTAACTGCCACCTAAAATGATCTTTCCGACCCTTATTTCAGGAAGTCCCTTCTAACACAAGTTTGGAAGGTCGTTAGACGGCTAAAATGTTTCAGGGTATGATTCCTGGGAAAATTTCATCATGAGTATCCTTAGATGAAATTTTGATACGAAGAACTTTAAAGTCGCTAGAAAAAAGAAACACAACTTTCCCCAGAAATACTATTTTTTGTTCTTTATTCACCCTTAGCTTCGACGTAAAACGATATTTTTGACCTTTTTTTAAGAATATTCTCAAAAAATTAAGCTCGAAAGTTTCTTAGAGGGTTAAGATCTTCAATTATAGGTATGTATTTTGAAAATTTTATTAGCAGCCTTTTTTGGCTTAATTTTTTTTACAAAGAATTTGAAAGTCGCTATAAAATAGAAATAAAATCATTGCCCTGCAATTTTTGCTTATCCCAATTGGATAAAAGTTACCAAAATTGCACTAGAAATATTTTTTTTAATTCATTTTAATCTTATAGGGTCATTTTGACCCTTATTTCAAGAATGACTTCAAAAAATAAGTTTGCAAGGTCATTAGAGTGTTAAAGATATCTGAAGAATGATCCTTAGAAAATTTTACTAGGTGTATTCTTAGTCGTAATCTTTATACGAAGAGCTTTAAAGTACCTAGAAAAAATAAATAAGATCATCGCCCAGAAATATGCAACATTTTTTGTTTAATTACGTTCCTGAAAATTTTAACCCTCTAATTGCCACCTAAAAGTTTCGTTTTTGACACTTATTCCAAAAATTACTTCAAACAAACTGTTAGCAAAATAGTAAGGGGATTAAAATGTTCTTCCAAATTATTATTCGAAATTTCACTAAGGGTCATTTCAGACAAAACCTCCTTTCTATGAGGAACTTTTAAGTCACTAAAAAATAGAAATAAGAACCTCGCTCAGAAATATGCAACACCTTCTCTCTCTTGACCTTATAGAAAATGTTAACCTCCCAACTAAGTTTGAAAGGTCGTTAGAAGGTTAAAATATATATATATTTAGAAATTAAAAAATTTGTTTTTAATCAAAATATAATTGAGCTATCAATTATGGAATTAATTAATTTTATTCATTTATTGAATAATTTTGATTCATTTATTTAATTATTTTAATTAAAGAAATTAATTAATTAAATTAAGTTATTTGATTTGCGCTTGCAGGATGTTTTCACCTTTTTATTTCTTTTAAATTTCACCAAAAATAATTAATATTTCCTCTTAAATAAATTTATTCCATTAATTTGAGATTCAATTTTTCGAAAAATTCTTTTTTTGTCGTCTTCTTGTGAAAAGATTGCCCTAAAATAATCTCTCTACATTCAAGGATTCCATTACTCAAATAGTTAAGTTAACCCCTCAATGTCATCTGCTCCAATTTATAGTATGCTCTTCCCCTTCACTGTCATCTTGTGTCATACCTCAGCGCAATTAATTAAAATCTACAACATTTCAACACCTAATTTTAATTAATAATATTTGTATTATTACAATTACACGCAGCATTGCACAAGACAATGTATTTTTGGCTGTTACGCAAAAGTAAAAAAAGCCAAAGTATGTGTGTATGTAAACAGATGTGTAGCAACAGCAAAAAGACATTAACTTTTATTTACATTTTCTGTTGTCTCTTTTCTTTATATTGTTGAACATAAAACATATTTACACAAAAAATTTCTTGGTTCTTTTTTAGCTTGTCAGCGTCGTGACTTAATGAGTGTTGGGTACAGGTATCCAATTGCAGATATTGAGACTGTTGTAATTGTAATTACTTTTATTTGACGTATTACAGACATACATTTTATGTTGAATTTTCGTTACGCTCACTCTTGTACTTATATTACAGCGGCCATGAAGAGGAGTTCATTTTTTAACATTTTTTCAAATTAAATATTGCTTCATTAATTTGAATTTTTAAACAAAAATTCGGCCAACTGGAAGAATACTAGTTCATTTATGGTTACTAAAATACCAGTACGTATAGCGATATTTTTGTTAATAATAATCTATCTAATAATTAAATATTTGATGGTTTTACGCCATTTAGGTTTCTTACTACGAAATACTGATGTCTAACTAGTTCATATGGTACTGGTATAGTTTTATACCTAAAATACCATTTGATTTTTCATTGAGGACAGCATGGGTGCTTCACTCTAGCTTAAATTTGTCAAATACGCTTGAGAGTATTCTAATATGTGAACAACTATTGAAGTCTAACTTTTGGAGGACAGATATGGACTTGGGTAGAGTTGAGTTGATGCAGCTGCTGATCAGAAAAAACAACGCATTTAGGCCTGAAGCCGATTGTAATACCGATGTGGTGTACTTCTCACCTCTTCAGATATACGAACATTTCGCGTGTCTTATGAACGATGCAATACTGCCTACACTCGCTATTGTTACGTCAACCAGGCACTAAAGGAAGTGATATCCAAGGTATTTATGTGGAAAAATGCTTCTTAGTCTCTGAAGCTTTGGCAAAAATCACTTTCCGACTGCCTTTTTGAAAGTTTTATGGCGTTCTTTGTAGAGATGGCTTGGTTAAAAACTTGTCTACTACTTTTCCAGAGTTCAGAGGGGTTTTCGGTGTTCCACCATTTGGATTTATTCTTCCTTTTGAGAATACATAGTGGACATGAGGACTTATAGTCAACGTCACAATTCATAAATTTTCGACGATTCACCGAAAGAAGCAAAACTCGTGCTAGATGAGGGGCTTACCTTGAATAGCGTTTTCTTGAAGAAAAACTGATAGTCCTTTCTTAAAATTCACCAGTCAGTTTTCTTCATATTTTTGAACGAAGATATCAAGGGGTTTCCTTAGCGGTATTGTGCGCTGGTACATTGGAATATTATACCCATATTACTTGCACCCCACATAGATAAGTCTGTTGATGACTAATTTATTTCAGGCAAGAAAGTTTTTGCTAGAATATTTCACTCAAATTAATCACTGTTTGGCAAACGAGCTGCTGAATAAAATTGAACGAGAAGCATCTCAGCTAATAGAATATGATTCAGATGTCTAGTAACATCACTGCGTGTCAAACTTCCCTACACAAAGAACTAGAGGAAATTTCAAAACTGGATTGAAGGTAATCGGATCCTAATTCCCAAGGTGAATAGCTGATAGAATATAGACTTTTTACTCATTTTGACTTTCTGCATTTTTTCCCCATTGAAATCATAGCTATCTGTATTTTATTATCCCTCTGGAAATTCTTTGGAGAGCCCAACTTATTACGATTACTTATACCTATGTTAAGAGCTACGAAAGTGGAATTATTATAAAAATTAAAAACGTAGGATACTGCAGTCAACCACATAATATACTGTGGTAATTGCAGGATTACTGAAATTGAGTATCATGCTCTCTCTTATTTATCCATTAATAATATTTCCTGGTATTGCCTTGGACGCATGAAAATTCACTTTTCTTTCACAACTTGTAGTTTAATTTCCGAGCAACTGAAGCACATTTTTACAATCATAAAACCCTTCAAGGTGTTGAGCTCATAACTACATAAATGACATTGCTTATACATATATATTTACCTACATATGTATACTTAATGGGATACAAAACCCTCTAACATGTGTAGCTGTGTATATATGTACATGTTACTCAAAAATTTGCATATGTGCGTTGCCCTTCCACAGTTTAATGAATCGATAACGCAATTAAGTGGCAGAAGGTAATTTTTTCCGAGGCCGGAAGGATAGAAGCAACAGTTACTAGCATGAGATTTACGTGTAACCACAGCTAATGTGTCCCATCTATTCATTCGACACCAGCTCGTCAAAGCTTGGGTGAGCAAATAATGCGAACGATAAAGCGCTTCTGTCGATGTCTCATTCAAAATTTATATGCACATGTATAGTTATGACCTTCACATAACTGGAGTTGACAAATCTCTTCAATATTTATATGTATGTATGAATACATCACTGCATTGAGGCGTAAATATTGAGCCTGCGCTTAATAACAAGACCAGCGGCGTGAAACCAATACGTGTTAATGAGATTGTAGAGCAAAGGTAGATATAAAGGTGAAAAAGTCTCTTTTAACTATAAGTTTTTGTGTATGCATGCTAGCGGCGAACTACTCGGTTAAGCGATATCACTCGCGATTGGATGCGTAACTGAGCTTAATAAATACTTTAATAATATTTTTCTTTTATCATTGAACTGAAATTTTATACAGTTCTGTGTATTTATGTCTTTAGTAGCTATCCTCGAAAGGATTATAAGGTTATATAAGCTGACGCTGAATGAGACCAGAAGCTTTGTCAGGATTTAGTAAGGAGTTTTCTTAGCTCTTCGGTATCAAAGAAAGTTTCAGACAATTTGACCTTCCTGTATCTGAGTTTTTCAGGCAAATTCTGGCGAACGTAGTGTGAGCTAAATCGCGAAGGAACAGTCTTCTGTAAGTGTCAAAACTACCAGCTCAGTCTGAATTATCGTATACTGCCTCGTCAAGTATAACAATCTCTACTCAGCTTTAAATAAATAAACAAACATATATCATTGTTGCACCGCATGATACTTTTATCGGCTTACGTAATAACTTTGGCGAGCTAATGAGACAAGCGCTGCACTGTGGTGGCGTCTATTTAATTCCACTTGTTGAAATATTGAAATGATGTACATAAGTAAGTACAAACGTGTGTTATAAAGTGTATGTGGCGGACACAATTTATCATCTAGTTCATATAACAACAGGATATACAAGTAGTATCACGTGTATGTAGTGGAAAAATTTGTACATACATAAGTGTACATAGATATAAAACTTGATTGGCGTGAAATTATTTCTACAAATAATATAAAAAAAGTGGTAAGGCGTTTTTTTTTCTATTATATTATTTTATTTAATTTTTTATTATTTTATGCTGCTTAAATTAATTATATTTTAAGCCAGCTCCGTGTGAAAGTTTCATCCCCATGAAGTTTGGAATCGGTTTTAATATGATTTTCAATATTTTAAACGTTATTTCTGTTTTTTTTCACTATAAATTATTGTGTTAAATCAAACCTTTTAATATGTTTAAAGATTAAAATTTTTTTGTGGGATACAAATATCAAGCAAATAAATCCAACTTATGGAAAGAAAAAGTGTTTTCAATGGCGATTCAAGCTAAATGTTAACCAAGTTTCATTTAAATCGAACGATTTAAAAATATATTAAAATTTTTCGAAAGATCGGTCTCAGTTCCATTTAACGGAAAATAATTTCTTATCCGATGCCTACGTTATACGCAGAACAAACACACAATTCCCTGGGGAGATTCGTCGGTCATTCAGGACAAAGATTTTTATAATCTTACTCTAATTTAATTATTTTTCCTTTTATTTTTAAACATTTATTTTCAATCATTTATTTTTACATATTATTTTATTTTATTTCATTTCATTTTATTTCATTTCATTTTATTTTATTTTACTTTATTTTATTTTATTTTTATTTAATTTAATTTTATTTAACTTTATTTTATTTTATTTTGTTTTATTTAGTTTTATTTTATTTTATTTTATTTTATTTTATTTTATTTTATTTTATTTTATTTTATTTCATTTTATTTTGTTTTATTTTATTTTATTTTATTTTATTTTATTTTATTTTATTTTATTTTATTTTATTTTATTTTATTTTATTTTATTTCTTTTTACTTAATTTCATTTTATATCTTTTTTATTTTATTTTATTTCTTTTAATTTAATTTTATTTTATTTCTTTTTTATTTAATTTAATTTTATTTTATTTCTTTTTATTTAATTTAATTTAATTTTCTTAATTTTTTTTTTAATTTTTTGGAGTAGATTTTTTTGCAACCTTTAGAACCATTTATTTAATTTTTTTTTGTTTTTCGAAGCGTTTTCTCTGCGTAAGAAAAACTACGCATTGCAATATCTTAAATTGTCCACGTAAGTACAAATTTTAATCGTTCGAATGGAATGTAATGTTTGCCTCTCATCACTCATTTAATTTAATTTATGCGACAAACTTATTGATAGCCAATTCATCAAATTGATTTTCAAATGTTCCTTTACCTACATACATATAGGCATAAATACAAATGCAAAATGTTAGTTTGTGTTAAGTTTTTCGATACGGTTTCAAATGACAATAAATTTAGACTGCAAAAAAGTAAAAGTTAAAGGAGCGAATAGCGACAGAGAGGAATATCTCATTACCCCAAGTGGTTATAAAAGAAGAAGTATTTGTGAACACTAAAGTAAACTTTAATTGGCAACTTTTTAGGTATTATGGACAAAAGTAAAGCTAACAATTGTAAAATTGTTCACATACTAGCATATGGTTCTATGTATGCTTGCCCTTCAACTAAAAATTTATTATTCCCATGGCTCGGCAGGGCATAAAAAAGCTGTCTAAGTGCCTGCCATTACATACTTTGTTGACTTTTCGTTAATCACTGATACTAAGTAAGGTCTAAATCCTCTTAACTGGATCTTTTCAATAGAAAGAAGTCTGTCTCCACTATTCCTGAGCATTAAAAGAACTTTATTTTGAACACCTAAACCCACTCTCACTATTATACTTTACACTCTCTCAACAAACACTCACTCAAAGTCCTTAAACCGCACCACAACGCACCGCTGCAAAATATTTGGAAAATAAACATAACTGTAAACGGATCTGACGCTTTCAACACTTTGTGACATGTCGACGTTTGACAGACATATAACAACAACAAACTAAACAAGACAGCGGCTAAACTGAAATAACTTTGAGAAGAAGTCTCCTCTTACGCTTTGTTGCTGTTTGTTTTATACATATGTACTTCATCTTTTTATATTTTACAACATTATTTGTTTGCTTAGAGTCTTTGTTGTCTAACTTGCCGCGCTTTCGTCACTAAATGTAGGAGAAAACTTTTTGCTTCACTTTTATCGTCAACCACTTTTGAGTCACTCACAAATTTTGATTGTATGTATGCTGGCGCAGTGAGAAGTTTTTCAAGTTTACCGTTATGAAGATGACTGTTATTTCAGGACATTGGTTTAAGCTGAGAGATAGCGAAATGTATGTGGCTTATATTGCAACTGCAGTGGACAAGTTCAACGTGAGAGCAAAACATGCAACCAACAACAATAAGGAAGCGAGAACAATACTTGTCCGCATGGAATCCTTTACAATTGCAACAGCGCATTGCTATACAAATCACCAACAGATAATCAGATGCGGTACATGAGTATAACAGTGTGTATGTATAAATAAAATAAAATAAAACAAATGAAAAAAGTAAAAAAAAAATTAAATTAAATATAATTAATATATAAAATATAAAATAAGGTAAAATAAAATTAGATAATTTAAAATAGAATAAATGAAAATAAAATAAAATAAACTAAACTAAAATTGAATTAAATAAACTAAAATGAAATATAATAAATTACAATAAAATAAACAAAAATAAAATAAATTAAAATAAAATAAAATAAGATAATTTAAAATAAAATGAAATAAACTAAAATATATTAAAAAATAAAATTAAATTAAATTAAATAAATAAAGATAAAATTAAATTAAGCAAACTATATATATATATATATAAATTAGAAAAATATAAAATAAAATAAAATGAAATATAATAAAATAAAATAAATTAAATGAAACAATATAAAATTAAATACAATTAATTAAAAAATATTAAATTTAATTAAATAAAATTAAATGCATTAAAATAAATTAAGCAAAAATTAAAGTAAATAACATAAAAAGGTAGAAAATAAATTGAAATAAAATAAAATAAGAATACATTAAATAAATTAAGCAAAAAATAGGAGAAAAATATAGCAAAATACAGTAGGAAATTAAAAAATAAATTAAAATAAAGCAAAATAAAATAATATAAAATAAAATTACACAAAATAAAATAAAACAAAGTAAAATAAAACAGAGTAAATTTAAATGAAACAAAATAATTAAATTAAGTTAATTAAAAAATAAAAAATTTAAATTAAATTAAATTAAACAAATTAAACTAAGTTAATTAAAAAAAATTAAAAATTAAAATTAAATTAAAATTTGTTTATTAAATTAAGTTAATTAAAAAAAAGTTAAAAGTAAAATAAAAAAATAATATAAAAAAATATAAATTAAACCAAAAAAATAAAATAAAATATGTTAAAGAGAATGAAATAAAGTAAAGTAAAATAAAATAAAATGAAATCAACGTGAATTAAAAACAAAATAAAATATAAAAGCAAAATTATATCAAATATTAAAAATTTGAAAAATAAAAAAAATAAAATAAGATGAAACCAAGATGAATTAAAAAATGAAATAAAATAAAATAAAACAAACTAGAATAATACCAAAAAGAAAGAAATAAAATAAAGTAAAGTAAAACAAAATGAGATAAGATAATTAAAAAAAGTATAGTAAGCTGTAATAAAGTGAAAGGTATTCGCGGTTAAATGCGTGATTTTAGCACCTTACAGTATGCATATAATGCATATGTGGATCACGTATGCTAAAGTGTATATGAACCATAATTAAACATGAAAGGAATACCGCTTTAGTTATTTTCCATTTTCCTATATTTGCTAGTTTTTAAGTACAATTTAATTACTCATGTTCACAGCTCATGTACTACCCATGTACAATACAAGGTAGGACATATGCACAAATGTGTACAAATACCTGATAATACAACCTGAGTACAAATGGTGGTATTACAAAATTACTATATGTACATATTCATGTTTATGTAGTAAATGAACAGAAGCCGCCTATATTTTTTAACATTTTTATCGCCATTTAGACATATGTGAATACGTGTAGGAGGTAAGTAAAACATTTTCTGTTTTTGGTTTCTTTTTTTTTTGTGTACAGATTTTTATATGATAAAAACCACAATATTCGTTCCAAAAATCCCCTTCTAAAATTATCTAAATTCGTGTTTTGCTAGAAAAAGAGGGTGTCATTTTGTTCACATAAATTCCAATTCTTACTTTCTCAATTACTATTTAAAATATGTATGAAGCACATAGTATATCACTTTTCAATAAATCACTAAAGAATATAAAAAACGGAGTAGGTGGTAGTACAGACAAGCGTGGGCAATCAAAATTTTTTTTCGTACAATTCAGATTTATATACTAAAGATTAGATTTATTAAGTGAAACTCAGCCAGCACACTGGTTAAATACTCATACACTCGTGAACTCACATATGTATATATGTTTTTAAAGATTTTCCTTATCAGGCAGTAATTCGATGAAATTACAACTTGATGTAGCCTATCCTTAGGCGCTCATAATTGTGAAAGTTTTTTTTATCTATGTTAATTTATTGATAAGCGCAGTGATTAAGAGCTCATGATAATTGTTATTTATTGATAAGCACTCACCCCTTTATATTTTTCTATATATTTTTTTTGTCTTTTTTTTTTTTTTTGTTCAGATAAGTATGCAGAAATTATATCATTTCAGTAATTACATCACAATTAATCGGTTTGATTTAGTTGTCAATTATTTGAAAAAAATTCATTCGTATTTATTTATACAAACCTGTTCGCTTTGTAAGCAAGAGTCAACAGTTGGTGTTGGTAGGATAGACACATTTCATTGAACGCGGGTGCTGATTATTCGGTCTTTGAATTATTGCACAAGCTGGATTTTGTAAGCCCGCAAAATCATTCATAAAGTATATAGGCGCAATAAGGTCTTCGGTGCACACTGTACGACGTCCAGGGGAAGCGCATTATCAACTATAGTAAACGTGGTTCCGGAGTAGGTCTGCTTGGTATGAAATGCTGAGTAGAACTGAGTAAGTACTTAAAACCCTTTATATGTCAAGGATTTTGCACAGTGAATTAATCGATGTACTAAGAGAAGCACTTCGATTTTTTCTTAGAAAAAAATGCTAATAAAACGTCACTTAAAACTGTTCGAACGATAGCAAGCAGCACTAGAGGTAATTATAGCTCCTTTAACTAAGCGGATTTTAAATGGAAATCAAAAATTTTTTTTTCAACGCAAGAGACCGACGATTAGAACATGATGAAATTCAAGCAAACCGATTACGAATCACAGGTAATCCACTTCTTAAGCTACCAATGGCACATGAACGAGTTTGTATGTATATGTGTTGTGATTGTTAAAAAGCAGCCAATGGAAGAAAGAGCTAAGAGGAATCATATTTAGTAGTAAAAGTGGAAAAATATGAGAAAAAAGTGATGCCAAAATCAAAGTAATAAAAATCACAACTTCAATGGCAAAAATCAAGTCCATAAAATGAAAAAAAAAACAATCCCACACAGATCAATCATTTGTTAAATATAAGAAGAAGAAAAAAATGCAATTGAATCATAAAAACCAAAATCAATTGGCAGTCAAATGGTAAACAGAGAAATACAACTGATTCGCCAGCAATCGCCTGTTGACTGCTAACGAGCACTCAATCATCATCACAGTCGCTGGTTAGTGCTGATATTTATTTACCAACAGTATTAATAATAAATATATAATATTTATTTACTTTTTTTCTGTTTCGCCATTCATAAAATACATTGTGATTGTTATGTCTGCAAGCCAAAAACACACAAAATGAAAATCCTGCAATTGACACAACAATACAAATATTATTCAAATATTATTCATGTGATGCGCTTGCTTGGGCATAGCAAAAATTTGAAAAAAATACAATAAATAAACTTCACCTGCATGGAATTTATTTATTTATAATATGTATTTGTATATATTTATAAATATATTTTTTTTAACTTTTAAACTATAATTTGAAAGCATATGAGATAGAAAGAAGTATTTTCCACATATTAGTCTATGCAAAAATCTTTTTATATTCCAAATATCAAGCAATTCGAAAAATAAATATTGTTCTTCGAGGTAGATCAGTCTTGGTATGGAAGAAATTTCTCTACACCTTGACATATGTAGGGCAAAGAGCCATCTATCTTCCAGATATCAAGCAAATCGAACTATGAATACTACTGTATTTTTTGAAAAGATAAAAAGATTATATAAAATAAAATTACACAAAATAAAATAAAATAAAATAAATTAAATACAGTAAATTTAAATGAAAAAAAATAAAATTAAATTAAATTTAACTAATTAAAAAAATATAAAATAAAACAAAATAAAAATAAAATAATTTAAAATAAAATATATTAAAGTAAATTAAATATAAAAAACAAAATTATATAAAACTATTAAAGAAAATTTCTCCACATATCAAGCTTGGCAAATGACCAATTAAATAAAGTAAATTAAAATAAGATAAAATTAAGCAAAAAAAAGAAGAAAAATGTAGTAAAATAAAGTAAAAAATCAAAAATAAATTAAAATAAAGCAAAAGAAAATAATATAAAATAAAATTACACAAAATAAAATAAAATAAAATAAATTAAATATAGTAAATTCAAATGAAACAAAATAAAATAAAATTAAATTAATTGAAAAAATATAAATAAAAATAAAATAAAAATAAAATAATTTAAAATAAAATAAAAATTAGAAATAAATTTAAATTAAATAAAACAAAATGATATCAAAGTAAATCAAAAACTAAAAAAAATATAAAAAACAAAATTACATAAAACTATTAAAGAAAAGTTCGCCACATATCAACCTTGGCAAAGGACCATCTACATACTATATATTTCACATATTTAGGACAACCGTACCATCGAATCGATTATAGGTTCACTTTCCGGAGAAAAAGGGTTACCTCTGTATCAAATTTCATATAAATCAAAGAATAAATAAAACATTTTCGATTAAATCGGTTCCAGTTCCACTTTCCGGAAGAAAAAGTACTTTCCATGCCAATTTCAGCAATGAGCTACGTATTTACGAAATTTCATGTAAGTCGAACGTTTAAAAAGATATTAGATTTTTTCAAATAGATTGGTCCAGGCCCACATTACGGAAAATCCATTCTTATGGGTTGCCTACTCCCAAGTTTCTGATCCCTACTCTTTCATATATAAAGACAATTTAAGTATGCCGTTAATTGGTACTATTTTTTTTGGAAGACAAGGCAAGTGTCATATAAAACAAGAAAGACCAAGCCGAACTACTTATAGCTTATCAAATTTATTTTTAACCGCTTTTTGAAAGATTTTTGATTCAAAACCTCATATTTGAATAAGTCGGTGGTATGGAGGCTATATAATATAGTCCTCCGATTTATTATATGGGTGAATAAAACCAAATTTCACACTTTTCGATATTTTTTTGACGGATTTTTAAACCTAAACCTCACAACCGAACAAATCGGTTGTAAGGGGCCTTTATTTTATACTAGTACGATCCGGCCGGTTCAAAAAACATCATGACATAGACCTTGCTCATTGGGGGCTCGGGTATTCTACTTTCACAGCAAGTAAGCATGCTGGAAAAGCGCTCCTTGTATGAATTCTGTAGGCTCTGAATATCGGTGAACGGTTTACCTTTCTCGTTCCAGTAGTGAGACTTTCCTTAAGTCACCGCATTTTTAATTAGATTACATTACTGCTACTATTCACCAGCTCTTGGTGCTCTTCATCTCGCCTCACGATACAAGCTCTCATTTCGACCGTTTCGAAGACTAATCTCTTCGATGTGCTCTTCCTTTATTATTCCCAAGTTCCCTTATATAACGACAAATCGATTGGAGTTGAGTTGAGTTGATGCGGCTGCTGGTTACCCCAGCACACTTAGGTCAACAGGCCCATTGTGACACCGCTGAGGCTCCTGCCTTCACCTTCTCAAATAATCGAACCATTTCGTGTGCCTTATAAAGGTAACGAGATTTCCAATGTTCGCTGAGGCCAACTCAGCGAGACAGTCGAAGAAATGTTTCCCAAGAAACTTGTGTCGCGCGGATGTCAAGGCTGGACTATTTCATTGTTTGTTGTTGTTGTATCCCTTAGTCTTCCAACGTTTTTTGTCGGTAAAGTCTATTAGTCTCAGCCCATTTGGGAATATTTCGGCAGAGGATGTTGAATTTTTTGACTGTTCTCCTCCTTTGTCCATTCTGGTGCTAAATTCTCTATGCACTATTTTGGTAACGTGGTTTGGAAGGCGACTTTCAGGTGCTCTTAGTAAGAAAGATCTAAAGGGTCCATCCTAGTTTTTTTCCGTTAATAGGGAATCTGGCTAGGCGTTCATTCAGAAGAGTGGTGGCAGAGTCTTCCTCTGCCTACAAATTCAACCCCAAATTTGCCTCTTTTATATGGCCGCTGTAGTACCTATTTCTTTGCATCCTAAGGACAACCATCACGGCTTGTGATATCAGTCTTTAACGTGGCTGATATCCGGAACAATGACACCTTCTCACTTAAGGCACTACAGAGTCCAGTTGCATACTCTCTCTCAAGTAATAACCCTTAATTGCCACTTAGAACTTAGTAGAAGTAAAGTCCGCTCTCGACAAACGTTAACCAAACTCTACAAGACGCTCATTATTGCCGTCCTGATATATGGTGCAAAGGCATGGACGAGTCAGCGTTGGGAGTTTTCCAGAGAAAAGTTTAGAAAAACAGTCCTTTGGCAATTGACAATGGCGAACACTGCAGCCAGTGGAACGACGAGCTGTACAAGTTATACGGCGGCATTGACATACTTCACAAAATCAAGTGACTGCGGCTACGCTGGCTAGGTCATGTGGATCGGATGGATGAGAACACTCTGGCTTTCAAAGTGTTTCCGCCGGTGGAAGCAGAGGAAGAGGAAGACCTTCCTCCCAGGGAAGAAGAACCTGGTTGTAATCACGTAATCCGTAGGCACCGATGTAAAGATGAAGAAGCAGTTTCAGAGGGAGAAAAAAGAATCAGTATGTTGTATGTGTGTTTGATGAGAAAAATTTCGTCGAATGGAAAATTTATAGACTTGAATGTCACCTACAGGTCAAAATGTCAGTAAATCAGTAATTGAAAATCAATATGCCAAACTAAATAAATTTACTCGTTTGTATGTATGTGTGTATGTACGCCAGATATCCTTCGAGTTAAGTTAAGCGATACATTGAACTACATACGACAGTGCAGTGCACTTGCAGTTTGTATAGCTATATGTATGTGTGTGTGTGTGTAGATTTAAATGCATTTTTACATAAATAATGACATGCCTTGCACACATACAAACACATTCAAACAGTCTAACACAGTATAAATGTGCATGCGTAGGTGGATAAACGTCACTACTCAAAGGTTGAGTTCAGCGACAGAGTGACTAAGATAAATATATCTACATATATAATATAAAATATATATAAATATGTAAAGCTAGTGTGGGAATTGGGGCAAGAAAGGACACTCACATATGTGTATGTATGTATATCAAGTGCAAAATAAATTAATTGCACATATATATATATATATACATGTATGGTATGTATGAAAAACGCATTGGTAGAAATTTTAAATTATATTTGTATGCGTCACCACACATACATTTGCATGCACATATGTACATATGTGTATATGTGGTATGTGTCAGTATTGCACTTCTACGAATTTAGTATTTATTTATTTATACAATATGTATGTATGTAAGTTTTTTTTTTTTTTCGTTTTTTTTGTAAAAATACGTCTCGTTGAATAATTTATTGCATTTAAATTGAGTAAAACCATTTTCATTGATTAAAATATCAACCAACGTTTATAATGCAAATTACAATGCACATACGTACAAATGCATGTATGTAAAAATAAGTATTTGATAATAAGCTTGTAATACGTAAATCGAGCTATTTTTGCCACACATGTCACTAAAACAAAAATTGATTCTTATTTAATGTGCATTTTGTCAAACCATTCATTAGAGCGAATAATAATAGTAGACGAAGTTAACCACAAATAACAATTGACAATCGCAAATGAATTATTTTAATGCATTTACATATACATATGTATAAATATTAACGTATTTTAATGAAAATTTTTGTAAATTACCCAAATCTACATTTTTCAGTGAAATTTTTTCGGAATTTTGATTTAAGGGCTGTAAAATATTCCAAAAAGCAACAACTGTGTATTAGTTCAAAATTGTACATTTTTGAGCTATGCCTTTTTACACAAAAAAGTGGTTCATGAAATGAAGTTTCGCTTTTTGTAGTCACAAAAGAATTCTTTTTTTCATAAATATTAATTTATATATATTGATGTATTTTAAGGAAATTTAAAATACCCAAAACTACATTCTTCTTTGAATTTTTTTTTTGAATTTTGATATAAATGCTGTAAAATGGTTCAAAAAGCAATTTCTGCATATTTGTTCAAAATTGTACATTTTTGAGTTATGCCTTTTTTTATCAAAAAAGTGGTAGATGATCTCAAATTTCGATTTTAGCAGTTACAATTGAATTATTTTTGTACATAAATATTAATGTAAAAATATTGATGTATTTTAATAAAATCTAAGATACCCATATTTACATATTTCAATGAAATGTTTTAAGAATTTTTACTTAAATGCTGTAAAATAGTCCGAAAAGCAACTTCAGCATATTAGTTCAAAATTGAAAAATATTGAGTTATGCATTTTTTCCGGCAAAATGGTTTTTAAATTCCTTTTCCCAGTCACAATTGAATTATTTTTGTACATTTACATATTGTACATTCATTTACTATGTATAAATATTAATGTATTTTAATAAAATCTAATATATACAAATCTACATTTTCAATGAAATTTTTTCGAAACCTTTATTTAAATGCTGTAAAATTATCCAAAAAGCTATTTCTGCATATTAGTTCAAAATTTCGAGTTATGCCTTTATCTTCAAAAGACAAAATCGAGAGTCATAGAAGCCATTATCTCATGTCAGAAATACACTCGAAGGGGTTCACATTCCCTTATTATTAATTTTGATAGAATTAATAGAAAATCTTTAAGATTTTGAACTCGGACAATGTCACAACTTAAAAACCTCAAAAGTTTAGGAGTACCAAAAAAATAACGCGAGTGCCATTAAAATAGACAAAACTGTAATTTGATAAAAAAAAAATTGATTTTAAATAATTTTTTTCAGTCTTTAGAGATGTGTATGAGCTTTTTTTATGAAAAATATCCATTTTGGAAAATTGAGAGTTGTAATATTTTTTGAGTTAAATATTTGGTCGCAAAATATGAGCTTTTCGGAAGTGATGATTATGTTAAAACCAAAAAAATATAAAGAAAATTATAAAGAAAGAATTATTTTTGATAAAAATTAATATAAAAAGATTTTAATTTAGAATATGATAAAAACTTTATAAAAACCTATGCTCTAACGGTTAAAAAATACGCGCGATGAAAAAATAAAAAACTTACTTAGATTAAGCTCAAAAAAATTGAATTTTTATTTAATTAAAATTATTTTTTTTAACCAAACCCCTTGAGGTCAAAGGAAATTCCGAAAAAAAAAACTAAACAAAAAGCAAAAAATTGAAAAATTAAATTTTAAGGGTAACAACAATTTCCGGGAAAAAAATAAATCCTAAAATTTTATATGTAAAAAAGATTTTTGTAAAAAATTAAAAAGAAACAAACTAAAACAGATCATAAGTAAAACTAAAAAAAAATTGCTTCCTTAACATTTAAGGCAAATATTTATGATAAAGATTAAAAAATAAAATAGAAATAAAACATTTCTGATAAAAATATAGTAAGAGTAAATAAAGATATTAATATAATTAATATAATCATCATCAAGAGCCAAGCCATCGATCGGCAAAAGACCACAGATATTTGATTAAAATTAATTTTTATTAAAGAGAAATTTTGTTCAAAAATATACAAAAAATATCACCAGCTTTCCATTTGTACGAAATCGAAATGTCATCAACAACTGACGCACATTTCACTTCAAATCGTATTTAATTACATAAGATTTCTAAACTACAGATATTAAAGATACCCACCCAAAAAAATCCCGCAAATAAAGCACAGATTTTCACACAATCGAAATATAAAAATAATTATGTGCCTCAACTCAACAGCATAAGTGCAGCAAGAGAGCGACGCATAAAAACACTTGTCTGGCCACAGAATTAAGCCACACTTATATCGGCTTAAGCATACTAAATCACACACTTAAAACATTTTGTCACAAAAGTTCATTGCCTAACAATGTTGTGCGAGAGAAGAAGAAAGAGAGAAAGATTTCGCATACGCGGCGTAGAGTGCTGGAATCAAAACACTTAGTAATAGCTTAATGGCCAATAAAAAGACTTAGCAGATGTACATACATAAAGTGCCGACAAACAAACGCAAATATTTAGTGAAAAGCACGAGCTAGTGGTGATGTGACGAACTGTTGCTAACTGCTTGTGGTCGGACTAAATATTGAGGTGTGATGATTTATAAACATACATATACATATATACATACACATGTGAAGTTTATAAAATATAAATATATATGCTTATAAATACTATATATTCACACATGTATGTATGTGTGTATTTGTTCTATTTTTGTGCCCCGAAATTGTATGTCACGTATACGCCATGGTGTAGGCACTTGCTCAGTGAAGTGTAATTCTTCAAAAATAATTCCAGGCGATTTCTGTCAGTTTTAGCATAAAATTAAACAATGTAGAAAATTTCAGTCAAATCTAAGACTAAAATCTACATTTTTTGTAAAATTTAATATGGATACGTATATATATAAAATTTATATTTTTGGCGCATAAATTTTAGTTTACTTTGCTTAACTTAACGTCGATAGTAAATGCTGTATATATATAACAGTCTACAATCCGTAAATATTATTACAGACATTAATTGAGCTTAATTTATGGCATAAATTCGGTTTATGAAAAGTTTATGCTGCCAACTTTATTTTGGCGGGAAAACTTTGACGGAAACAAAAGTTAAAATATTAGAGGCGTCAACTGAAATATGTATGTACGAGTATATACAAGCACACGGACAGAGTTTTGGCTGCTCGCTTGCACAGACAATCGCTTAATTAGCTTGCTTCTTAAGTATATCCCACATTAATTGCCTGTTAATATTATTATCACTGCTTGTTGAGTGTTGGTGGGTTGCATATACATACGTGTTCTTAACTTAAAGTCTTCTACCGGACCGAGATTGAATTTTTATGTTGATCATTAATTTGATTAAGCTTCCATACACCATCATTTACCATAAGTGAATTTATTTTTAGAATTTTATTAAAATAATCATGTAATTTTGCCTTGGCCAAGCTATGAGTACTATCGCTGAGTTTTGATTGCTAAAAAAAAAAATTGGAATTCGTTTTGTTTGTATCATACACGTCCGTCTTTGTAGGGTTTATAAAAGAAAAGGATAATATCACCACTACATCTCTCTCAGAGGGAGAGTTGTTGTTGGCCATCTCTAAATACCTAATATAATTTTCTTGATTAAAGAAAGTAGATCCAAGCCATCTACTGATGTCTAAAATATATATATCTATTTGTATAGCAGATGACTTAAGACAGCTAAATTGGCCTGTGACTGTCCTTGTATACATGTTTCCTAGCAGTGGATAGTACGGCGTGATTCTTGTAAGTTTTTTTTATGCCAATGCCTTGATGTGTCGTTATGTGCCGTGATGTGATATCGCTGCGATGATGTGATATTGAGTGGTGACGTGACGAAGTGATATGATGATGTGAAATTATGAGTTGTTCTTATTATTATGTGAATTAAAAAGCATTGACCAACTCGTTACCTCCAACATGCCCAGCCGGCTGATATCTTCGTAGGCTGACACCACCGCCGTCCAAAAAGTACTATGGTCCGGACAAGGACGGTAGAAGGTGTTTCTTTGGGAAATATATTACAGCAATCATATAGAGGAGCTCAAATTTGGTGTCGGATTTGAGGAGGCATTCACGTCTAGCTACAATCCGCAACAAAGTGAAATTTTAAAAAATATCGCTGTTTTACGTCCACATCCCGATGGAAGCAAACGACGACATTACCAAATACGCTATCTAGGAGCGCCTAGAACAGACCTAAGTACAAGCACCGTTTCGATGTCAAAGTTGTGCTTGGCGATTTTAATGCCAGGGTAGGCAAAGAAGCTATCTTTGGTACAATTGTCGGAAAATTCAGCCTCCACAACGAAACATCCCCAAATGGGTTGAGGCTGAGCGACCACGCCGGGGACCAAATTATGATTGTCTATGGTGGCAGATTTTCGCTCTTGCTGGATTCAAAATCGCATAGCCAAATCGATCATATTGTAATTGAAAAAATTTATATGAAATTGAAACGGACAAAAAATAGAAGGTCGGTAATCCTAGTATAAAATATTTCCAGCTTGTACATTTCAAAAGTAGCACTTTTTTCGCTAAATGAAAAGCAGGGTAATAAATTTATAAACTCTTAGTAGGTTTTTATGGTACGTAATTGCTTGTAAAAATTTATGAATTTTTATTAAAAAAAATGGTAATGTTTTGCGTATGTTTTTGTAATAATTTGTATATAATAAAATTTTTACTAACCACATTTCATGTTTATTAACACTTTTTTCTTTTAATTATTATTAATATTTTAATGGAATTTTTTATGCGTTGTGCTGAATAAAAAAACGTTAATCCCATTTAGGTATTTTTGTATCGCAATTTTTTGCAAATTACCAACAGAGGTTAAATGTAACAAATACCTTTATATACATATGTACATATGTATATATTTTTTTCTTTGCACATATGTGTGTATAAATATTTATTATACATGTTTCATCTTCGCTATTAAATGACACAACTTCATTTTCCTTTCCATTCCGTACAAACCAACCCGCCAAATACTGCTCACCACCTAAACGTTCCCTTTTCGCCCCTACAAATGGCAAGCTCTCCTTTATGTTTACTCATGTCATTTGCATGTTAACTTTATTTTAGATTTTCCACATTTCTACTGCCCAGCAAGTGATATATTATTTTCTCCTTTACAGCCACTTTTTCTTACTCCAAATGGAGAGTTTTTATTTTTTCATATGGTTCTTTTAATTTTTCCGTTTTTTTTTTTGTGTTTTAATTTCAACTTTTTTTCTTACTCCCTTTTTATACAAACACATTTTGCCACTTCATTGATTTTATTGCAGCATTAAATTATCACTGCAACATTTCATTGCATCCTTTTTGTATATCCTACTCTCCACTGTGAAATGGCAAATGGCAGACAGATGCTTGATATGATTGCATGAACGTTTAGTTGTGGCATCCGCTTAGGATTAGCTTGGATGTGCGGTATGTATCAACTATCGACTAAACTTGGTTGTTTCAGTAAAATATTTGCATTTACATACATATAAGCATACAAAACAATCATGTTTATTTTACATAGAGGAGAAAAAGATAAACGAGCTCACATGTGTGGAGTTAGCAGAAGGAGCGGAAATTGAATGGCAAATAGTTTTGAAGCGTAAATAATATATGTATGTACGTATATATGTACTAGTTTTAGCTGAACAAATATGATAGATACTCTTCATGAAATAAATATTTCATAAAGGAATAAAATAAAGTACGAACATGGAATTAAATTAAATATAATTAAGCAATATATAAATAAAAAATTAAAGGAAAAAAATAAAATAAATCAGTACAAAAAATTAAAATAATATAATACATAATAAAACAAAAAATAAATAAACAAATAATAATATAAAACTATACAAGATAATATCATAAAATAAAATAAAATTAATTAAAATATGTAAAATAAAATAAAATTAATTAAAATATGTAAAATAAAATAAAATTTAGAAATATTAAATTATATAGTATAAAAGATAAATAAAAAATTAAAGTAAAATGAAATAAAATAAAAAATAAATAAAAGGTGGAAAAATATCAAACAAATAAAAGCAAATTAAAATAAAATCGAATAAAGTAAAATAAAATCGGAAAAAATTAAAAGAATTGTATTAAATAAAAAAATAAAAACAAAAAAAAATAAATTAAATAAAACGAAACGTAAAAAAAAAAATAAAAATTAAAATAAACATACAATACGCTCGAAAGGACCTTATATACGATATTAAGGAGGCTTATCCCACAGTAATTGGCACAGATTGTGTGGTTCCCTTTTTTATGGGTTGGACAGAGCACACTTAAATTCCAATCGTCGGACATGCGTTAGTCCAACCATATTCTACAAAGTAGCTAATGCACGCACCTTGTCAGCTTTTTACCGGTCTATAAGCCATCAGCTCCGGTCGCTTTGCTGTTCTTTAAGCGGACAATCGCCATGCGAACCTCGTTATAGTTTGGTAGTCGAACGTCTTTTCCATTGTCATCGATTGGGGTTTCGGAT
Source organism: Ceratitis rosa (assembly GCA_037013455.1). Classification (NCBI taxonomy): domain Eukaryota; kingdom Metazoa; phylum Arthropoda; class Insecta; order Diptera; family Tephritidae; genus Ceratitis; species Ceratitis rosa. The sequence continues at coordinate 4,578,500 of JAWMAG010000069.1, read as the reverse complement.
TCACCATCTCCATGCCATTCAACAAACTGGAGCAGCGTTCTCTCCATAAATTCAATATATTCTGGGCATCGGTTAATATTGTAGATCACATTTTTGTGTGCTACAAGAATATGCTTCGGCCTTGAAACCTTCTGTAAGCCGTCGTATCTTTTCATAGAATTTTCGAGCATTACCCTCGTCGGCCAACTTCTCAAGCCCTTCGTACTCAACCATCTGGGCTCCTTTCCACTGCGACACGTCAGTCCTCATCATACCAGCTGTTTTTGCGACCTTTGCGAAACCCAATAGTTTCGCTTGCCGCTGTTCGTAGGGAGTTTTAAATTCCATGCCACAGTTCCCTTATACTGTTTGTTGACGGGCGTTCCTTTATATACAGAGGAAGGTGCGTGTATTCGCTGCAAAAATGTCAAGAATACTGGTCTTCCGTCTATCACAACATGATCGATCTGGTTTTGAGTTTTTCGATCAGGGAACAGCCAAGTACCTTGATGTATTTTCTTGGACTGGAATCTAGTACTACAGACAACCATATTTCGGACCCCGGCGAAATTGATCAGCCTCAACCCATTAGAGGATGTTTCGTTGTGAAGGCTGAATTTTCCAACAGTCGCACCAATGATGCCTTCTTTGTCCGTCCTGGTATTAAAATCGCCAAGTACGATTTTCACACTATGGCGAGGGTAGCAATCATAAAAGACATCTTTGGCCAAATCGTTAGTCTTTTCCGCCTGGGCGTGAGCGCAAATTAACGATATGTTAAATTTGATGTGGATTGTGGCGATATGTTCATCTACCGGGGTTAATTCCAGTACACGGCGGCAAAGTCTCTCTCCCGCCACAAGTCCGACATCAAATTTGCGCTCCTTAAAATAGCCGCTGTAGGAAATGTCACAAAGACACACATTCTTCCGTCCTCGTCCCGTCAGCCTTTATTCTTACAAGGCATGCGCCCCTAAATCATGATCCTTAAAACATTTGGGGGGGATCGTCATCAGAAGGGGAATTCTCATCCGAAGCATGTTCAAATTCTTCATTGGAGCTAGTTTCTACGTGGCGGGTCGCAAACCCAGCGCAATTAGACTTCAGCGGACTCTTAAATCGAGATCGGAGTGGTTTCACTGAAGTTTTCACTCTTTTAGCCGTGGTCCAAGTCTCCACACGGGTTGATTAATAAAATTAATTTAATATAAAATAACAAAAAATAAAATCCCACTTAAATATCGTGATTGCGCCGACAAAAAAAATCTAAAAATATATTTAAAAAAAAAATCTGAAGACAAAACTGCACTGACTGCACGTTTTCAATTACCAATACCGTTACCATTTTCATTTGCAATAAATTGAAAAGAAATATTTGTGACCCGTAACAATGTTTACTCGGCCGGGCATATGCAATATTTTCTCTAGTAATACGAGTATATAGGTATGTACATATGTATATGGGAGAATTTATTGTTTTCTTAGTTTAACGTTGCCTGGTATTCTTGTTGACTTGTTTTTATGTTTTTTTTTTGTTTTTGTTTTATTTGTCTTTGCACTCAATTTATGCAACGTTTTCATTTTTATATTTATAAATTTTTACTTTTTATTCATATTTATTCAATTAAAAGCCACAAATATTTATTGGAATGCTATGGAAGAGTTTTCTGACTTATTTCCTTCAATGGCTTGATGGAAGAAAAATTGCGGTTAACAAAATTTGAATTTGTGATAATTAATTGAGCAGCGGAAGCTGAGAAAGAAAAAAAATAAACTACGTATATAATTGAACAACTGTCTTAGAAGACAGCACAATGTGGCAGGTGAGCAGCTTATATCCTTTGCGGCCTGCAAACTTTCTTAACCCAATCGAAAAATAGCAAAACGGAAATGAAATTTTGCGGTTAAATTCTTGTAGTACGCTGGTAACCCTACAGTGTACAGCAATACTATGAAATGAAAAGATAATTAAGTTTTATGAGAGCACTTATGGGCTGTAAATTGTCATGACATTGACATATTAACAAAATTATATATTGTATATTTACCAACAAGTAAAATAACTTTTTTTCTAGGCCGTAGCAGGCTGTTGTTACTTTACTCGTTACAACTACAACTACATTTTGTCAACTCTTTCCGTTTATTTTTGAGTAAATAAAGCAATAAAGAGTACGGACCAACAGAAAAGGCAATGCCATTTACCATAGTGTTGATAGTCGATTTGCGGTTTAATTAAAATCTCAGCTCAGCGCATAAACAGAGCACAAACACACACACACACACACAAAATACAAACACACATGTGCATGTATGTAAATAAATGGCTACTTTGTGAGGCAGTTTGCCGGAGTAATTAAGTCATTGGTAGGCAGCAGACGACAGATAGTCATTGTAATTGCCTATTTTGCTGCAAACTTGCTTTTTAGGCGCACACAAATACATACATATGCATATAGATAGTTGCCCAGCAGCGCCATAGTTTGCCTTTCAACACCAACTAATTTATTTTCAACCACCTCAGAATGGACCGCCGTGCAAAAGGTGCGATAGTTGGAGAGTAGTAGAGAGTAGAGAGTAGTTCCTTGCAACAAACACTACAGCGTTCATATAACATAAAAATTTTGAGGAATAGTATTATACTAGTTCATTCATGGCTACTAAAATACCAGTTCGGTTAGACACATTTATGTTAAAAAGTGTTTTGGATCCTTTGGGATACATTGAGATAGTAAAATTTTCTCTTGCGACATCTCTTCACTTCCATTCACGTCCAGAGTGTATCCTCACAGACAAGTTTCTGGATGTAATGCTCTAAGTGTTATACAAAGAGGAAATGAAGACGATCCTTTTCTCAAGAAGGCACAAAGAGATTGGAACTAACAATAAAGGCAGGGTATAGGGTGAAGATGGTCGGTAGAGCTCTATACACAAGTAGAAAAATGCATTGATTTCATAGTTAGTTAGTCTATGTCGTTAAGGTTATCTGTTGGGAAGTCTAGGAAACGGGCTGCTTAGTCAGGTGTTGGATGACCTGATTTTACTGATTTTAGAAGGTATGCAAAGAGGTGGATTCTTTGCATGCATGACATACGTTAAGTATGTCGGGATCCAATCTGAGCAGCTAGAAATTGAGTCTACTAAAGTATTCAGACCATAAATATACAGTACTGCTCGAGCTTCGCGAGGCAGCTCATACTGTTCGCTTGCTATAGGTTTTGATAGGATAACAATTACGTATTCACGGGAAGAGAGTTTATAAAGGTCTTAACGGACTATCAGTAAATGGTATATGTCATCTTGTCCAGCGGTTGTCTTCTGTGGTGCGGAATGGGGTTCTTAAAGGAATATGCTGGAAGGCAGATCAGGGTGGCCTTATTACAATGCCAGACTGCCTAGATCCAGAATAGTTGTGGACTTGCTAGCAGGCCACTATCTACTGACATCCCAAAACCTACTGGCGTCACATACGAGCCGAATGCGTGGACATTATTAGCAGTGAAACATATAGGAAACGCGGCGAGGCAGGCGCTAGTGCGGCCTTTGAATACATCTCCTGTTTCTATTCGGCTTTATATGAAACACATATAAAGCATTTAAGAGCTACGCTGTTCACAGCACTAGAGAATGGTTCAAAACTAGATATCAAAGCGCTCTTAAAGTTCACACTAAACGTCTACGTCCTACACCTTGGGCTAAATTGAAGCTCTTGCAGTTGTTATACCACGCACAGACCTTTTCTCTGCCCAAAAGAACCGAAGAAAGTTGAATAAAGACTATAGGGTTGAGCCACTTTTCGCATTTTCCTTAGAGAAATAACAGCGGTAACGCAAATAGATTCTTATTTGACCGTAACTGCGACGGCAGCGAAGACACCCTGAAGTTTCTTTTAGATAACATTCATATTTAAGTTCTCTCCACCATCTTTTTCTCTTTTTCTCTCTCACTATCTCTATCTTTCTCTTTAACTTTCTATCTCTCACTTTTTCGGTCTCTCTTCTTCCCTCTCTCTCTTTCTCTTTCATTCTCTCACTCTCCCCCCCTTTCCTTCACTTTCTCTCTGTCCATCTTTTATTTTCTCTCCCTCTGTATTTTTTCTCCATCTCAATAACTTTCTCTCTCACGCACTCTCTCTCCCCATTTCTTTCTACTCTCCTTCTCCTTCATTCCCTCTGTCTCACTTTTTCACTCTCTCTCTCTCCTTCTTTCATTTTTACGCCTTTTGTCTCTTCTTCTTCCTTTCACACCTTCTATCTCAATTCCTCTCTTGCTCCATCTCAAAAACTTTCTCTCTCACACACTCTCTCTCCCCCTTTCTTTCTACTCTCCTTCATTCCCTCTGTTTCTTTAGCTCTCGTTTTCTCACTTTTTCACTCTCTCTCCTTCTCTCATTTTTTCTACCCCTGTGTCTTTCTCTTCCTTTCACCCATTCTGTATCAATTTCACTCTTGCTCCATCTCTATCATCTCTTGTTTTCTTAGTTGTTTTTCTATTTTATTTTTCTTACTCAAAGGTTACCTACTTATGTATGTAAGTCCACCTACCTGTTACCCGCACAAATCTTACACTCGACACAGCACAGCATCACAGCTACACCGCAGCTTACCTTCAACTATGTTTTAATCTCTCAACTCATACCCTTCGAGAATTTTTATGACATTGACATTGGCCGGAAGCTATACAAAAAGTCACTTACACGATGGCCTTGCACACGCACATTCCCCTTCATGCCACTACATACTTACGTGTACATACGAATATATTTACATTCGCCATGCGACCTCTGTGTTTGCCACCTGCTCTGTCATTACAGGACAGTTCAGTCAGTTCAGCTTGTTTGAGCTAATTTTTTTCTGGCCTCTCTTCATTACCAAAGTCGGTCATTTCGGCCAACAATTTGCGGTTAAACGTACACAAGAGAGTGCTGTCAGTAATTTGGGGCGAAAATTCATGGCGACTTGGAAGCCACCTGAATGTTGTGTTATCTGTCGGCATGCATTTGCAGCAGTTTTTAGCAAACATACATACATACATACACTATGTTACCGTTATTTGTTTTGCCAATTTCTATGAAAATAACGTGCCACTGCGTGGTTATTAGTACCATGTTTGGCTTTTATTCGTTAGTCCTTTAACAGCTAAGTTGGAAAATTTGTGGTTAATTAAAAATTCTATGCATAAAATAATCCACTTTTCAAATTCATATTTAATAGCACATTTTTATGTTAAGTGGAGGAGAATTAAGTTGGTGGAATCGAGGGCATATTTTTTACAATATCCTAGTCGCCTTTGGCTTTAATTTTTCACCTGAAGAGCACTTAAATTGTGCCAGAAAAAGAATAACAGTGAGAAAAATTAGTACCGAAGGGATTTTTAAATTAATTTTAAAATTAGTTTATTGTTTTTCAAAATTGCATGAGCTCAAAATTAATTTAAATCAAATAATTTGAGGAAAAATAAGTTACTAAATTGAATTGAGATAGAAAAAAGTAGACCCTTGTGACTTTTATTAAGGAGGCAATATTAAAAAGCCACATTTCATGTTTATATTGGCGTTGTGGAGAGAGAGAGAGTCGCTAGGTATTGCATATACCCTTTACCCAGCCTTTAAAGTCGTCTCAAGGTGGGCAAAAGTCAGCAAATTCAACCTTCATAATATAATCTACCCGAAGAAGTCGGGGTCGGCATAAAAAGCTCTTACAAATACATAGTTACATAGTTACCACTCGTCCAAATACTCATGAGCTATCAAATTGTGATAGACAGCACAGTTCTTCAAATCAGTGTACATACCGAGAGCCTAACATCGTCATCTGAAGTACGCAACCAGCTCTGGGCAGAGAAAAACGTGGATCTTCAAAACAAACGACACAGGTTCGACCCCTTGAAGCTGCAATCACACACCCAGAACTCATCTTAGGATAAGAAGGAGAATACTGCATACAGTATTTCAAGTTTCTTATGCATCAACAAGAAAAGACGGATGTTGCTTCAAGCCCTTCTTATCAGGACCAAGTTTAATTAATTATTAAGTTTGCTCGATCACGAAACCCTGATCAATTGCACTTCAGCCTACGGCTCATTATAACACTTGTGGTGAAGGCCTACGAAAAGGGATTCATCTAACCTTTTTAGATGTCCAAATGCAAGAGATTATCTGGACTTGCTTAAGGAAGTTCTGCAAGGCAGTTACGTTATTGAGGTAACGTTAAAGGGGCCGTGCAGATCATTGGGTATTACCTCATGTAGTGCTTCCGCGACTCTTTCTCGTCTAAAACTCTGCATCTTGGAACGAAGTCACTAGAGACTCTGAGTACCCATCAAGTAGTGAACAGTTTTTAAGGAACAGTTTTGTGCTCGTGGAGGTTCTGTTTAGATGAAATATGGACTTAGTTTACTTTTCTTCTATCAATGACCAGCTATGTCCGCTTACATTGCATGTGGTTTCTCCTTCCCAGATGCTATTGGACCTAGTGGGGATGGTCGATATTAGTAGGTATTTTGCCGTGGAAAGAAGTAAGTGAAGAGTTCACCGTGGTTAGGACTGGTCTCTTTAAGCTAACTTGTCAGTACTCCCCGTGCAATTTCTATATTCGTCGACTCATACCAGAGATATTTGGCATACAGTCAAGTGGTTTTGAGTGAACTTCGCAACCCACCCAACCATCGAATTTAGAGCCCTTGGTGAAAATGACTACGGATCTTGATTCAAAACTGTTACATTTTCCCACTCATTCTTCGCTGGATTTTTAGCTGAGAAAGCATTATCGAAACAGAAAACAGAAGTGTTGTAGTTCTCCTCTTCCATGAATGGTGTGGTGTTTAACATTTGTGCGTGTCCTGCGTGTTGCCTTTTCTCCATGCTTGAGCTGAATACAGTCTTATGAGATCGCAGCTTGCTCGAAGTTTCCTATACAGTTCTCCGTTGGAGTTAAAAATAGCCAGAGCCAACTTTGGTACAACGGAATACTTTTGCAGAGTTGATTCTATTCCATTCCGGTTAGATAAAAGATTTTAAAATGGTTGAAATCATATCTAGAACTACTCATGTCTTAAGAGTTATAGCGTCATAAGCCTCAATTTTGTCTATCTCTGAGCGAGCATTAACACCAACAAAAATGTCAGCCTTGAAACCCAACTCATTTTTATATTATTATCACAAACAATGCAAATAAATTAGCTGAATAAAATTTCAACACTTGCCTCACTAATACTATGCCAATTATAAATGTGTGTTAAGCCTCGCTACTATTTCATTTTCTTTGTGATTTTTTTTTTTGATGTTTTTTTCTCTGAAACTCAGTGATTGTCTCTGCTGTGTCTGCGTTACCCATTTCAGCGCCACATAATTAATTAAGCACATGCTTTTGGTTGTGTTTGTATGTAGTGTATGTATATGTAATCAGAAGCATGTGCAGCATTGTTATATACAATTTCATGAAAAATATGCCGCAGACATTATAATCAGGCATCAAACAAAATGAAAGCACCAGTTTTTTGTGAATTATTACATTTTTTTAAATGAGGCATCATTTTCGGCTGAAAATTGCTGGCGCGGCAGTGGGAGAGTTGAAAATGATATAGCAATTTATATGCGCGAAAATTTTTGCCAACGAAAGCATAATTTTTGCTGATTTTAAATTAATTAAATTTTTTAATTCAACACGAAAAATAAAGTCCATTACGATTTCGAAGTTTTTAAATTAAAATTAAAATTAAAATTAAAATTAAAATTAAAATTAAAATTAAAATTAAAATTACAATTAAAACTAAAACTAAAATTAAAATTAAAATTAAAATTAAAATTAAAATTAAAATTAAAATTAAAATTAAAATTAAAATTAAAATTAAAATTAAAATTAAAATTAAAATTAAAATTAAAATTAAAATTAAAATTAAAATTAAAATTAAAATTCAAATTCAAATTCAAATTCAAATTCAAATTCAAATTCAAATTCAAATTCAAATTCAAATTCAAATTCAAATTCAAATTCAAATTCAAATTCAAATTCAAATTCAAATTCAAATTCAAATTCAAATTCAAATTAAAATTAAAAATTCAAAGAATAACATAACATACCTTTATAAAAAATCTCAGATTTAATTATTTATTAATATAAACACCTTATAAGCGATTTTCATAACATGAGCGTTTAGCGCTCAGGCCACCTAGTTTGGCGGACTGTAGAATCCTAGGATTATAGGCCTGCTAATAGCGATAGGAAAGGAGGACTCGGCGTAAAATGTCTGAAGCGTCCTATAAACCTCCGGTGATGAGGTGAATATATACCGCCTCGAAATAAATATCGACAAGCCCCACATAATTACCTTGAGGAGCTTCTTACAAATGAGAGGGAGGTAATAGAGCGACTTCGGACGATGGGGTCGTGCACATAAGATTGCAGTGTTCTGAAAAAATTATATGAAATTGGTTGCTTTTGAGCTGGTGAGAGAGATAGTCTGCCGCATTAGTAAACTGACTAGTAGTCAGGACATCAAGTGCGTTGAGACAAACTCCTGACCAGCTCCTAGCCGGGTCTGAGCACAAGTTTCCATAATGACTTGCATATGTCAACCCTCGCGTTACTTTCACGGCCATTTGGCAGATCTACTTTACAACCAGCGGCGAAAGCGGCTTGGAGCGGATACCCAATTTTAGTGGTATACCCTCGGAGACGTTGATATTGATACCGAGGGGCGACCGCAATTAAAAAATTTAACTTAGTTAATAAATTTTCTATAACCTTTGAATGTTAGTCGTACCAAGATTTGAACCCGAGCCTTCCGAATGCCAGCACGCAATGCTATCCACTCGGCTACTGCGACTACACATAGACGATCCGGATATAGCAAGACCCACGGTGATATACACACTCCAACTTCGGCAAAAACTACTTTCACTCTACAGAAGTTTTCGAGACAGAAGTTTGTGTACAAAATGTGATGAGCTAAAGAAGGATCCCCCGAAATTAGTAGTAGGCAGGCATTGGCCAAACAGAAAAACGTCAGTTCCGACGTTAGGAACACACGCATCGCAGCTGGAATAGCTTTTCGGTATTATTAAGTAACTGGACGATGTCTGGAGATAAACCACAGCCTACGGTTGAAACCAACTGTCAACTGACAACAAAGCTCCCGGCACTCTATCCAGACGACAAGCCACTAGCTCTGTTGAAACACAATCTGCTGCACATGCTCGCAACGGAGAAGCCGAGCGGTGGAAAACTATGATGGCAAGGAAGCCAAGGAGCACTATAAAGACAACAAAGAGAAGCAACTATGCAGATGTTCTCAAGGACAGCAATAAACCATAAGGTTGCAGAGCAGTTGCAATATTACTGGAATTATAAAAGGACCAAGTGCCAGATGTTGCCTCATATGGGAACCGTGTTAACCACATTCCATACCCAGCTGTTACTCACATTTTATATTCAGTTAAGAGGCAGTAAGAGCACCATGTAATTTTTTTTTAATAATTTTGCACGTCTCTCTTAAAGTGAACACTTTTTTTCAAAAATTAGAAATATTTTCGATTGAATAGAAATTCAACTTACCGACTAATACCCGACGGTAATTTATAGTAGAACAGTGTTTTGTATATTTATCAGTTGAAATATTAATTTTTTAAATTTTATTTCAATAAAAAATAAATTAAAAAAATTTAAAATGATAAAAATTTCACTTACGCGAATGTAAATGTTAAGAAATCTGACAGACCATAGCTAGAGTACCAACGTTTCTTCCTCCACTTTTTCTATTGTTGGCGATTGTTTTTTTAAAATGACGTATGCTATGAAATTTGAATTCTCCGTCAATGCATCAACTTTATACTAGTTAAATACTAGTTCATCTAAGCATGTGGAATTTCTACTTTACAGAAATATGAATTATGAAAATTCTTTTTATGTAGTGAAATTCGAACCGCAAATCCCATGCATGTCGGCAAGTTTCAACTACAATTAACGACACACTGCGAAGCATAGCTAAGCTTAGCTTGTTGGTAAATGGAAATTAACTGGGGTAAGTTCATACTTAAACCAAAAAATCGTGTTGTCATTGTTGTACAACCTTTTTAAGGCCTTTATGGCACTGGTTATGTGATACTAGTGTTTCACTAGAATTTTTACATATAGTATTCAAATAAAGAATTGGAGGCGTCTGCAAGATATTTTATTTTCAATTTTAATAATATACTGTACGTCATACTTGGAGTTTCACTTATTTTTGAAATTTTTTAGTATACTAGTATTTTGTATGAATAATTTTATTTGCATTTTATTTTATATTTATATTAATAAATAAATTAAATATTTAATTAAAATACATTTTGAAACTCACCTGATAGATTCTTTCTTCAATGAAAATATTCCGTCACTCAGTGCTTTGTGAATAGAATTTGCAATTAGAATTTCTTAATACAGTAGCGCCAGGATAAATAAAACTAATCCTTATTATTTTTTATGTATTTAGTTCAATGAAAAAAAAAAATAACTAGTAAAATTTACTTTATGCTATTATAGATTTTTATTCTTTTATTTTTACAAAATAATTTTTTTTCCTTTTTTATAATGAAATTATTGTTATTGAAAAAAAAATGTTTTCTAATTAAATATTATAATAGGTATATAAAAGTTTGGATGGTGAATATTTCTTAAAAAATTTTCGGCAGGGTATGTCAACCTCCGAGTGTACTTCTGACATGAAAACCATCAGCCATTCGGAGGCGGTTTAGTATAAACTGTAGGTCCCTCCATTTGTTGGGAAAACATCAAGACGCAAACCACAAATTGGAGGAGGAGTTCGGCCGAAAGTCGGCTCAGCGGTTACAAAGCACTAATTCTTAAATTATAAATTGCAACTTTTGTTGAAAATTTAAGTTATTTATTAGTCTTCCAAATATTCTCAACAATTTCAATTCCTCAAGACTAGAGCGGAAAAATTATTTTAATTATTTTTTATTATTAATTTAGGGTATAATTCTACGCTTATAAAAGGTTTTCTAAAAATTCATTTCTTTTATAATTTATGAGAGTCATCAGAATAACACCGTACAATAAAATTGTGGTATAATTTTTTTTTTTTTTTTTGTAATATATTTTAGAAACATCTCTCAAGACTACTCAATGTTAATATGATGAAAAAAATATTGGAAAAATGTTCTCATAAAAACATAAAATTTCCGAAAAATGTTATAAAAAGGCCAGAATGCAATTTCCTCATTTGTTTTATCAGGCGCTACTGTATATTTTTTTGGTACTTTTTATTTTTATTTCAATTTAACTTTTTAATTTTTTATTATTATTTTATAACATTTTCTTAACATTTATTTTTATTTCATATATGTTTTTAATTTTAATTTTATGTTTTTTTATTATTTTAACTTTGCCAGCAATTATAAAGTACACGTATGAGTCAGCTTAATGAAAGTTTTAAACAATTTTTTAATTAATTATACACAACACAATACACTCAAAAGTAAGTAGATATAACCATGTATTAATCATGACTTTTGACAGTTTTATTACATTTCTTATTTATCTACAGACACAAACACTTTGACACCTAAATGTATGCACACAAAAATATTATTTACTCACAGCAAATAATCAAAAGTGAAAGAAATAGTTCAAAACACTTTTAAAATATTTTAAATTTAAATCGTTAGTGATTTTAATTTTGTTAACAATCTTGTTAACAACACAATTTGATACAGTACAGTCTGTTAAACTTTGTAAATTTGCCGTTTTCCTTTCGTGCGTTGTCGCTGTTGGCACGCGTTCGGAACGAATGGGTGCCGACTAACCGGCTTTTGTGTTTTTATATTATTGTATTTCGCTAACAGTATTAAAGTTACGAAGTTTACATTAACATTGGTAATCTAACATTATCTGTTATTATATTAACAGTCTCTGGTTTACATGCACGCGCTGACGAAATTAACAGCGCACGTAATGTTTATTCTGTCTGACGTGTGTATAAGTAGGGAGTTATGTAGGTATATGGGTAGATAGTGGACATCTTTAAATATGTAGCATGCAATTTTTTTCTGACATGTACATATATTTAACATACTATGTCCGTAAAGCGTAGCCAGAAAGTAACAAACTATAACAGCTGTCGGTTAACATTTTCATTTAATAACATGCTAAGTTCCAAGGAAGATTTTACTCATAATCTTTACAAACTAAAAAATTATAATTTTCTGTTAATTCTGAATATTATAGAAGGGTGGAAAAATAGGAAGGTTATAAAAAAATATTTCTTTTTCGTACAGTAATTATTATTCTGCGGTGGTCTCACTTAAAATACTATATTTGAGGCAAAAATAAAATTTTAAAGAAAAAAATGCTCCCATCAACTATAGCTAAGATGAATGATCGGAAATCTGTTTGGCACCACAAGGGGTGAAATCAATGTGCTATATCGGTAATCACTACAACGTCACCTAACTTACCGCAGATCACATAAAGTGATGGCTGAATCTGGTATGCGTGTTAATATACAGAAACAACACCAATAAAGAGATGGTAGATTTCATCCCAAGCTGCGTGGATTAGTGTATTTATGAGCTGTCGCCAAGTGGCTTCTTCTTACGTATACTCCCTTAAAGTGAGGCACAAATCCACTATAGAAAAGGGACAGTTAACTTTTCTTCACCGTTGAGTCGAAGCTTGGAAGGGTGATATCTGCGTGGCATAGGTCAACCTTTACTAGGAAAGCCTTATAGCTCAGGGTAAGCTTAAAAATTGTGAAGGAATGCTGGCCAACACTACCTGCGGCGTCGATTCTTTTTAGAATTTAACTAAAATGAATACCACGCCATAGCGGCTGCTTCTGTAAGTATGGCGATTGAACTAACTCAGCGAGAGCTGGTCGAGCCCTTCAATATGTGCGGTTGTTAGATGCTTCTGGCTTAAGGTGGACTCAACCCCACCATAGTAGTTGTCTGGAGCCAACATAGCCCATATGTCCAAGTGGAATCCTTTTGGAATCAGCCATTTCTACCTAGCCTATTCTAATTTCTACAAACTGAAGCTATTATAGATCTTTGCAGTCTTACTAACAAAAAATTGATGATGAACACGCTTCACAGCTACATCTTCCCTCTGTGACTGTGAAGTACTTTGTAGAAACTCAACAAAGTTTCTCTTTTGAATTTTAAAAATTTCCAAGTAGAAGAATTGTTGTTAATAACAATGCGTTTCCTAATAGCAGTCAACTTATTATAAAAATAGCATAACGGTTAAGTAACAACAAGATTAAAAAGATATTTTATCCAATAAACGCCAACGCAAGGCATTAACGTGATTTGCAATTTTAAACAAGTTTTTTTTTTTTTTTGCTTTGAAGAGATTTACATATTATTTTTTTACAAGAAACAGCTAAGTAGGCGGAGAAAATATGTATGTAAGTAATTTATAATATTGTTTGAATTTTCATATATTTCTTTATTCATTTTATTTTTTCAGTTAAAGAAATCTGGGTATACTTCCTATTACTCTTATTCTTCTTCCACTTTTTCCTTTTCATCATCTACATATTTTCTTTATTTATTCCTCTTACTCTGCTTTTTATTCTTCTGGTTTTTCTTCCTCTTCCTCTGCTGCTTTTTTTCTACTTCTACTTCTTCTTTCCCGCATCTGCTTCTTCTTCTTGGTCTTCCTTTTCTTCTTATACTTATTCTTTTTTCTCCTCTTTTCATTTCTATTCTTCTCTTTCTCCTTTTTTTCTTCTTCTCCTTCTTAATTTTCTTCATTCTTCTTCTTTTCTTCTTCCTCTTCGTCTTCTTCTTCTCCTTCTCAACCCTTATTACATATTCCCTGCCTCCCCTACTTACTGTTTTCATGCAGTTTCACTATGCTTTGGTGCTAATGACGTCATTTGCTTAATGTAATCTCATTCGCCAATATTCTGGATTTGTGCCTGAGTGTGTGCGCGTGGTGTATATTTTTACATTTCCTAAGAATTTCTTCTTGCTTGCATATCGACGCAAGCTATGGTCAGTCAGTATGTAAATTCATAGACTTTGAATAAAATCTTTACTTACAAAAAATCTTGGAATTCAATTAACACATATTTCAAAGAATGCGGCGCTTATCTTCACGTTCATTATTATTTTTATTATAATGTTTTTTTTTTTGATCATAACTTTCTCACAATAACTTGTTACTTTAGACATTCCAGCAACACCAGAACTACTTAGAGAGACTTTTGGAGTAGCTTAAATGGTAGTGCTTTTCTGGCTTTTCTTTTACATTTAATTCATCAGAAAGAAATATTTATTTTTTCTTTATTTATTATTAGTTTTTAATTACCTTTATGGAAATTAAATATATTTTTCATTGTCTTCTCTTTCTACATCTTCTTCTTCTTTCTATTCCATTCCTCTTATTCCTCTTCCTCTTCTTCTTCCTCTCCCTCTCCCTCTTTCTCTTTTTTTCTCTTTCTCTTTCTCTTTTCTTCCTCTACCTCTTCCTCTTTTTCATTGTCTTCTCTTTCTTCATCTTCTTTCTATTCCATTTTATCATTGGCTTCATCTTCTTCTTCTTCCTCTTATTCTTAATTTCTTTATCTGTTTCCTCTTCCTCTTCCTAGTCCTCTTCTTCTTCATCTTCTTCTTCTTCTTCATCTTCTTCCGCTTCCTCTTTTTTTCCTTTTTCTTTTACTGTTCTTTCTTCTTACTATTCTTCTTCTTCTTTCTCTCCTTCCTCTTTTTCTTCTTCTCCTTCTACTCCTTATTCTTCTAGTTTCTTAATTTCTTGTTTTCTATTTTTTCTATTTTCTTCATCATTTATTTCTTTTTTTTCTTCTTCTTCATATTTTTCTTCTTCTTCTTCCTCTTCTTTTTCTTCTTCTTCTTCTTCCTCCTCTTCCTCTTCTTCCTCTTCTTCTTCTTTTCCTTCGTCTTCTTCTCAACCCTTAATTCATTTTCCCTGGGAAACAGTGAGTAACCCTTCGCTTTGCTGCTAATGACGTCATTTGCTTGAGTTTAAGAAAAGATCACCTCAATGAAATATCGAAAATCTATTAAAAGAAAGTTTAAATTTATAAAGTTCAATTTCTAACACATCATCAATCATTTTATCAGTGTCAACATCAAGAGTTAATCTCATAATACACGTATATTCGTACATACATACTACATACTATAAACAGCACACATACTCGTACACACTGTGATTTTCCTACTCAAAGTGAATAAGTTTTGTGGTAATTATAAAATGCTTAAATTGTTATATGATATCGACTAACTAAATACATATATGTATGTACGTGTATGAGTATGCTAAATGTAATGACACTCACATGAGCATTAATTAACAATACCATATATAACCGTAATTGTGCCACTTAACTGCATTAAATGGCAAAATTTACAGATACTCAAGGCAACCGGGAGCTTCTATATACATTAAGATGACTGTAGACTTCTTTCGATTAATTTTTATTTTTTAGTTCAATTAAACTCAGGCTATGTGGCATGACAAAAGGAGCAGCACATATTATTAACTCCATAAAAATGAAAAGCAAGAAACAACGAATAATATGAAAGACACATACACACGCAAATATGTGTAAATTCTCAAGGGAAATAATTAAAAATTGTGTAAAAAGAAAATATTCGATATTGTAACATCTTTATTATGAGAAAACTCACATAATAGGAGTTAATTATGCGAACTCTTTTCAATCCTAAAGAGCTGCACGCTGTCGTGACTATTTTTAATTTATAAAGTGCTGTTAAAACACAGTAGATCCTGTTTAAGAGAGACTACAACTCACCATGATTTTTTTCGATCCTAGAGCGGTCTTCTAGCCTATGGGTTCTCAACTACAAAAAATGTATTCCTTTATTGTCTTATTAATTTTTCGAGAATTTTATTCTACAAATACCTGTCGATCCGAATAAATGATGGGAAGATGGAAATTCAAAGTCAGTACGCTGCAGGAATATGACACTTTTTCAAGTGACGCCACAATATTGAAGTTATAAATACTTGATTTGTAAGCAGTTGAGGACGAGAAAAATGGCAAACATTTATACAAATTTTCGTTTTTCGCTTAAAGTGCTTTTTTTGGGCCGTCATAGTTTGGGAGCAAAGAATTTTTCTTGCTTATAGAGTTTTCTCGCTTAACCGGCGCTCTCTTACTTAGGTTTGACTGTACTGTGATAAATAATTGCCTTACGAAAATAAACGTTTTTTTTTCTTATGTTTTGATTAACCTAGTTAAAGAAAAGTTTTTAAGCTTCATGTTTTTTTTCGTCAACTGAATTTTTAATTGAGAGAAGACAAATAAACTTACCAACTTTTAACTTTACAATAGAAGTCATCAGGTTTTATTTCCTTAAATTACGGACACAGCTATATACATACCTATTATAGGTATATGTGTTTATCTTTAGGTGCCCTTCAGGCAAAAAATACTAGTTGTTAACTACAATAGCACACTACTATTTTGCATTTTTACACCAATTAGTTCATTTACCATCTTAACATGACAATGTCCTCATAACTGGTAATCATCGGAGTACGAGGGGATTAAAAAAAGTTCGATATGTTGACCAGAAATAAATAAAACAAAAAATCTTTCTGTATTTATTCGTAATCTTTGTCCTTTTTATGTTCTCTACATAATCGCCTTTGATTTCAATGCATTTCTTAAACCTAAAGATCAGAAAATAGTCTTCAAAGTCTCACTTTTTAAGCTTATCAAGTTCAGCATTAACCGCATTAATTACCTCCTCGTTGCTATTAAAGAGCTTTCCTTCTAAGGTTTTATATCCAAGAAACATGGTGCTGGACGTATTTTTTCGATCCCAGAGATCGCAATAAAATTACTCGTTATTTTAGCGGTGTGGGATGGCGCGTTGTCATTATGTAAAAAGTAGTACCGCAAATCCTCTTTCTCCTGTTTTCCAACTAATTTTTGAAAACTTGGCAAGCACTCTTCGGTGATTAATTCATCTAAACATATTGATTTTTTCTACTTCACAAATACAAAAATAAATTCCTCTGCAGTGAGATTCAAACCATGAATAGTCGTAACCACTAACAGCTCGTCTATCGTGACGACGCACTTTAACATAACAGAAAATGTAAGACATTCGTGAAATGCTAGAAATTAACATAACATAGCAGCGGCGTTGTGGTGGAATCTGTTAATAAGCACGTTACTGGTGAACTACTAGACATTTGCCAACGAATTTCGAACTGATGAATGAACTGATTTCAATTTTAAAATACTAGTATTAAGCTTTTCAAACTAATTTCATTAATTTTCGTCATAAAAACTATTTTATGTTTCCTCTATGATAATTTTTAGATTTTCTGTGATGTTTCAAGCATTGACTTATTAAATATTTTTTAATTGTAAAAAAAAAGTATTTTCTGTTTCGTTCTCCATGTGCTAAACATTGCGCTAAAAACAGAAAATAAACACATATTTGAAGCGCATTGTGACTGGTGATGAAAAGTAAATTACGTCACAAATAGTCTCCAAATCAAGATTGATGGCCAGGAAGTTTTTTTCGTGTGTTTGATGCGATTGGTAAGGAATTATCCACCATGAGCTGCTTCCCACGTCCAAATTCTTAATTCAAATCTGTACTGTTAGCAACCGTATGAAGGAAGCTATCGACCAGAAGTATTTGTGTTTCAACAGGACAATGCCAGGAGCTCCATGGGCTGGGTTGGAAGGTTCTTATGGATCCATTTACCATCTCCACCTGTCTATGAGAAAGAGTTGACCTTAAGAAAATCGATTCTCCCAATTTTTTTCCCATAAGGACAATGGTTTCTATGAAAGAGGCAGAATAACATTAACAAAGATCGGATAATTCTAACTATGATAAATAAGGCCTTTAACTGAATACGAAAATAATAAAAAATAGATTACTTTTTACAAGACCTAATATATAATTCACTATAAAAACACGTAGATGAAAATACTTATTTGTATTTTTCTAAAAAATTTTGAAATTTCATTTATAAAAATATATAAATAATATTTATAATATTTAGATACTAGTAAAAATTTACAACTATCACTTTACTTCTTGCCTATTGACTTCGAAAATATTTACCTTAAATTGTATATGGATATCAAAAGCCTGTAAATAGAAAAATATATTAAATATTTCAATAATTGACGTGAAAAAAATATTTTCTTTTTCTTTCTTTCTCAACAAATACTTTGTAATACCCTAGACGGTTAAACTCCAAAAAAATCCATAAAATTAAATAAACTTAAAAAACTTTTAATTAATTAAGCAAAGAAAAAAAAACTACCGCAAAAACGTAGAAAAGTGAACTCAAAATGAGAATGTTACTCATACGCCCCGCACAGGCCGGTGTAAGTAATTTGAGAGCACAACAAATAGCAATGCATTTATTGTGTATACAGATATGATTGTACGTTTGTACATACATACATATATACACCTGTGCACATGAAATTTGATGCGCTGTAGTCAGCGCGCAAGTGAAAGCAACGAACAATGAAAGAGCATTGTGAAAAGAATACAATGGAAGCAGCAAAAAAAAAGTGTAAGCGAAACAAGGTAACGGTGTTGATGGTAGTTATTATAGGCTTTTTCTACTTTCGCCGTCTGTCATACCTTTACTTGATCTGACCTTACTTCACCCACTTTTGCCACTTTGCTTTCATATGCCGTGTTGTTAGTGATTAAAAGGTGAATGTGCTGCTGGTATATACATTAAGACCCGAAAGTTTCCGGAAATTGTCATTTAAACTGCCCGCGCTGAATATTTTTCAGCACTTTTTTCTGCTAATTTGGTAGCATTGTCTTTAATTATATATATATATTGTATAAAATTGGCGCTTTGTAACCGCTGAAGCGATTTTCGGCCGAGCTCCTCCTCCAATTTGTGGTTTTGCGTCTTGATGTTTTTACGAGGAGCCTTTTTATTTCATGTCCGAAATACACTCGGAGGGGTGGACCTTCCCTGCCGATACACTCGGAAGGGTGGACATTCTCTGCCGGCCTTAATTACTATGCCAAAAATGAGTGCGCTGTTGAAATCAGTCGACCTCAATTCCCTCTGCGAATTTCTTTTACGGCCACAATCGAGTTGACGCGAGTTTTGGAAACAAAAAAAGTCGCACCGGTCAAAATCCGGTGAAAACGGTGGTTGCTCAATGGTATTGAACGAGTTTTTGGACTTAAAATCGTTCACAACTACAGCTCGGTAGGATGCCCGTTATCGTCATAAAAGTTTCCGAAAGTTATTGGCCCACAATGTTTGTTGCTCCCGGACGTTTTCGGGCAAACGCCTTAAAACGCTCAAATAACACCCTTTATTTACCGTCTGTCCAATTGGAATGAATTCATGTTGAGCCCAGCCGCGAATAGCAAAAAAAAAATATATATTTCCGGAAACTTTCTGGTCTTAATGTATGAATATATTGATGGATGTGCATATGGCAGCTGACTCTGCATGGAAGCGGAGATAGATCAACACATCTCACGACTATTAACTCTGTAGGAGTATTTGCTTTGTAGCGGCTTAGGCTGTAAGTTTCAGTAGTGTATGGGTTCTAGGAGCTTTGTTTGCACAAGATAGTTCGATAGGTATATAATTAGTACAGAGACGTCGTACTTAGAACTGTAGTGCTGAGTGAAAATTTCCATTTTTTGCCATACTTCAACTGAACAGTACAGGTCTAGATTTGAAAGAGATTGAACATACCCTTCTCATCTATCCCAGGGTGCTATGAACCATCATGATCATTGCATGGTTAAAAGTCTACAAAGTGCCCAACTGTATTGGGATGAAGGCTTCAGGACTCACTTGTTGCAATACAGCTGACGGCCGTTCTTTTCCACGTTTTCCTTCCTTCGGACAAAGAATCCTCTTCTCTCAGCAGTGGCCGAAGAACCAGAATGGGTATGGCAAAACCTCATCAAGCCTTGCGTCCCCCAATGAACATAGCATTATTTAAGTCCCTCAATACTCGGTAATAACATCGACGGAGCCTATGCGGTTTACCAAAGCTGTACCCTCCTAGATGGAAAGCAACTTCAAAATAGCAAAAATTCTATCTTCCATGAGGGAAAAGCTAAACTCTCAATGAAATCAAGGGAGGCTTTAGTAGGTTAACCTAAGGAAAAACGACACAGAAAGAGATAGCTGCAAACGCTGCCCGGGTAAAGCTACAAACACCACTCCTGTGCGCACCGCCACAACGTCGAGACCAGTAAAGAGAAATGACCCAGATAAAAGCCCATGCTCCTCTAAAATTTGCAATAAGAGATCGGTTATCGGTTAGCGTCTGCAACAGAGATAGCTTCAGAGAGACCGAAAAGACCCTATAGACCCTCGAAAGAACCCTGCAAGATCCATCCATGAAGTGACGAAAGTAAACCTATATTTGGATGTTGGTTAAACGATTAATCGAAACATGGCCTTCCGAACTGGTTGTACGCACTCTCGGCTAAAGCGGCCACATCTACTTAGGCGCACTTAACATTAAAAACAATATTTTATAAATAGAAACACTACTGAAATGTACTCGTTCATTGCAGGTCAAGTGGGTATATAGTGTTATGTAGGTATGAAACATATTTATCTGCATCAGTAGGTGATTCATTTCGTGCTTGAATTCACTCAAAGGCACTTAAGTATGTGTGAGCAGATCACTTGTTACAATTAACCACATAACCAGCACTTGCGAACGCTTATATTTTAAGTTTTTCACACAATGAGAGTTGAATTGAGTTGAGGCAACTGATGGTCACAGCCAAAGTGTTCATTAAGGTTAGACAGTGACAGTGGAAGTGTTTAATAGACTTTTCCTCTTCTTTCTCCTGCTAATAACTGCATCGAAAATTATTAGACTTCATTCTTTTCCTTTATTGAACAGTCTCCAGTTATTATTTGTCATTACACTTAGGGAGAAGAGGACTTTCTAACGGAGATCATTTAAAGTTTGATCATGTTTCCCAAAAGAGACTCCACAAGATTAATTATCGGCTGTTCCTTCACCACAAGCCCTTAATTGATGCACCCACAGCTGAAAAGCAAACTTTCCATAGATTTTTAAAAATATCAAATAAGACTGATGGGCCGAGAAAATTATTTCACTCCAAATTTTACTGGGAGTCTTTTCAGACGAAATTTTTATACGAAGATTTTTAAGGTCCGTAAAAAATAGAAAGAAAATTTTTCTCCTAGATGTATGTAACATTTTTTGGAGCAATTGATATTGGGCAGGCAGCATCTCAGCTCATATGATTCAACCAAGAGCAGAAAATAACAGAAATAGTTACAGGTAACTACTTATAATAGGAGTAAGAAGGTAAAAAATAAAAAACACCAACAAAAACCAAAAAATGCCAAAAATAAGAACAGGAAGTAATTGTTTTGCCCGGAGGATACACGAAAACGATGGTAGAACGATCTATCTGAGTAAATATGTAAGCATGTGCATACGGTTAGTAAATGGAAATTTGGTTGCAAAAATGTTGGCAGGCTGACTTCAAACAAAAATGATAACAATAATAGCGTTTATAATTTATTGTGCATTCCCAAGCAACTATTGTTGGTAACAAATGAAATTAAAACTATCTGTATATGAGAAATATGTAAGTATTTCACGTGGGAGAATATACTAAAATATATAAAAATTTATATTTTAAAATCTGAATCAAAAAAACAGATATTATATTATCTGGTTGCTTACATACAATATATATACTTCCTTAATATTTTTAAAAATATATAATTGTATAAGTAATTCTTCCTTAGCTATTTTGCCGAATACCCAGTTTATATGTTCATTACATAAAAATTGAAAATTCTCTAATCGTCCACAAGTTTTGTATAAAAATATATCAGAACACATTACCAACGTATTTACGCCTACGCTATGGAATGAAATTACACTAATTTATCGACACATCGTGGTGAATTTGGACGCAAATTCAAATTAATGGGTTAAGCGAACATAGGTACATATATCCAAAT